>JADWQK010000163.1:0-270795 GCA_017933935.1 Sesamia nonagrioides | reverse complement strand
ATATCGTTATATTGTGTGAACTTATAACTTATACTGTTGACGCTTGAGAGACCACAAAATGATGAGGCTCTAAGAACCATAAAATGCGGTCGAAAGAGAGAATGGTCAATCAAGGGTAGTATTTCCATAGGTTTAAATAAAGCGGTAAAAGAATTCTGCCCCCTAGACAAAGGAAATCGCTGTACAACCACTTACCTTCAAACCCGGCTGCCTGGCGTTATCCCTCGTACGAGGGGGATGATTCTTGCGGTCCTTCGATGTAGTGGACTGGTGCGGTGCTCGAGAAAACGCACCGCTTCCAGCACGCGACGTGGCAACTCCTCAAGCGTTCACGGGAGCAGGCACACGCGATGATAATGATATAACCGACGCAGGCGTCGGTATAGCGGCACATCGGTAATACGACGATGAATCCGATGCAGCCTTGGGCGTATCCGTACTCGGTAATACGACGACACTCCCGACGCGGCCGTGGCTTCATCCGTACTAAAAAGGCTAGCGGTCATACAGCTCACCAATTAAGCGGGGACAGAGAAAAAGAATAAATGTGAGGGTATCCTCAACAATGTTTACAGATAAAATTAAAGAGTAAAGAGCCGATTACCCTCGGCGCGAACATGCCCCCGGCCTTAAAACCATCGGTTTTAAAAGAAAGAAGGGAAACTAAACTAAAGCCGGGGTACAGGAGAGGCGCTATTGCGAAGGTAATGGACAAAGGCGAACGGCAGGTCTCTTATAGATTCCTGTCGCCGTCTTCACTAAAGCGACCCTACTGATCCCGTCCTTACCGGGATAGGTCTCAACAATAACGCCAAGGGGCCAAGAGAGAGGGCCAACGTTATCAGTAACGATGACCACGACGCTACCTATCTTAATGGGGATTGAGGGTGTGTTCCATTTTCCTCTGGATTGTAAAAGATGAAGATATTCACGTTTCCAGCGATTAGAGAACAACTGCACCATCTGGTCCAACAACGCGTAGCGACGCAGTAATTTGGTATTATCCCCGGTAACGTCATAAGCAGGCAGACCTCTCAACGGTGTTGACATTAAAAAACGAAATGGAGTCAATGCACTCAGCTCAGATGGATCTTCACTGAGTGGTGTCAGCGGTCGCGAATTAATAACGCATTCGATCTGTGTTAAAACAGTTATCATTTCTTCATATGTTAACAACTGACTACCAATAGCCCTATACAAGTGCGTCTTAAGGTGATAGATACCCTCGAGCGGCCAAAAACGCTCATCTTTCAAAGTTTATTACTCCGGAATGCCTGGAGCAAAAATTTTGAAAAAAATATATAATATTCATAGATTCAAGCACAACATATTCATTGTTTATTATTTTCTATACGGCCTATATTTACGTCAAAAAATTATATTTCTACATGACGTTTTTTAACTTTTAAATCGATATTTCACTTAAAGCGCTTAGACTTTTTAAAATATTCTTACTCGCAGTAACGTGTACCTGTAAGAACTATAAAATCATAGTTCTATTTTAAAATTGATGAAATATTTAATAAGAAAAGTAATAAAAATGAGTATCCGTACGAGTTTCCGCCTTACGAGGTTCAGAGGGGCTCTATGCGGGACGCGGGCGCGGGTGGCCGGCAGTCTCGCGCCAGCGCTCTTGAGAGGAGGCTGTGTCACTTTTTGCTCCGCGCACCCTTGGATACTAATGTAAAGACATGCTTCAGAAGCGGGGAAAATAATAACGTCGTAGTATGATGCAGTACAAGTCTGTTTAATTAATGATCAACAGTACATACATCAGTTGCTTTTATACACCATTGAGTCAAAACACTAACGAATAGTCACAAAACTAATAGACAACGGAAACAGAAATTATCAGGTATTGAATAAAATTAAGAAAAAGTTAATAGTAACGCTAGTAATTGTTAATAATTGTGTACAGATATTTGGATTAACCTAAAATATCGAAAGTTGTTTATATTTATTTATTTATTTGAACAATGCTTGATTCAATAAATAAATATCCGATGGGCGGGAAGACTAATGCTCGATAGGATTTTGTAATAAAAGTTGGCGGTAATCGGAAGTTGCATCAATAATTCTAAAATTAATAAATTAATGGCCGAAAAACCGGAACTGTACTTCCAAGTGTGATTTTAGAATAAACTAAGGTTTTAAAATCCTCCCAAGTAATTTAAAGTAATCATAATAAATTTAAATTGACATGAATAATTACGCAACTACAATCAATATAAAATAATTATGAAACTAAGTATAGCTTCATAGATGGGCGGGAAGCACAAGCTGTAACACTAAGTACTTCGAGTGCAACGAAGTATTTTTAGTGATTTTGTGTATAATTATTGAATGTTTGCATTTATTGCCGCGCTGGGACGCTTTACGTGATTTTATATGATGTTTTATTTTGAAACTAGCTTTCCGCCCGCGGCTTCGCCCGCGTGGAGTTCGATTATATCGTGCTTTTCAGATTTCCTTCGGGAACACCAAATTTTTCCGGGATAAGAAGTACCCTATCATTTAATCCGGATTTCTAACTTTACGTCTACAAAATTTCAAAGCAACCGGTTCAGCAGTTACAGTGTGAAAGCAGAACTAACAAACAAACAAACTCACTTTCCCATTTATAGTATTAGTATGACACTTTCCCATTTATAATATTAGTATGACACTATCCCATTTATAATATTAGTATGATTCGGTTATATCGCGCTTCTAGATTCCTTCGGCTTAAAGTTATTTCTAAGTAGGGCATGCAATACCGGTTTACCATTTTCATTTTTACCGCCTTTTCTCCTTTCGCCTTTTTTCGTAACTATAAAACCGGTAATTTACCGGTTTTACGTTTTTGGGCAACGTTGTTCATTTATTCACGCATACGTCAAACTTTCCATTATATGTAATGTTTGACACTTGACAGTAGCTTTGACGTAGGCTTTTGTGACGATTCGTGTCATTCATTAGTTTGTATAACCATAACTGTACTGTACAACGACTATCGAACTCATGTCAAATTTTCCAATGACTCCAGAGCTAGACGAACGTAACCAGTCTTACTAGCTTGGCAGTGCAGGATTGAATACCGTATTGGTGGGGCCAGAGCACTTATCGGTAAACTAATCTGCTTCAGGGAATGTGATACTCTAGAGTGATACGATTTGTAAGGCGGGTATTTTCAGGTACAAATACCAACCTACAGGATTATACGACCCGTGTCAGGGAGCACATCGACTTCCTGAAGCAGAAAATGTACGGTACACCCAGAATCGCACTTTCTAAAACAATGAAAGGTGGGTTTATCGACCAGACCAAGGTGGCTGACACTTATGTACCTACTGGATGACGATGCCATGTGTTCATTCTGGCGCAGTATCTGTTTGGTGCCTGTCGCTTTTTTGGATCAAATGGTTTTCAATGTTGCACGCTCGCTTGAGTCTGGTTCGCTACCTCAGTTCCTAACAACTAGAGTAACCCACCTGCTCCGTAAATCAGGTAGCACTGCGGAACCCAAAAATTATAGGCCGATCACTTGTTTACCGACCATCTTTAAAGTTCTTACATCAAATTTTAAAGTTAAAATTAACAAACATATTGACAGCAACTCATCATGTCTGCCTCTCAAAATGGATGTAGGAGCGGCTCCCGCGGTACTAAGGAGCTACTCCTTAATAACATGGCCATTAGCCAACAAGTTCGTCGTTCCCAAAAGGATCTATCGACATGTTGAATAGTTCTTTTTTTTGATATTGCCTTTCACGGACACCAGCTCCTCACATATGTAACAAATACTAGACTGAGTAATTGTACGGTTTTAGCTATAAACAAAACACTGTGAGGAGAAATAAATGAATAATAATAATTATTATTATATAATAAGACCTATTATGACTTGGTGGCACATACAAGGCTCATGCAGGTGATGGAGTTCTATAAAGTTGATGCAACTCTGCACACCATCTTGATGACGTGTATGGCTAATGGAGGACGGTCCTTCGCTATCCTGGATATCGAGATATTCATAGGAATAGCGATCAGAGCCAGGTTTATTCCAGGGCGATACTTTGAGTCCACTTTGATTTTGCTTAGCCTTGAATCCTCTAAGTACACTGCTGGAGAATACACGTCTAGACTATCGGCCGAGGAGAGGTGGTCAGGTTATATCGCATCTCCTTTACATGAGTGACTTAAAATTCATTGCTCCCCACAAATTTCAATTGAAGGAGCTACTGAAAATTACTGAAACTTTCGGTAGCGTTATCAGGATAGAATTTTGTGTGGATAAATGAGTGGTCATGCATGTAAAGCGAGGAGAGATTGCGGCATCCATGGGAACCCAACTCACGGGTTCCGTAAACCTTAGAGCGCTCTCTGCATCTGAAACCTATAAATATTGGGTATGTCGAATGCTTTATACCAGTAACATTGATACCCAACGTATCAATGTTACTGGTATGAAGCAATCGCTGAAGAAACGTTTCGCATCTTATATTCATCTTCGCATCGCTGAAAAAAGTAATAAATAGTCTTCTATTAAGCGGAAATAAGGTACGAGCCTTCAACGGTTGGATCATCCCGATTTTATGTACTCTTTCAGCATACTAAAATGGACTCGGACCGAAGTCGACACCCTGGATAGGAGGGTCCGTACGGTGCTGACTACAATTCAATTGCATCACCCACTGACATCGGTTATGAGGCTGTATTAGTGTATACCCCGCGAAAAAGTGAAAGTTGAAGCTTTTTAAAAGTTTAGACCCTCCACAATCGCGAGATATGCAGTCTCAGGGAATATTTCCTAAAAACCGACGTGGGAATGCATCGAGATGTGGTCGCGGTTGACAAGGGACTCACTCCGCTCTCCTTGCCTTGGCTAAAAAGAACTGGTGCAAGCCAGTATACCTACTTGACACTAAAGATCGCATGGAGGTTTAGCAAGCTACATTGAGGTTATTTCCGGGTTCTCCACGGGCTTGATGTAGATTTACCAGCATCCGTTGGCTGGCTGCGTTTTGAAAATGAAAATTGTCTAAATTATTCTAAAGGTGCTACATTTACGCTTGACTGCGCCAAAGGAACGGTCATGGTTTTAAAAATTGTGTTTATATGCTCATTTTAAGCAATATGTAACATGTTCACTACCATTGTACCTTGTGTACTTATTTATTTTCTGCTTTAAGACTACCCAATCACATAATTAATATTTTGGAAAAAAAAATATAAATTTACCGTTTTTACCGGTTTACCGGTAAAAATATTTCAATTACCGTTTTTTTACCGGTAAAACAAAAATTACGCTAATTGCATGCCCTATTTCTAAGGCCACACCCTGTTCATTCCTCCAATAAAAATTAAGAACATCTCAAAAAAAAAAAATCGTCAAGTCCAAAACAATAATATTTTCCTTCCCTAAAAAAATATATAATTGATACTTGTAATTTAATCCATATGAAACTTGATTAAATTTCCCCAATTTTTTTTTTCTAGTAGGTAAATCAAAACAATTTCTTTTTTTCATTCTTTAAGTTCATTAGTCCCAGGTGTTCATTACCTAAAATTTGGTCAGCTAAATTTTTAAACAATATGTATTCTAAATAATATGCACCTATTTTAGTCTGAACTGTGAGTTTTATTTAGATGATCGGAGTTTCCAGGATTTTTTTTAAGTCCTGGAAAGTACCTATCAATGGGAATTATACCAAAAACGCTAAATAATAACTATAAATAAAAAAGAATAAACCGGTTCCCATTTTGCATTAATCATTTTTATAAATTAATATTTGTTTTCCCTTTTTTAAATAAAAAAATCCCTGCAACGCAGTGTCGAAAACAACATAATAAAAGTAATTACCTAATATGTTTCACTTTAGGGCATGAGTTTTGATACCACGTAATTCTATATTAGGTACTTTTTAGACAGAATAGTATAGGCTCAGATTATAGAACAAAAGGCAGATGGAGCGCTTGCAACGAACTAAGTGAGGCATGTTTTTCGTTATGTGTGCGTGACATCTGGCGACCGCACTGTACGGATACGCGTGTCTTTGTGTGTGTAAGGTTGCCAGATTATGAATAATCTCCCACTTTTTTACATATATGTAGCTAGAGCAATGTTTTATGAAAATTTAAGTATACTGCCATTATTTCCGATTTTTAACCATGGATGGTTTTTACTTAATAAATAAAAAAATTTAACTTACCAAATCAATTTTTAAGTACGTAGTAAATCTGTAGGTACTGTTATAGAATTGTATCAAGCTGGTGCAAGTCTGTACATGACGACATTAGATGTATTTAAGACATTAGAATACATAGTATTTTATGTATACATATATACAATATGTAAAGAAAACCCTGTCTGACCCATAAGGACAATAAAGGTTAGGTAAACAAATAACCAAATATAATATAAAATTTTACATAATCATCATAGTAACAATACTAATGAATTTTGAAATAATCTTTTTTTCCCGGGAATTAATTCCAATTTCCCTGAATTTTGGTAATTTTTAGAAAAGTGACAACACCGGTATCATTATGAGCGAATAGCGACGCGACCACGTCACAGGTGCCGCGTACCCTTCCCCCCGCCGCCCGCCGGAAGTGTTGCTCACCACACATGTATTAAGTTACCTCTTTTTGGGAAATAGTATTTATTTATTTAGGGAGATTTTTTTTTAAAGTTTAGCCCGTCTTTGTATCCATTGGTAGAATCAGTTATCGATACCTAATAATACCTTCACGGATCGGACAGGGTTTTCTTTACATATTGTATATATACATATTATATGTATACATATATATACATATTATATGTTTGTTTATTTGTCTGTATGTTTGTACGCGCATCAAATAAAAACTATTGCACGGAATTGGACTCAGTTTTTGATAAAATGTAGGTAGAGGTCTAATTAAGAAGTATATATTATTTTTCATTCCTTTACTTCCTTTACAACATGACAATTAATTAGTACATAAACAATTGATATTATTTACATTATCCCTAGTTCAGGGTAAAACGGCATCGACGTAAACTGGCAACACTTGCATATTTTTTACACAAATACGATTTTTAACGAAATTAAATAGTAAAACAATCAAATAATCGATAGTTATCTATGAAAAGATATTCCATGTTCCTGTATTTGTTTTTGAGAACAACTTTTACAATGTTTAAAAATGCAAGACGGCATTTTAAAAATTAAATTGCGTGACAAGTTAACTGAACGACGCTTCGTAACGCACTGAGCCGAGTTTGTATTCGCTTTTCAAATTGTATTTGCTTTAGTGGCCGCACGCAAGTGTTCGTAACGTTCCATCTGCCTTTTGTTCTATAATCTGAGAGTATAGGTACTTTATAGACATGGTATGGCATTCTACGTTTGTTGCGAGACGTCCGCGCTTGAAGCAAGCGAGTAGGAAATGTGCACGTAAATATGATGCGGGGTGCGCGGGGGTTTCTGCCTAGCCCCGCCCAGATGCGCAAGGTCATCGTCGTTACTAATCGCCTTAAAACCCTTTACAAATATTTTGTAATGTCCGCCAAAGTGCGAAGCGCGCGGTGGGTTTATTTTCCACGTGATTTTATACTCATCCGAATTATTTAAAGCGTAAATATCAGACAAATTAAAATGTTGAAGGATGTTAATCAGCACGTTTTCGGCATAGATTAAGTCCGAAGCGGTAATAAATTTAGATCGCGGAAGTTTACCTAAAAACTTGTAAACATAAACAACAGACCGAAGTAATATACTCCATTTCGAAATACGCTGTGAAAGCGCTAAAAGCGGTTGTATAAATTCTGAATCTTTACCACTGAGATTAGGTTTCCTACAATCTTTGGAACTGGATTGGTCAGCGCATAAAATAGAACCAGATGAGACGGTAAAGGAAACCACCTTAGTCTCAGGCAATTTTTCAGAAATAGCGGATACGTCAACAGACGTAATAGGCCACGTAGCCACCTCCTGACAAAGCCATGGAGGGCCAGCGAACCATAGCGGGTGTATAGATTCTGAATCCTTACCACTGAGATTAGGTTTCCTACAATCTTTGGAACTGGATTGGTCAGCGCATAAAATAGACTCAGAACCAGATGAGACGATAAAGGAAACCACCTTAGTCTCAGGCAATTTTTCAGAAATAGCGGATACGTCAACAGACGTAATAGGCCACGTAGCCACCTCCTGACAAAGCCATGGAGGGCCTGCGAACCATAGCGGGTGAGTTACCGACTGGCTAGGTGACAAGCCTCGTGATAGGCAGTCACTAGGATTACTAGAGTCAGGAACGTAGTAAAACTGTTCAGCGGGAAGATTATTTAAAATCTTTGTTACCAGCGTAGCAACAAATGTTTTCAAAGTTTGCGGATCAGAGTGCACCCAATATAGTGCGACCATTGAAGAGTAGCGGTGGTCGTCAGGAAGTGAATCTAATAACTCTTGTGAATTACTAGACCACTTCACGAGCTTGAAGCCCCCGGCCGCAAACATCCCCAGCAGCTCCTCTCTGAGCCGTAAGGAGTCCCGGACGGTGGGAACGGAGTAACAAATATCGTCCATGTAACAATTGCGCGTCACAATATCTGCCACATACGGATACGATGCACGCTCATAATTACAAAGTTGTCTCACAACTCGCATGACGATGAAAGGGCTGCTTCGCAAACCAAAGCAAACGCGTTTAAAATGATAGGTAATAAGCGGCGAATTACCATCCTGAAGTAGTAAGATGTAACCTTTAGCTAAGCATTCCTTAATGATGGCGCTGTACTCCAAGCGTAGCCGCGGAGCTGCGCTCAATTTACGCTCAAGGTATAGAAATCGACGTTTAGCTGTTTTGAATGAGTCACCGAGCTCTGTCGGGTCAGCCGAGAAGGGTAAGTCCACACTATAGCGGCCGGTGCCGTCGCGAGTTAAACTGTTCACAAGAATCTCTTCGCATTCTTTAGCAGCAGAGTTAACCGGACGCTCCAACATAACCTCTTCCATTTGCCAAAAACGTTCTAATTGTGTATCAATTTGAGGCTCATACTGAGTAAATGAACACAAAGAAACAATGTCGGAAGACAAGTTGCAAATCGGAGCATTACCGATGATAACATAACAGAAAATCGTTTCGCACCTAGTAGGAAACCCAGGAAGACCGTTAGCACGACCCGAAAGTAAAATTTCTGAAAACTGCGGTGCGCCTATAAGAATATTTATTTCTCCTGGCAAGTGAAAATTATCATCCGCTAAATGAACATGGTTCAAATAATTTAAAGCCGCCCTGTCAATTTGTACAGAAGGCAAACTGTCAGTAATTTGGTCAATAACATACGCATCTAGAGGAAGAAAAGGCTTTCTGTCATTGTGTGAAAACAAATTAATGTTTACGGAACCCTTAATTGGATTAGTTGAAGATCCTATTCCCTTAACTACGGTCCGCGATACCTTATTGTAACTTATATTAAGTTTAGTTAGGAAAGTCGACGTAATAAAATTGTTTTGTGATCCGGGGTCAATTAGTGCATGGACACCGTGTAGCACACCACCACTGTCACAATACAACACTTGAACCGTACCCAGCAGGCAGGTGTTATTATGTTTACGTAAACTATTAAAATTACACAACGAAACATTGCACGCGGGCGTATTGTTGTTTAACAAAGGATCAGCTGATAAGGAATTCTTAGCGGGGACACAGGAGGACGCGGGGCGCGTTGACCGCGCACAACCGGTTTTGTTTGTAGATTGTTTTCTACACAAAAGCGAGTGGTGCTTACAGCTGCAATGACGGTAATGTTGAACCGATTTACAAGCGGATTTATTATGTGACAAACTAAGACAATTTGTGCAACCATTGCGTTGATTAATAAAGGTAAATCTATCATCAATAGGCGAATTTTGAATCTTAAAACATTTAAATAACTTAAAATGATTCGATAAGTTACAAAACGCACAAGGCCTTTTGTTAGATTGAACCTGCGCATTGTTGTTTAACAAAGGATCAGCTGATAAGGAATTCTTAGCGGGGACACAGGCCTGCTCGGACACAGGTCTGCTGAGACACAGGTCTGCTGAGACACAGGCCTGCTGAGACACAGGTCTGCTGAGACAGGTATGCTGAGACACAGGCCTGCTGAGACACAGGTCTGCTGAGACACAGGTCTGCTGAGACACAGATCTGCTGAGACATAGGACTGCTGAGACATAGGTCTGCTGAGACACAGGTCTGCTGAGACACAGGTCTGCTGAGACACAGGCCTGCTGAGACACAGGTCTGCTGAGACACAGGTCTGCTGAGACACAGGTCTACTGAGATAAAGGTCTGCTGAGACACAGGTCTGCTGAGACGCAGGCCTGCTGAGCCTGCTGAGACACAGGTCTGCTGAGACACAGGTCTGCTGAGACACAGGTCTGCTGAGACACAGGTCTGCTGAGGCACAGGTCTGCTGAAACACAGGTCTGTTATCATTAGATTGCACCTGTGCAGGGGACGAGGCCGCGCGTATACGTTCATTTTTGGTTAGCTCGGGGTTGTCATGTATAGTGGTTTTAAACGTTTCATAAAACGTAGGCCGACTTGTGGGCAAACCCGAAAAATCAACAAGATCTAATTTCGGTAGTTTAAATTGACATCTTTTCCTATCATCACCGACAGATGGGGGAGAACTACATTTAGGATTGCTTTTTGACAATTTTCTTTCGGCATATTTACAACGGCAATATAAATCCTCAAATGAAGACCAACTCTGATAACTAGGTTCGTAAGCTGCATCCTGTAACAAGCTGTGCGAATTAATATCATCAACAATTCTCTCAAAATTGTTACGGAACGAATCGATGGTAACCATAGCGGCGAGAAATGTCTCAACGTTAGCTTCATCCTCAAAATCTAATTTTGACGAATTGTAAATAGTCCGTAGGCGAGCAAAAGACTCATCTCGTTCTCTAATTAATCGTTTAAGAGTCCGTTCTGATACAGACGACTGCCCGCTATCCTTCCCAGTCATGAGGAGGTAGATAAATTTGTCAAATAAAACCGAACGCCCGCGTAACTAACACCTGTGCTTAACCCGTTACGGGAACGCGAGCGTGATGCTATAAACGTACGCTTTGTGAATCAGATAGTGCCGATCGAGTTTTTTAAGTAAACAATTCGATTGGCGATAACACGTACTTAAGCAGGTGTAACTTCAATTTACCCTCGCAACAAACAATGTAATGAAAAAATAATGAATATGTGTAATTCTCTTATAATTACTTATAATCCTTTTGAAAATGGAACACGAACGTAATAATACGTGTAATAGTACATATATACATACGTATAATACGTGTGGATTAAAGCAAAATTATTATATTAATAATATTTTATAACGGGCTATGTAGGTACCCTAGCGGAATGATGCAATTACGCATGCAATGAAAAGTTATAAAAGTATCCGCTTTTATAACTTTAATAAGGCTCGAAGGCCATAAAATGTTATAAAATCCGGCTCGAAGGATCATAAAATGTTGACGCTTGAGAGACCACAAATGATGAGGCTCTAAGAACCATAAAATGCGGTCGAAAGAGAGAATGGTCAATCAAGGGTAGTATTTCCATAGGTTTAAAAAAGCGGTAAAAGAATTCTGCCCCCTAGACAAAGGACTTACCTTCATACCCGGCTGCCTGGCGTTATCCCTCGTACGAGGGGGATGATTCTTGCGGTCCTTCGATGTAGTGGACTGGTGCGGTGCTCCAGAAAACGCACCGCTTCCAGCACGCGACGTGGCAACTCCTCAAGCGTTCACGGGAGCAGGCACACGCGCGACCATGATATAACCGACGCAGCCGTCGGTATAGCGGCACTTCGATGATAATACGACGATAAATCCGATACAGCCGTGGGTGTTCCGTACTCGGTAATAAGACGATAATCCCGACGCGGCCGTGGCTTCATCCGTACTAAAGGCTAGCAGTCCCACAGCGCACCAAATTAAGCGGGGACAGAGAAAAGAAGAAATGTGAGGGTATCCTCAACAATGTTTACAGATAAAATTGAAGAGTAAAGAGCCGATTACCCTTGGCGCGATCAAACAGTCAAGACTCCATAGAGCTGATACAGTTTAGCAGTAGGAAAGTATTTTGGTTTAAATTGGCTCTCCTTAAGTATTGCTCGTTGAGCAATCTCTAAAGGTTTTATTGCAGTCTTTACCGCACCTCCACAAGATGTTATACAATACGAAAGAAGTGACTGACAAAGTGCGTAGTATATTTGTTTTATCAACTCAGGATCTGCAACGTGCCTTAGGTTTTTAAAAATATATACGAGTTTTCTTATCCTAACGCTCAGCAGTCGTATGTGCTCCTTGAAGTTGAGATTGCTATCAATTGTAACGCCAAGATATTTGATATTTGGCACACGATCCAGTGAGTGGCAAGCACATTTGTCTCTGAATTGACAAACATGCGCTATGATATTTTGACTGGAGTCACTGCTTGCTTTGCTCAACTTTACACTCCTTATACAGAAACAGATATATTTGGTTTTTTCTACATTTAATGTAAGGATGTTTCTCTGGAGCCACCCTCCAACGACATTAAAACCCAACTGGGCAACACCAAAAACCTCATCCCATGTATCACCGGAAAAAAAAGAGAGCAGTATCATCTGCGAAGGATATGATATTACCTTGGGTAAGTTCTGGCTGTGAGATCGTTTATATAAACGAGGAATAATGTAGGTCCCAGTATGCTGCCCTGTGGTACTCCGTGAGTGATAGTGCGACAATAACTCTTATACTTATCAACTCGAACAGATTGAGAGCGCCCTGATAAGTAGCTTGCTAGGAGTTTGTGCTGCGTACCTCTTATACCCAACTTCTCGAGCTTGTCCAATAGAAGTGAGACAGAAATTGTGTCAAAAGCCTTGGCCAGATCTAAAAAGATGGTAAGGCATTTCTTCTTTTTATCTAAATTTGAAGTAATGTTGTCTATTAACTTATTAACGGATTGTTCCTCTAATATATTTCGTAGGTTATAATTTGTAATTTCTTTTCAATAAAACATTTTTATTTATTATTTTATTTATTATTTAAATAATTTACAAGTCTTGTGTTTATAATTTTTTCCAGTATTTTCGATAGTGATGGTAAAATAGATATGGGCCGATAGTTCTAGACACGCCTTCTGTCTCCATTCTTATGTATTGGGCATACTTCTGCTTTTTTTTAGGGCATCCGGAAACACTCCATTGTGAAGGCAATCGTTGAATATTTTCGTTAGGAGTGGAACAAGCAAATCTTTAAAAGTTTTAAGAAAAGTGGGGCTAATATTGTCCCAACCACTTGCACAATCGGATTTTAGAGCTAAGATAAGACGTTCTACTTCATCATTTGAAGTATCTATTAAGACAAATGAGTTAACGACACTTGTGATGGTATTGGGTATTGGTGCGATGTTTGAATTTCGCGCATTTTTTTTGGTAAATCTTTTCAGCCAATGAACTCCCTACGTTTGCAAAGTAATTATTTACTTCGTTAAGTGCAGCCTGTGGAGAGGTTGATATTGTCAGCAATTCTTTTGCATGGTTTATTTTTTTAGATGTGTTTGTGATCTCTTTTATTGCTTTCCACAGTTTTTTGTTGTCTTTGTTTGCAGACTTGAGTAAGTTTCGTTCAAATGATTGTTTTACTTTATCGTTTTTTTATTTGTTTTATGTATCGTATTGCAGAAATTTGTATAACGTGTGTAAGTTAGTTTTAGGATGTCATTTTCCGGAGATGTTTTTAATTTTTTGTGTAATTTGTCTCTGTTTTTGATACATCTTAACAACCCTTGCGTTATCCAGGGCTTTATGATTCTATGATGTTTAGGCAGAGCAGTATGGCTGGTGTTATTAGTAATGGCGGATTGTAGATGTTGGATAAGGTAATTAATGGACACATTTGGATCAGCAGTCTGGTAAATTGGGCCTAAATCGATTTCCATAATGTCTCGTCCCAAGCCTATGTTGTCAACTTTTGTTATTGAAGTTACTGCCAAATTACGCGATTTCCTAAAATTCATGCTCACTATGACCGGGTAATGATCTGTTAATGTTGTATGTGGAACGATAGTGTTGATTGAGTAGTTAGATATTGCAACATTTCTTTATTTTTCTAAAATAAAAGAATTTATCTAAAATAAAAGTAGCCTAAGTTACTCCTTATTACATAAGCTAACTGCCAGTGAAAGTCCCGTCCAAATCGGTCCAGCCGTTCCAGAGATTAGCCGGAACAAACAGACAGACAGACAAAAATTATAAAAATATGTATTTTGGTATGTGTACCGTTTATACATTCATATGCATGTAGTAGAAAGCGGTTATTTTAATATTACAAACAGACACCAATTTTATTTATTTGTATGGATTATTCTTGTTGTGATAACCTATACTAATACTAGCGGCCCGATACGTGCTTCGCTACGTATAAGTAATATAAAGTGAAATATTAAAACAAATTTATTGGATCATCAAAATTTATTTTTGTATAGTATCTTTTTTTTTATATACAGGGTGGCCCATCGATTGACGTCATAAAAAAAAATTTAGGTCCGGCATTTCGTGGGGTATCCGAGACACCCCCATGTATGTTCCGCGATATTTCATAGTTTTCGAGTTATGAATTTTTTTTTACTTTTCGAGGAATTTCAACCGGACAAGTATAAAAAATTGTTTTTTTTTTTTAATAAAGACTTCTTAAGATTTTTTTTTTGCAACAGAATCCTCATGTGCTGTACTTTAATACATAAAATAACTAGCTTCGTAACTTTGATGAAAATTACGAAAATGTTGGTCAGAATTAAAAAAAAATACGTTCCGTGAATTAAGACTTTAATTTTCAACTTTACATTAAAAATCTAATTAAGTGTTATTTCACTACTTATTTCTCATCATTCTCTCAAAAATGCGCCAGACTCTCAGCTTTCATAATCAGAAGACAGAAGTAGTACTTTAAAGCAAGTTTGGCTAAAATCGGTCCTTCAAAACACCAAGGTGGCAAAATTCATAAAATTACGTATCTGATTACATTTGTTTTTTTTTTTGCATTAACTATTATTTCTGAGGCAAATTAATGATTATGAAAGCTGAAAACCTATCGTGTAAGTGAGATAAGGAAAAAAAAGTAGATTTTTATGTACGAATCTTTATTTAAATTTACAATAAATTTTCAAAGTGGCCACCGCCAGCGGCAATGCACATTCTACATCTGCGTAAAAAATTGTGTTTTAATCTGCGGAACGCCTGTCTGTTTTTCTTCACTACCCGTTTTGCTTCTAAAATCTTCTGCCTCAGTTCTTGTTCACTGGAATACTCCCGGGCGTATGCTGTTGTGCGGTCTGGTGTTCTCAATGGCGAATTAATTGGTCCGTTACAATTGCCGAGCAGACTTGATGGACCAACTTACAAAAACTTCTTA
Organism: Sesamia nonagrioides; assembly: GCA_017933935.1. Classification (NCBI taxonomy): domain Eukaryota; kingdom Metazoa; phylum Arthropoda; class Insecta; order Lepidoptera; family Noctuidae; genus Sesamia; species Sesamia nonagrioides. The sequence continues at coordinate 255,373 of JADWQK010000163.1, read as the reverse complement.
GAGAATGACTTTGAAGATTTGCTTGAAGATGTAAATCTACAACTAAGACGCACTATATTTCAATGTGACGGCGCTCCGTGTCACTACGCGACACAAGTGATGATGGATAGGATGCGGTGGACCGATTCCCTGGCCTCCACGCTCACCTGACCTCAACCCCATAGATTACTTCATTTGGGGCTATTATAAGGAAACAGCATACGCCCGGGAGTGTTCCAGTGAACAAGAACTGAGGCAGAAGATTTTAGAAGCAAAACGGGTAGTGAATGAAAACAGACAGGCGTTCCGCAGATTAAAACACAATTTTTTACGCAGATGTAGAATGTGCATTGGCGCTGGCGGTGACCACTTTGAAAATTTATTGTAAATTTAAATAAAGATTCGTACATAAAATCCTACTTTTTTTTCCCTTATCTTACTTACACGATAGGTTTTCAGCTTTCTTAATCATTAATTTGCCTCAGAAATAATAAAAAAAAAAAAAAAAAAACAATTGTAACCAGATACGTAATTTTATGAATTTTGCTACCATGGTGTTTAGAAAGCCCGGTTTTAGCCAAACTTGCTTTAAAGTACTACTTCTGTCTTCTGATTATGAAAGCTGAGAGTCTGGCGCATTTTTGAGAGTAAATAAGAAGTGAAATAACACTTGATTAGATTTTTAAAGTAAAGTTGAAAATTAAAGTCTTAATTCACGGAACGTATTTTTTTAAATTCTGACCAACATTTTCGTACCTTTCATCAAAGTTACGAAGCTAGTTATTTTATGTATTAAAGTACAGCACATGAGGATTCTGTTGCAAAAAAAAAAGTCTTAAGAAGTCTTAATTAAAAAAAATAAAACAATTTTTTATACTTGTCCGGTTGAAATTCCTCGAAAAGTAAAAAAAAAATCATAACTCGAAAACTATAAAATATCGCGGAACATACATGAGGGTGTTTCGGATACCCCACGATATGCCGGACCTAAATTTTTTTTTATGACGTCAATCGATGGGCCACCCTGTATATTATAAACTAGCGCTTGACCGCAATCCTGCCTGATGGTCAGCAGTGACGCAATCGTTGATGGTAAAGCGCACTAGTTTATTAAGAGCCTATTCACTCTAGCCTTGAAGACAATCAAATTGTAGTCCGACGGAAACACCGCCGCTGGCAAATTATTCCAGTCCCTCGATGTACGCGGTATAAAGGAGGAGGCGAAACGTTTCGTCCGGATCGTAGTGGTGTTAACAACGTAAGGGTGGAAACCAGCCGTACGACGGGTCGTCCGCTGGTGGAACGGAGATGGGGGAATTAAATCATGCAATTCCATCGCACACTCCCCGAAATGCATCCTATAGAACACCGAAAGGCTGGCTACTCTACGCCTGTGCTCTAGGCTTTGGAGACCGACTCGAGTTAGATCAGGGTCACCAATCAGCCTCTTTGCACGTCTCTCCACTGAATCCAAAGTGGCCAGGTGACACTTGGCAGCACCAGCCCAAATGTGGCTGCAGTACTCCACACACGAACGGACCTGTGCTTTGTATAACATTAGAAGCTGCCCAGGTGTGAAGTACTGCCGGACCTTTGCGATAACGCCAAGTTTCCTGGCAGCCACCTTAGCCTTGGACTCAATGAACCGCCCAAAGTTAAGGTCCGAGAAAATCTCAACTCCCAAAATCTGAAGGCGGTCGGAACACTCCAAGGACACATTCCGAAAAGTAGGAGTCAAGGTGAACGGGCTCCTTTTGGCGGTGAAAAGACACGCCTGTGTTTTGGCGGCATTGAATGCTACAAGATTGGCATTGCCCCATTCGGAGAATGCCTGCAGTGCAACACTCGTTCGCTCAACCATGGCCTCTCTTTCAGACCGGATTGATTCCCTACTAGCCCGAGTACCCGGCAGTATCTCTCTACAACTGTGCTGTCATCTGCATACCCATAGATACCAGGCATCAGCAGATCGTTTATATGCAGCAGGAACAGAGTTGCAGAGAGAACAGACCCCTGAGGAACACCGGCATTAGTTGTCATGGGCTCAGAAGAGCATCCATCGACAACAACTCGGAGGGACCGTTCAGTCAGGAAGTCTTTTACCCAGCCAGTCAGGCTAGGGGAAATGCCGTACGCTGGAAGCTTACTCAAAAGGCCAGCGTGCCATACCCGGTCGAAGGCCTTCGAGACATCAAGGGAGACAGCAATCGCTTCCCCATTCTTCTCGAGGGCCTCGCCCCACAAGTGAGTGGCATACACTAGTAGGTCCCCAGTAGACCGATTGCGGCAAAACCCGTACTGTCGGTCACTGAGGAGATCGTTAGATCTCCTCAGTGACCGACAGTACGGGTAAAGGAAGACGGGGGAAGGTAACCCTTCCAGGTATGCCAAGAGGCGCGAGTTCAATACGCGCTCCATAATTTTGCAAAGTATGGAGGTGATCGAAATCGGCCGATAGTTGGCAGGATCGGCACGACTACCCTTCTTGGGCACGGGCTGCACGTAAGCAAGCTTCCAGGACTTGGGCACAATACCAGTCCTAAATGAGAGGCGATACAAGCGCGTCAATACAGGAGACAACTCGGGCGCACACGCTTTAAGAACAATCGCTGGTATACCATCCGGACCACTAGCCTTAATCACGTCCAGACGACACAGTACTCTCAGCACCTCCTTGTTCCTAATGCGAACCTCAGGCATTGAGGCTCCGCAATGAGGTAAATTAGGTGGAGTAGCACTGCCAGTATCAAGACGCGAATTATGGGCAAAGAGAGAAGCAAAGAGACTTGCTTTCTCTCTCGCCGTATGAGCCAGTGTTCCATCAGGCCTAACCAGCGGAGGCAGTGAGGGCCGACAGAAGTTCGCCTCAACCGATTTGGCAAGGGACCAAAAATATCTGCTACCGGATGGCTGCGCAGATAACTTGTTGCCAATATGGGTGATGCGGTCGAAGCGAGCCTTCTTGAGCGCCTTCTTGTAGGACTTGGCAGCACGGTTAAAGGCTCTCTTCTTTGAGCTTAGATCCGGAGCTCCGCGGTCATGAGCATCAACCCAGGCGAGAAATGCCGTGTGCTTACGCTGTTCAGCTTGGACACAATCGGCATTGAACCATGGGCGAGCCGAGCCAGCGACGGGCACGTCATTGAATGGGATAAAATACTCCATAGCTTGACGTACCACATCGGTTATAGCGTCCGCACAGCTCGACGGATTGTCAGAAGAGAAGCAGACCTGCTGCCAAGGATAAGACGCAAAGAAGTGGCGCATCTCATCCCAATCCGCTGACCTGTATCGCCACAATCACCATTCACCACGAGAGTCGTGTTCTGGTGGGGAGAAGGACGACACAGACTTCACCAGACAGTGGTCTGAAGTTCCCAACGGTGAGGAAACTGTTACAACACATCTGTCCGGATCAGTGGTCAGCAGAAGGTCCAAACACACAAATTTTTTGACACGAAATGTTAAGTAGGTCCTTTTTGTTCTTGTATTTTATTCAAATTTGCGTGCTGAGTCTAAACTCGGCAAAACATGTTTGTACTACTGTTATCTTTAAGACCTGTTATACCATGTTTTGAGCAAATAAATATTATTATTATTATTAAACAGTTGGCAGTATGGCCAACTATATCAGGCACCCTAGTGGCTTGCTCTACCAGCTGGGAAAGGCCCATAGAAAGCGCGAAGTTTCGCGCTTCTCTCCCAGCGTGGTCGGTCCTCTGGTATGGGAAGAGCCAGTCCTGGTGGCAGGCGTTGAACTCCCCCAGAGCGACGAACTGAGCGTCAGGGTGCCGATGTAGCGCATTGTCAGCAGCCTTACTGAGGTGGTCAAATAACCGAGTTGTCTCCTGATCACCGCTGTGCGATCGGTAGACACAGGTGTAGACAATTTTGTCCACACCGGTGTCAACCAACAGCCATAAGGACGAAAAATGAGGGTCCTCGAGGTGACGTAAGTGACAGGCACAATTTTAATACTAGGAATAGAGACAACTTAGATCAACCTCGGTTCAGACTGGCTAAAGTAAATAGTTCTTTTATGGGATACTGTGTTAAATTTTATAATAAAATACCGCTAGCGATTCAACAACTCAATGAGTCCAAATTTAAAACATGCATTAAACGCACGCTGTGTAAACAAGCATATTATAAACTGGAAGATTATATTATTGATAAAAATGCTTGGCTAAATGCCAGTCCTGCTCCACAGCCACAGACAATTTTGTAGGTTTGGAAGAGATACCATTCCCCCTTTTGTTGTTTCCAAATATTCCTTTTTTATTTTTATTTGTTTATTTCAATTGTGCACGGGATTTTGCTGCCATGATTTTGCAAATAATATAGTATTGTATAATGTAAAAGCACTTTCCAAGTTTGTGAATGTGTGGCACCATGGACTATAGTTTGTTTTTTTTTTTCTTTTAATATATATAACTCGTTTGACATTACGAGCATGGCAGTTGAGAGTTTGTCATGCTCACTCACATGTCTTGCTGATGGTGGCGCGTGTTGTTGGGTCCTTTGGTTCCCTTCAAAATGGTTGAGCTAAGTGGGGTTGATGCGCGCGTCATGCTCGTGAACGGGGGCCGTCAGTGGAGACTGGTCATCTCTTAGCTGCCAGTGGGCTTGATTAATTTTCTATCTTTCCGTTATTTTTTATAATTATACATTGTGCTCACATGATAGAAGCAACAGAAATATGTAACGAAGACATGTAATCCATATTATGATTTTAAAAGAGTGTCCATGGAGTTTCTTGCACGTTCTTCTCCATAGAGACCTACGCTTTGGAACGTGCAATTTAGCTTCACTTTTCTTGGACTGACCGACATTGACTATTCAAAAGCACCAACTGTTGGTTAATTTGAAATAAACAATTTTGATTTTGATTTTTTGATTTTGACGGAGACGCCGGCAACAGATGTCATTGCGAACATACACACAGACCCCGGCACGCTGCAGGAAATGATGCTCCAAAGAGTATCCCGGGTAGCCGAGGCATGCCGCATCAGGCGGACATCCGATCTGGGTCTCCGTCAAGAAAAGTAGATGCGGCTTCTCAGTCTCAAGGTGATAGTGTACTGCTAAGAGATTGGATTGCAGACCTCTAATATTAGAGAGGTGCACTTTGAAAGAGAGGACGTGCGCCCGCTGTGCACACCTACTTTTCTTTTTGGACCTTTTCATTGACTTGTTTTGTTGTTTTTTTTGAGTGAATAGGAAGGAAGACGGCAGTTGGGAGAGGTGATGCAATGTTAAACCCAACAACGCGACCAACGATGCTGGGCCAGAGGGAGATTGATCTGGAGACTGCGGGGACGCCCGAACCCCCCCAGGGATCGCCATCGGGTCCTCTCGTCCGGTCGCCAACCGGCACGATGGGGCCACCCTGAGATTTTTCGCAGTTGGCGGGGCAGCCTTTCGTATGTGGCTGGCACACTACTTGGGCCCGCAACTACCTGCGGTCGGCCAGCGGAGAACCGTGCTTCGGATCCCGCTACCCTCCAGGACAGGACCAACCTCCCGACACAACAACATTTGGCGCATCGTACCCGGCACACATCGCAACACAACTGCTCAGACCCATCCTCCGTACGGCTTCACTAGACATCATGCCGGAACACGACGAATCGCTTGGCGGCACGACTTTGTCTGGTAGGTGGTAACTTACGCCAGCGGCTGATGTTGAGGCCTACCACCGAGAAGTTTTTCTAAGTTGTTACCGTGCGTCTTAAATAATGTTTAATTTAGTTTTTAAAAATTTGTCATGTAAGTAAATTATTTCTTAGGGGAAATAAAGATATCTCAAACATAAAATAATTCATTTTTAAATTGACGTACTTCCATCTTTCACTATAAAACACCCGTAGGCACACAATATGTTTTTTTTAAAGAAACACATATAAATACATGTAATTCACTTCAACAGTTCAAAAGTTACTGTTTGTGTAAATGCGTTTGAAAATTTAATTCAAATAAAGCCTGTAAACGAAAATGCAACAATTATCGCTAACGATTTGTTTTAATCGCATCACCTCCAAAATAAAATGATCGCAAGAATGACAACAACATGCTGGTACGGGTACCTGTCAACACTGAAAAAGTTACAATTTGACAGCACAATCCCTATCTCAAAAAAGTTTCTATTTGAAAGCAAAATCCGAATTGAATTTCATGTGTTACAAAAAATATGATAAATGAAGAACCTCTAGAAAAATATGATAAATAAAAAACTCGGTCGAATTTGTCTAAAATTCACACAAACCATCTACTAAATAGTCCGAACAAAGCCTAAACGTTTGATTCGGATAGGTGAGTCCGTTCTTGAGTTATAAAATAACAAAGAAAGTGGCATTGATTTTTATATATCTACTAGTTGACCCGGCGAACTTCGTTCCGCCTTAAAGGCAATATCACATGACTACTTTTTAGATGAGGATAATTTTAAATAAATAAATATTATTATTCAATGATTCTTTATTTGGGAGCACAATCTTGGCGGTTCTCCGGAAATCTTTAATGTGCTACAATACTCGCAAACAACGTCCATTGGTCCAATGCGCCATTGCGCTATATTATACGCGTATAGAAACGCTGCCCGATTCAAATCAGTATTTGATGAATTTCTTCTTGTGCTTCGTATATTATCTAGCGCTTGATCTCTGAGGTTTGCTCGACGATTTCGCATTGCCAAACGAGCCTTTTCACGGACTGTCACCCTTTGCTTATAAAACGGACGGAAATAACTAATTTCGGAAGTCGGTGTCAAAAAACGAATATACTAGCCCCGCACGATGATATTGCGATGGAACCTTGTCACAATAACAGCGTTGTGACGTCATCTGTCACACAAAAGGACAGCTAGCAAAAGAATGTTAAATGCAAAATTAATATTAGGGTTAAGGGTTTATTTGTATTTTATAATTTTATTACACTCTTTATAAAGAGTGTATGTATAAATTAATATTAGGGTTAAGGGTTTATTTGTATTTTATAATTTTATTACACTCTTTATAAAGAGTGTATGTATAATAAATTTAATATTAATTTTGCATTTAACATTCTTTCTTAGGTATACTTACTCACCCATATTCTGACAAATAAACTTTCATTATTAAAAATTTCAAAGAAATAATTTTTGTAGACGTAAGAAAAATATACTTACCTATTCGTATATCTTTCTTACATGTATACTATGTTTTTCTAACTACATTTCTGTTAATTTGCGAGCGGGAATTGAACCAGAGTCCACTGTGTAGTAGTCATGTTTTAATTACTACCTACATCTATCAGCTTATAAATAAAACCAGGATAATATGTAAAAAAAATTATAAAGTCTTCCGAATCATAACTGCTTTCTGTGTCTGTCGTTTCCGATTCACTGTCGTCGCCGTATTTATGACAAATAACTCGTCAATTATTCGATCTTTATTCCAATAGGTATTCCTCTTCAAGCCGTTTAACATGATTGACTTCCTTTCGCCAGTCATCTGGAGTTATTGACGCCAACGACTCCAACGTCAGAGCTTCAATGCGACTTTCCAACTGCTCCACATTCTTTTCTGACACCCTCATCTTTACCAGATTCCAGATGTACTCAATGGGGTTGAGGTCGCAGTTGTAAGGTGGTAATCTAACGACTTCATGGCCATTGCCAGCTAATAAATTGTCAATTTTATAATTTTTCGGCGGTCTGTGCCGTTTAATTAATAAATACAGTTCAGGTTTTGTACTGTCGTTGGGAAAGTCTCAACAATCAACTGTTTTTTATTGTTCATACTTGGTGGCCTATTCTCATCCCTACTGTGATAAGGGGCGTTGTCCATCACAATTTTGGAGTTGCATGGTATGTTGGGTACTATTTTGTCTGTAAGCCACTTGGTGAAATACTCAGCATTCATTTGATCATAGTAATCCCCCGCTTTGGTGTCTGCTTTAAACATTAAAAGGGCATTGTCAACAAAACCGCTTTAACTTCCCGCTTGAACTATCCATCGGCGGCCGGGGCTGTCGTTCCGTCTCACTCCATCGGTTACTGTTTGCCAACATTTTTCTACCGTTTAGTGTGCATGTATCCACGTTTCGTCGAGATAAATAACGGGTCTTTTGTTATTACCAAGCGAGTCATTTTCTTTCATACGTCGTAAATATTTAGCCCTCCACGCTTGAATTTGGGGTCTTTGAATTAGGGCCAGTCTTTTTTGTACCATCGTTTAAATTGGTAGCCTAAATCACATTTCATTATTTTTCTTAATGTAGTTTCACTACCAGTATAATTAAGGTCTACTTTTGAAGCCGCCAAAATTTTGCGCATTGTGGGTATTTCTCTCCTCACCGTACACATTGAATCTATAATATTTCTTAAAGCTGTTAAGGAAAACCCGTCGAAATATTTCTTCTTTTGTCTTTTTCCTTTAGTAGGAGTTCTCATTTTGCTGCCACTGGCTGTTGCTGACTCATGCTCTCGTCTCAATTTTGTCACAGTATTTTTTGCAACGCCTGTGGCACATGCCACACACTCCGTGACTTTGATAGAATTTTGCAAAATATTTTAATAACTGTAAGCAGTTGCTTCAGTATTAAAATGTCCGAAGCACTTTTTAAAGCACGGTTTATACTTTCAAGAACTAACTTACAATCCTCTTTCTCTTTAACAAAATAATTGTCCACTTTAATTATAATTTCACGAGCACGACTATTAATTAATTTCTTACTCATTTTAACGAGTAACAGTTAATAAAACTAAACAACAAAACTCAAGAATAACAATAAAACAGGATAACAAAAACAAAAAGCTAACAAAAATATTCGATGTGCGTAAGTGGGTAAGCGCGGACTGAACTTGCGAACGGTACCGACGGTGCGAGTTCGACTACGTCACCAAGATGGCCGCCAATCGCAATATCATCGTGCGGGGCTTATACAAAACCAAAGACACTGACTTCCGAAATTTGTTATTATTCACTTTGTAGTGGTTTTTGGAAGTCGGTTGTTTTTTTGTAAAAAAGTTTTGTTTTAATATGCTGAGTAGTGCAGCAGTGTGTTTGTACCATTTTTAACAAATGAACCGCTAACTTATATTTTGACTGAGTTGTTTTGTTATTCCATGTCAGTTGCGTTTTGTTATACCATGTCTTATGTCACGTCACACGGGAACGACGGGAACAACGGTAACGGGATAAAAAGTATCCTATGTGATATGTCCTTCTCCCAGTTCTTATCTACCTTCCTAACAATTTTGAGCCATACTGGTTAAGCGATTCTTGAGTTATAAATAGAGTAACTAACACGACTTTCATTTATTTATATAGACTTCATTCAAATCGGACCAGCCCTTTAGGAGGAATTCAGTGACGTACAGACGTACAGCAGATTTAGGAATATACCCATTACATATACATTTGTAACAAAGATATCATACCTCTCTCTACCCCTAGAGCTCTTGTTTCTGTCTCTTTAAGTTAAATAAAAAATCTTAAATATTTATTTCTATTTTTTTCTTTTATTTCTTATGTACAATCTCCTTTTTAAGTAACTACAAAAATTAAAAAAAACCTATAAACTTGTCTAAAACAAAAACAAAAAAACTTGTGATTGCCCGGGTTTGAACCGAGAAACACCAGCCATCGCGAGTAGACCATACCAGTATCGACTACTCCACAGGTGCTATCTCGAGCCGCGCGAAATTAGCGCCCATATTATGCGTGAAATATTGCGAAAGAGAAAACTCGAAAACATGCGCTTCCCCAGACATAAGACAGAGCTAGATCGATTTATCGTCCCCGAAAACCCCCACATATTAAATTTCAGCGAAATCGTTAGGGCCGTTTCCGGGATCACATGCTTCTTCAAGCGATCAGCGCCATCTGCCGGGATGATTTGTGAATCTAAACCATCCAGGTCGCCACTCAAACGCATACAGAAAAAATCATTAAAATCGGTCAAGCCGTTTAGGAGGAGTTCAATGACATACACACGTACAGCAGAATTATATATATAAAGATATGTACTAATCTATCTTTTTAAATATAATTCTGATAGTTTTTGACATGACATGGTCATGAAGACATGGTATAACAAAACGCAACTGACATGGAATAACAAAACAACTCAGGCAAAATATAAGTTAGCGGTTAATTTGTTAAAAATGGTACAAACACAGTGCTGCACTACTCAGCATATTAACAAAAAAGTCTTACCGATTTAATATTGATACATCCCTTTAAAGCAAGGAATATAAATACTCTGTGTCGGTTTAATTGTTTTAATAAAAAGCCCCAAAGCAAACTTCAACTTCAAAATTTCTAATATTGTATTGCTGTGCCATTTACCACTTCACTACATACTATAAAACAAAGTTACTTTCTCTTTCCCTATGTCCCTTTGTATGATTAAATCTTTAAAACTGCGAAACAGATTTTGATGAGGTTTCTTAAAATAGATAGAGTAATTAAAAAGAAGCGTTTATATGTATAATAACATCCATTAAATTGTGGAGAAACACTATCCCTCGCCCACATGTGGAAGTGACGAGAGGAGGCATAATCCGTTGCCGCGAAAAATCGCAGTACAGCGGACAGAACTCCGGCGGGATCTCATGGCTACATGGAAAGTGTGATTGTCGCAACCACCAGCACTGAGCACGCCACAATAGCGGCGGTAAGTGCTCTCTTTGAGGAGTAGCTAGAGAGGCGCCGCGGCGTCCACACCTTCCGACTGACGTAGGTCCTCACCCCGGACACGGCTGTTTCAGGAGGTTCCTGTTCCGTATAAGGCGGGAGGAAACGCCAGGGTGACCACTGTGTGCATCACCCTGAGGACACGGTGGAGCATAAGGTGGAGGTCTGCCCGGCTTGGATAGAGCTTAGCCGTGTTCTCGTGGCGGCGATCGGCGGCGATCTCTCGCGTCCGACCCTGGTCCGGGTCCGGAGCAAGAGTGCATGGCAAGCTTTCACCTCCTTCTGTGAAGCAGTGATGCTGGCAAAGGAGGAGGCGGAGCGGGTGAGGGAGCGGAAATCCCACTACACTCACGGCTCAAACCGCCGCAGGAAGCGCCCTGGTCGGGAGGCAACATCGGACTCCCGACCACCGTAGGCGCGGGCTTGCGGGCGGCGAGCGATAGGCAGCTAGCCTCCTGGTAAGAACCAGGCCCGGGTTGACGGCGCGTTGTGTTTCACACGCGCCTCAAAGAGATGTCAGCACACCTTGACGGGGTCCACGAGGACTGGTCCACAGGGTTGCGGGTTGGTTAAAAAGAAACCATGGCACTGGCCGTTGCACAGGCAAGTGAAGGAACACGGGTGGGTTTTAGTCAATAAAAGTCTGACACGCCCTTCCGCTCCGTCCAGAGCGGGAGAGGTCATTTGATAATTTCCCATACATAACAAAAAAAAAAAGAACTGAAGAAGACCAAGAAATTGCACTTGAAGAGCGCAGCCTTAGTATGGCTCGACTTCGTGCTTCTCACTCACTAGAGCAAAGGGAGGCAGCCCGTGAAAAGGCTCGGTTGGCAATGCGAAATCGTCGAGCAAACCTCAGAGATCAAGCGCTAGATAATTTACGAAGCACAAGAAGAAATTCATCAACTACTGATTTGAATCGGGCAGCGTTGCTATACGCATATAATATAGCGCAATGGCGTTCGCATTGGACCAATGGATGTTGTTTGCGAGTATTGTAGCACATTAAAGATTTCCGGAGAACCGCCAAGATTGTGCTCCCAAATAAAGAATCATTGAATAATAATATTTATTTATTTAAAATTATCCTCATTTAAAAAGTAGTCATGTGATATTGCCTTTAAGGCGGAACGAAGTTCGCCGGGTCAGCTAGTACTAATATATAAAGCTTAAGAGTTTGTTTGTTTGTTTATTTGTGCGCGCTAATCTCGGTAACTACTGGTCCGATTTGAAAAATTCTTTTTGCGTTGGATAGCCCATTAATCCAGGAAGGCTTTAGGCTATATAATATCACGCTGCGACCAATAGGAGCGGAGCATAACTAAACTAGTATTATATATTGTAGCTGTTTATTGTCCCATAATTATTAAAATCAAATAAAATAGGTCAACTCTTTACCCTTGAGAACGACGCTCGCGGCTTTACATATGGCCAGGAGCTCCGCCTGGTAGACTGTGCAGTACTCGGACAGACAGAGCTTGATGTTCCGGGATTCGGCCTCGCCATCCCACAAGGGTAGCGCGGATCTAACCTTTCCATCAATCTTGCTGCCGTCGGTGAAAATTTGCACCTGCTGCACATTGTGCCTGCCCACAAGGTTTTGGTCTGCAAGTTGGGTGATTTCAAAGGCCATATGGTCTGCCGGGTGAGGAGTTTCTGCAAACCTCACCGAACACTCTATCTCTCTATCTGCCAGCTCAGGCGGGGGCGACCCTCTCTTAGCCTCGTACAATGCGGCTGCTTCTTGTACCCTGAGGTCGAGAGGAAGTATCCCCGCCAAAGCTAGAGCCGAGTGCAGGGAGACCGTCCGGTAGGATTTGCAGAGCTTTTGAGCGAACTGTCTGGACTGTGTTGAGTTTCTTACGCACTATAATCTTCTTGGCTGCGGGCGCCCACACAGCTGATGCATAGTGGCGTTGTCAATTAATCAATTAGGAGGTGGGTCGTTCGTTTGGCTAGAGGAAGCTTCTAGAAAAACGTATTGATGACTTGATCGGTGGTGGCTGGTCTGCTCGCGGTGCTGGTACGCGAGGTTGGCTCGATCGCGCCATAAACCCTATGTGATGACATAGGGTTTATGGCGCGATCAAGCCGACCTCGCCATCAAGCCAAAACGACGAGTGATTTGGTGGAAATTTCTGTGAGTATTCATTTCTGCACCCAGAATATATCTCCCCGTGATTTTCTTGTTCTATGGTGCTGACTTAGGTCAAATGTTGTTCTAGATGTGGCTCTTTTTGGCGGGCCTAGGGCAGGAACCCGTGTGGAGGCGTCGCATCCTGACTTGCCTCAGGTGGCCTTGATTCCGATCGGATCAGGCTTGTTGGAGTAGAAGTGTGCTGAGCCCTGGTGGTACGACACACCCAATTCTCTTTCGACGACGACTAGACAGGTATAAGCTGTCATAATTTCTTTGTTGCGGGTGTTCCTGAAATACCTATTCCCGCAGGCCGCGTTCAACGTGTATTAACTGACACCCGTCAGTTAGTGAAGCCAAGAGTCTTTGTACCGCAAATCAGAGGCGTTGGTCAGGAAAGCTAATCAGAAACGTTAGTCTCCCTGTACTTACTTATTGTTGGATGTATCAAAACAAACAAACAAGTCTAAACAGTGAGAGAGAGTGAGTTTAGAACAGGTTGCGTCTAAATAGGCTATACTTAATTTTTTATTAATTTCAATATTGTGCACAACCTAAGATAACTTATGTAGGTAAGTACCGATTGAGCTGTGGTCACAATGGTTTACCTCACGAATCCTTCAAGCGACCTTGAGCTTGTTAATTGTCTCATGTGGATTCCCTGCCCCACTTCGGACCCGAGACGGAGTGAGTCAGGGAATCGACTAGTTAAGTTAGGAGATTTGTTTTGTCATGTTGCTTATGACACAGGGTACTTAAAAATAAACTTGTAATTGCATCCATTTATTGTTTCATTTAATGCTCTTAGCTTACCAACTATTTCACAATTAAATTTACTGCACCACGGGCAGAGGTTCTCCAAAACCGGCCGGGTTACAATATGTTCCAACAATCTCACACCACGGGATGCCAGAGATCGTGTGAAATGGAGGCGTATATGTAGGAACGCGGACCCCGGCGCGGCTCGGAGCCCGGGCTCCAACGCGAAAGCCGTAAACGCAACCGGGATAACACGTTGAGATGATGATAATATAAAGTAGAGACGACAGCACATCAAGCTACTACAATCTGTCAGATTTCTTTATCCGATTTTCAACTTTATCTCTAAAGCATTAACGCTCAAGGTTGATTGGGAATATCTGACAGTTTTTGGTAGCTTGACCTGCTGTCGTCCGTACATATGTAAATGACAATAAATTCGGCATGGCATACACGGTTAAAGCAACACGGATTTCGCCTAAACTGGTTTATTCTTTTTTTATTTCGCGCCGGTATTCATTACAACGTTCCAGCTGATTTATTCAAACTAAATAATGAAAGTGCACTTTTCATGGAATGAAAAATGCTACCAAAAGTCACACCTGCCATATTTTGGTAGCGAGAACTAGGGATTTTACAAAGTCATAACTAGTGCCACAAAAAAAAAAATAAAACTAGGGATTTTAAAATAATAATAAACTGGCAACTCTCAATCACAAGAAAAAAAAGCAGAAATGTCAATAAGTCTGTGTTGGTCTGTGTTTGGTTTGGTTGTAATAATTTCGATTAAAATAAAACCATTGGAATAGCATAAAATTGTGCGTGCATTGTTATACATAGTGCAGAAAAGTTCATTATAGACAAAAAACCGGTGTATCATCGTCCAGTCATACTTAAGATGTCCATATTTCCCGGTCCGTGTTAGGAAACACTATGTACGACAGTACATGCGGCGCTGCCGCCAGCGGGCAATGCGGCAAATCACAACCCGATGGCGACGGACCTCCACCGCGTGAGCCGCCGCCTGCACCCCTGGAGAGGGATTATAGCGGTTTCGATATAGTCAAAGCAACACAGTACGGCGCTTTCGCTCGTGTCAAAGAGCTGGTAGAGGCGGGCTGGGACGTGAACCAGCCAGACCACGAGACCGTCACCCTCTTGCACTGGGCAGCCATCAACAACCGGCGCGAGATCATTCAGTACCTGCTGACGAAGGGTGCGGCGGTGGACGCGGTGGGCGGCGAACTGCAGTCTACGCCGCTGCACTGGGCCACACGCCAGGGCCACCTGGAGGCCACGGTGCTGTTGGTGCGGGCGGGCGCGGACGCGACCCTGCGCGACGCCGAGGGTTGTGCTTGCCTGCACCTAGCGGCGCAGTTCGGCCACACGGCCGTGGTGGCGTACCTGGTGGCGCGCGGCGTGGCGCCTGACGCGCCCGATGCGGCCGGCATGACGCCGCTCATGTGGGCATGCTGGAAGGTGTCTGCTGTGGACCCGGCGCGCCTGTTGCTGACGCTGGGCGCGTCGCCGCGGCCTGCCGACCGCTCACACGGCAACACGGCGCTGCATTGGGCCATCCTCGCCCGCAACACTACTGCTATATCCACCCTCATTCTATATGTGAGTTTCATCAAAAATCTAAATCAAAAGTAATTCATCCAAATTAAGCTGAGAATCAGCACTTTTCAAACAAACAAATTACAAAAGGCAGTCCCTTATAAAACACAATCTGTAATCATGGATTTCATATAGATCTTCAAAATTAAATTACACTGTTATACTCATTAATCCCAAGCAAATAAGTAAGACGGGTTATGATCAAAAGTGAGGCTGCAGTACCAATTGGGATAGGGATAGAGATGCCTCTGCCATGAGCTTCTTACCAAAACTTACTGACAACATGCCGCAGTGGACATGCAGCAAGGTGTCTCCAGTGCAACCACAGTAGTGTCAAATTAAACAACCAAAATTATCTATACCAACTCCAAGCTCCGTAAAGAATAGAGGTAAACAAACCAATGTAGGGTTAACACAACTCACGTTTTACAAATTTATTTACATGATTATTGCCTTTTACATGCTTACTATTTATTAACAATTCCTATTGCAGCATATTTCAATAGAATCACTAAAATAACATGCATATTAACTTGGTATTTCGAAAAACCATTAAATAGTCGACATTAATTTTACGTGATAGCCCTACAAAAAAAAAAAGAAAGGTGGATGAAGTCCAGTTATTTAACCCATTTTGTGGAATTCAACAAATGAATAAAGTTGAGGCATTTATCAATACAATTTTGCGTATTTTAATTACCACCAAATCAACTGCATAACACATGCATTGTAATACTTTTAAGTATGGACTAAGTATAATATTATATGTATATTATGGATCATATAATATACATATATGAATTAACCTATTAGGAAATTAGCTTATGTGTGTGTCATATTTCATTCAAATCCCTTAAGTGTTCTATGCAAATCATAAATATTTAAACACTAGCGGCCGCCAGCGACTTCATTCGCATAGAGTTAGTTATGCTCCGCTCCTATTGGTTGCAGCGTATAGCCTAAAACCTTCCTGGATTAATGGGCTATCCAACGCAAAAAGAATTTTTCCAATCGGGCCAGTAGTTCTCGAGATTAGTGCGCACAAACAAACAAACAAACTCTTCAGCTTTATATATTAGTATAGATAAATAAACTGTTTACATTAGTAAGAAGTAGGATTATTACTTTTATGAAAATCATCTATCTACAAAGGTTTGTTAACATCTGTCTTTTAGGTGTAAACTACTCATTTCCTAGCAATGGTTTGTTTACCTCTATTCTTTATTGAGTTTGGCTTTTATATAAGTAATTATAAAATATGTTTGAGTTTTTGTGCTTTATGGTACAATTAACCACCAGGGTGATGCTAGCTTAGAAGTGCCCAACCTGCGAGGAGTGACTCCGCTAGCCATGCTGCAGGCTAATGCTGATTCACTGTGGGTGGGCTCCAAAGTAGCAGATAAAATTAAAGAACACTCAATAGCTGCAAATAAGAGGAACATATTAAGGAGATTAACATATGATAAGGTAAGATATTGTAACGGACACAGTTATACAGAAAGGACTCAATCCACAATCTAACTTATTGTGGTTTGAATCCTTTCCTTCTATTAGGCTGAGATTCAGCAGTTTTTGAACTTCAATATGACATAAGATAGTCCGTCCAACATGCCCGCCCTTTGCCACTTCCTGGTGCTGATTCTGTTTAACTTGTGTCCAACTGTGTAAACCAATATTTTGTAGGTTGGCTCATTGAATGTGTTGGCATCAATAGATGACCAATGTGTGCTATAGTACATGTTTTTGAACTTCAATATGACATAAGATAGTCCGTCCAACATCCCCGCCCTTTGTCACTTCCTGGTGCTGATTCTGTTTAACTTGTGTCCAACTGTGTAAACCAATATTTTGTAGGTTGACTCATTGAATGTGTTGGCATCAATAGATGCCAATGTGTGCTACAGTACATGTTTTACTAGACTCAAAGGTCAGAGTCTCTTAAAGTTCAGACATATTTGTGATCAGAACATGTTCCTTCCTTGTTTATCTTGCTATCCGTTGTCAACCTTTAGCAGACTTTTTGTTTTAGGCTTTAGTCAATTAAGTCCCATATGTGGTATTGTTTTAGTCTTTACATGTATGTGACATTATTCAATATTTGTATCCTGTGTTCTATTTCTTCTTGTGCAGCTCTGATTTGTAGATGGTCATGTAATTCTGCTGTCTTCGCAATCCAGCATGGAGCATTCTGAGTGCTTTCGTCACCTGGCTACTTTGGATTCTGTAGAGAGGCGTGCGAAGAGGCTGATTGGCGACCCAGATTTAATTCAAAACGGCTTCCAAAGCCTGGAGCACAGGCGTAGAGTAGGTAGCCAGCCTGTCGGTGTTCTATTCTTTTTATTATATCCTTCGGTAAGTGTGCGTAAAATGCATCCTCATTTTACGCACACTTACCGTGCGAGGACATTGCATGATTTAATTCCCCTATCTCCGTTCTACCATCGGACGACCCGTCGCACGGCGAGTTTCCACGCTTACGCCACTACGATTCGGACGAAGCGTTTCGCCTCCTCTTTTATACCGCATAGGTACATCGAGGGACTGGAACAATTTGCCAGCGCCGGTGTTTCCGTCGGACTATAATTAGCGTGCTAGTTTATTAGGACCCCATTCTCTAGCTCTGCACTCTAGCCTGAATAGGGTCCTAATAAACTAGCGCGCTTTACCATCAACGATTGCATCACTGCTTACCATCAGGCGGGATTGCGGTCAAGCACTAGTTTTTAATTTATACAATATGTAAACAAAACCCGGTGCGATCCATGAAGGTATTGTTAGATATCGATAGCTGATTCTACTAATGGATACGAAGCCGGGCCAAACTTTATAAAAAAAAAAAAAAAACAAAAAAAATATTATTTCGCAAAAAGAGGTAACTTAATAGGTACAAGTGCGGTAGGCAACTCTTCCGCGGGCGGCGGGGGGCACGCGGCACGTGGTCGCATCGCTTATAATAATACCGTCAAAATGTGTTGTCAGTTTTTAAAAAAATACCAAATTTCGGGGAAGTTAAAATTAATTCTCGGGAAAAAAGATTATTTCAAAATTCATTAGTATTGTTACTATGATGATTACGTAAAATTTTATATGATATTTGGTCATGTGTTTAACTAACCTTTATTATCCTTTTGGGTCGGACAGGGTTTTCTTTACATATTGTATATACATATAAAAAAAACTTATTTTGAGCAAGATAAAACCTGATGCTGAATTGCACTTGCAATATATTTTGCCCATTTTCCTCCTTCATAGGTTTCACTCTCAAAAGTCGGTTTACGATTACAGAAATTCAGATGGTGGTGTGTGGTAGTGATGCCGTTTGTGGCGTTCTACCTGACGGGGTTGGTGTTGGAGATGGACGCTCTGTACATGGTGAAGGCCTTCTTGCTGGTGTGCTTCTATGGCGCGCTGCACTTCCTCAGCAACCTTCTGTTTGACGACGACCTCAAAAACATCTTCCCGCTCAGTGTCTACCTCGCCACCAAGGTAATCTTCCCAACATATTTTTGACGAATAATCGAATAAGACGCGAACAAAAACAAAAGCCTTATAAAAAAATAAAAGTGTGTCTGTCTGAGCCCGCAATTTATTATTTCTACTAACATACGTTTATAAGCATTTTGTAGTACAAATACCTGAGTAGGAGGTACTGCGCCTCTTGTTTTAGAGCGAGCGGCGGGCTCTTTCAGATTCTACTGACTAATAAAAAATATCAAACTAAAAAGTTAAAAATAATTTAAAAAAAGCGTGAGGCGCTTTGTGCCATAATTTTTGTATATTAAGCGCCTCACGCTTTTTTTAAAAATATTTTTAACTTTTTAGATTGATTTTTTTTAAAAGCATGTTTTTTAGTTTTTTAAACTATATTTATTTTCAACTTTTTAGTTCGATACTCTTTTTTAATAAAAAACGAACGAACGGACATATTGAAAACGGTGGGACATTTTACAGTAATGAGCCGCTGACTCGTAGTCCAAAGAGTTAGAGACGGACAAACAAACAAGCAAGCAAGCAAACATACAAGTGAAGCTAATAAGAAGCATATAAAAACCACCCCGGTGTTTCATCTCACACCTATGTAAAACATACAAGTGAAGCTAATAAGAAGCATATAAAAACCACCCCGGTGTTTCATCTCACACCTATGCCGGGGATTGCGAGAACGAACAATGCTTCCGCAGCCCCCGATTGGTGCCGGCCCGCCAGACGCCACTGTGGGCCTCCTCTGGGGGGCAGTGAGGTGTTCGACTCCCCCGCCTTGTCTAAGAGTGGCGCGCGTGGAACACTTCGCGCTGCCACCTCGATTCCTGATGTTTAGGAGGCGACAGACGACCCCGAGTCTGTTGCCCGTGGACTCAATTAGGGGGGGCTGGAATAGAGCATTATCTGCACTCCGCCTACGCCCGGTGCGCCTGCTGCGGGCCGGGTGAGTGGACGAAATCTTCCTCTCCTTCTCCGCATCCCAGGACTCTTTGCTGCCCACCATCGACTTGATTACGGCCGGCAGCGATAGGTCCCTGTCTACTTCAGAGATGAGGGATCGGTGCGGCTCCTCCGCGCGTGGCACACTGCCAGCATATCCGTGTCCTGCCGTCAGTCGACGCACTGCCGACATTACCCCGTTCCGGGACACCGCTCCCTCCGCCAGGACTCTCACGCGCGACACTGCGTGTGTGGTGGTGCGCCCAGGCCGAAATCCGTACTGACTGTCGTCCAGGTCTGACCCCTCTCTGAAGTGGCCGACGAAACGGGTTGTAATGATTTGCTCAAACAGCTTATCCATGTCGTCTAGCAGACTATGGGCCGGTACGCAGTCGACGATTCCGCAGGGCGCCCCGCCTTCTGAGCAAGACCAGACAACTAGACTTTCACAAAGTGGGAAACTGTCCCCGCTCAAGGCACGCTGTGTAAAGATTGCTCAGTTGGGGATTAAGTCTTAATGAAGTCGTAATTAGCGGGATCCGAAGCACGGTTCTCCGCTGGCCGACCGCAGGTAGTTGGGGGCCCAAGTAGTGTGCCAGCCACATACGAAAGGCTGCCCCGCCAACTGCGAAAAATCCCAGGGTGGCCCCATCGTGCCGGTTGGCGACCGGACGAGAGGACCCGATGGCGATCCCTGGGGGGGTTCGGGCGTCCCCGCAGTCTCCAGATCAATCTCACTCTGGCCCAGCATCGTTGGTCGTATTGTTGGGTTTATCATTGCATCACCTCACTCAACTGCCGTCTTCCTTCCACTCAGTATTTAAACTTATGAAAAGTTACAAAAGAAAAAGTAGGCGTGCACAGCGTGCGCACGTCCTCTCTTTCAAAGTGCACCTCTCAAACACCCGAGGTTTGCACTCCAATATCGATGCAGTCCATCACCACCTTGAGCGGCATACCTCGGCTACCCGGGGTACTGTTTGGAGCATCATTTCCTGCAGCGTGCCGGGGTCTGTGTGTATGTCCGCAATTAAATCTGCTACTCCACCTAATTTACCTCATTGCGGAGCCTCAATGCCTGAGGTTCGCATTAGAAACAAGGAGGTTCTGAGAGTACTGTGTCGTCTGGACGTGAATAAGGCTAGTGGTCCGGATGGTATACCAGCGATTGTTCTTAAAGCATGTGCGCCCGAGTTGTCTCCAGTATTGACGCGCTTGTATCGCCTCTCATTTAGGACTGGTATAGTGCCCAAGTCCTGGAAGCTTGCTAACGTGCAGCCCGTGCCCAAGAAGGGTAGTCGTGCCGATCCTGCCAACTATCGACCGATTTCGATCACCTCCATACTTTGCAAAATTATGGAGCGTGTATTGAACTCGCGCCTCTTGGCATATCTGGAAGGTAACGATCTCCTCAGTGACCGACAGTACGGGTTTCGCCGCAATCGGTCAACTGGGGACCTACTAGTGTATGCCACTCACTTGTGGGGCGAGGCCCTCGAGAAGAATGGGGAAGCGATTGCTGTCTCCCTTGATGTCTCGAAGGCCTTCGACCGGGTATGGCACGCTGGCCTTTTGAGTAAGCTTCCAGCGTACGGCATTTCCCCTAGCCTGACTGGCTGGGTAAAAGACTTCCTGACTGAACGGTCCCTCCGAGTTGTTGTCGACGGATGCTCTTCTGAGCCCATGTCAACTAATGCCGGTGTTCCTCAGGGGTCTGTTCTCTCTGCAACTCTGTTCCTGCTGCATATTAACGATCTGCTGATGCCCGGTATCTATGGGTATGCAGATGACAGCACAGTTGTAGAGAGATACCTGCCGGATGCTCGGGCTAGTAGGGAATCAATCCGGTCCGAAAGAGAGGCCATGGTTGAGCGAACGAGTGTTGCACTGCAGGCAGTCTCCGAATGTGGCAATGCCAATCTTGTAGCATTCAATGCCGCCAAAACACAGGCGTGTCTTTTCACCGCCAAAAGGAGCCCGTTCACCTTGGCTCCTACTTTTCGAAATGTGTCCTTGGAGTGTTCCGACCGCCTTCAGCTTTTGGGAGTTGAGATTTCCTCGAACCTTAACTTTGGGCGGTTCATTGAGTCCAAGGCCAAGGTGGCTGCCAGGAAACTTGGCGTTATCGCAAAGGTCCGGCAGTACTTCACACCTGGGCAGCTTCTAATGTTATACAAAGCACAGGTCCGTTCGTGTGTGGAGTACTGCAGCCACATTTGTGCTGGTGCTGCCAAGTGTCACCTGGCCACTTTGGATTCAGTGGAGAGACGTGCGTTCTATAGGATGCATTTCGGGGAGTGTGCGAGGGAATTGCATGATTTAATTCCCCCATCTCCGTTCCACCAGCGGACGACCCGTCGTACGGCTGGTTTCCACCCTTACGTTGTTAACACCACTACGATCCGGACGAAGCGCTTCGCCTCCTCCTTTATACCGCGTACATCGAGGAACTGGAACAATTTGCCCGCGGCGGTGTTTCCATCGGACTACAATTTGAGTGTCTTCAAGGCTAGAGTGAATAGGCTCTTAATAAACTAGTGCGCTTTACCATCAACGATTGCGTCACTGCTTACCATCAGGCAGGATTGCGGTCAAGCGCTGGTTTATAATATGTAAAAAAAAAGTCCCTTCAGAGCGAGAGCTTACTCGCAGCCATGGATCCTGTCGCGCTCTGGAGCCGCATCACGCAGCCATGGATCCTGTTGCGCTCTGCAGCCGCATCACGCAGCCATGGATCCTGTCGCGCTCTGGAGCCGCATCACGCAGCCATGGATCCTGTTGCGCTCTGGAGCCGCATCACGCAGCCATGGATCCTGTCGCGCTCTGGAGCCGCATCACGCAGCCATGGATCCTGTTGCGCTCTGGAGCCGCATCACGCAGCCATGGATCCTGTCGCGCTCCGGAGCCGCATCACGCAGCCATGGATCCTGACGCGCTCCGGAGCTGCATCACGCAGTCATGGATCCTGTCGCGCTCCGGAGCCGCATCACGCCTGCCCTTATCTCTGCCAGTATCGCTATATCTGGGACGCTAGGAGGTACTGAGCCTAAGCAAAGGTTTATTTTTTAGTATTAATCATGCTAGATCTACATGAATGAACACACAGAACTTGGTATTCAGGTGTGGTTCTACATCACGTGGGCGGTGTTCGTGGCGGGCGTGGTGGGCGCCGGTGCCACGCTGCTGTTCGTGCTGTGCTCGGGCGCGCTGTGGCTCACGTTCCTGCGCTCGTGGCGCTCCGACCCCGGCGTCATCTCCGCGTCGCGCCAGGACAAGCTGCGCGTGAGTACGGGCCCGGTGCCGGCAGGGCCGAGCGTGCCGAGCGTGCCGCGTCTGACCCTCTCGTGTTGCAGACCATCATCGAGCTGTCGGAGTCGTCGCGAGGCGGCTTCGAGCCGGCGCGCTTCTGCTCGGCCTGCCTAGTGCGGCGGCCGCTGCGCTCTAAGCACTGCTCCGTGTGCAACCGCTGCGTGGCTAAGTTCGACCACCACTGTCCCTGGGTGGGCAACTGTATCGGTGAGTGTCGTCAGGACGGCCATTGCGCCGCGCGTGTTTAACTTACTAAGTGCCGTGTTGTTGTCGCAGGCGCCAAGAACCATCGCTACTTCATCGGATTCCTGGTGAGCCTTCTGGTGATGTGCGCCTGGATGTTGTGGGGCGGCGCGCAGTATTTCGCGGTGGTGTGTCCGGTGCCGGACGACACCGCGCCCGGCGTGGTGTGGTACTGGTGCCGTTGCAACCCCTGGATGGCCTGGGTCATGCTCAACGCTTTCTTCCACCTGTTCTGGGTGACCGTGCTCACGTGCTGCCAACTGTACCTGGTGGTGTGCCTGGGCATGACTACCAACGAGCAGCTGAACCGCAGCCGCTACCGGCACTTCGTGGCCCGTAACGGGCGCTCGCCCTTCACGCGCGGGCCGCTACACAACTGTGCCGACTTCTTCGGATGTCGCGCGTGCGGCCTGCTGGCGCCGCGAGCTCGCGACTGGGCGGCGGCCGGCCTGGACGACGACGACGAGCCCATGTTGCAGCACCAGCACTACGTGTGAGTGCGGCCCCGCGCTAGTGACGAGGACTTCGTGTAGCGTCCCGGCTCCCGGCTCCCGCTCCCGGCCAGCGAGCCGAGCGCCCAGCCGTCACTAGCGCTCGCCGCGCCGGCCTGACGCCGCACCGCAGTCTGCGAGCCAGGTCTGCGGTCCCTAGCACTAGCCGCGCCGGCCTGACGCCGCACTGCGGTCTGCGAGCCAGGTCTGCGGTCCCTAGCATTAGCCGCGCCGGCCTGACGCCGCACTGCGGTCTGCGAGCCAGGTCTGCGGTCCCTAGCACTAGCCGCGCCGGCCTGATGCCGCACCGCGGTCTGCGAGCCAGGTCTGCGGTCCCTAGCACTAGCCGCGCCGGCCTGCGGTCGTTCACTCGCGGTCACCGCGATCTGCAGTCCATCAACACCCAAATGTCATCACACATTTCATCTGAGCATGTTTTATCCTTCGACTCATGTGATTCACATTATTCATAGATAGAATTAATATTTAATTTATACATACAGACATGTATGTGGCTGCAAGAATTTGATTCTTGTATTTCATGTTTTTATCGTTTGTATTAATTATTATTTATACATATTTGGTAATATTTTAGACGTAGTGCTTGTGGCTGGTCATGAAGTAACTAATGTTCAGCAAGCATTGAAATAATGATACTAAGGTAATATAATATAATGTATGTGCGGGACGCGGCTGCCACGCAGTGTCATTAAAAGCGATGACTAACTGAGCCCAGCGTAAACCTTTGGGCCACTTTTTGCATTCCGAACCTTATTGTGGCTGTGACAAATTTCTTTGTACACATTATTTAATGTGTGATAAATTAGGCTCGCTTGCACTAAACACGTTTAACGTTAAATGTATTTTATTTAGCCATGTTTGGTGCAGTTTTTCCTATATAGCACTTTAATCTAGTTGGAATAAAGTTCAAAAGGCAAAACAGGTTCGATGGTTTAAACTGGCTAAACATACCGACCTTGTTATAAAACAAGGTTTGTTTTATAAAAAGGTCGATACAGTTTACGCAAGTGGGCCCGACACTCCCACTTTAACACATGCTCCTGCACAGTGGGCCCGACACTCCCACTGTAACACATGCTCGTGCACAGTGGGCCCGATACTGCCACTGCGTGGTCAAGCCTCGCGCCGCACAGTGTAGGCAAGCGGTGCGTGTTGTGGCGACACACACTTTCGTGGGACCGTCGTGACAACACGCAGGTAACATGTGGCTTACTATTGTATATTGATTTATTTATAACCTGACGAACAAATATCTACCTGACTATAAGTGTATGTTCATTTAGTACAATGTATCGTGTTGAGTTTAATGCAGACACGCACTGTAAATTTAAGGTTAGGAATTAATATAAATTTTAAGAAACGAAGCTTCCTTCTACTACGATCGTCCAAGTTTTAACTTTTTAAATTTCGAAATACAACAATAATATCAAAAGTTAAGTAATAGTACTAGAGGCGCCACCTGTTGTGAGTAATAGTACCAGGGGCGGCCCCTGTTGTGAGTACTAGGATCAGGGCAACTACATGTTGTGAGTAATAGTACCAGGAGCGGCCCCTGTTGTGAGTACTAGGATCAGGGCAACTACATGTTGTGAGTAATAGTACCAGGAGCGGCCCTTGTTGTGAGTACTAGGATCAGGGGAACTACATGTTGTGAGTAATAGTACCAGGAGCGGCCCCTGTTGTGAGTACTAGGATCAGGGCAACTACATGTTGTGAGTAATAGTACCAGGAGCGGCCCCTGTTGTGAGTACTAGGATCAGGGCAACTACATGTTGTGAGTAATAGTACCAGGAGCGACCCTTGTTGTGAGTACTAGGATCAGGGGAACTACATGTTGTGAGTAATAGTACCAGGAGCGGCCCCTGTTGTGAGTACTAGGATCAGGGCAACTACATGTTGTGAGTAATAGTACCAGGAGCGGCCCCTGTTGTGAGTACTAGGATCAGGGCAACTACATGTTGTGAGTAATAGTACCAGGAGCGGCCCTTGTTGTGAGTACTAGGATCAGGGGAACTACATGTTGTGAGTAATAGTACCAGGAGCGACCCTTGTTGTGAGTACTAGGATCAGGGGAACTACATGTTGTGAGTAATAGTACCAGGAGCGGCCCCTGTTGTGAGTACTAGGATCAGGGCAACTACATGTTGTGAGTAATAGTACCAGGAGCGGCCCCTGTTGTGAGTACTAGGATCAGGGCAACTACATGTTGTGAGTAATAGTACCAGGAGCGACCCTTGTTGTGAGTACTAGGATCAGGGGAACTACATGTTGTGAGTAATAGTACCAGGAGCGGCCCCTGTTGTGAGTACTAGGATCAGGGCAACTACATGTTGTGAGTAATAGTACCAGGAGCGGCCCCTGTTGTGAGTACTAGGATCAGGGCAACTACATGTTGTGAGTAATAGTACCAGGAGCGGCCCTTGTTGTGAGTACTAGGATCAGGGGAACTACATGTTGTGAGTAATAGTACCAGGAGCGGCCCCTGTTGTGAGTACTAGGATCAGGGCAACTACATGTTGTGAGTAATATGGATCGAAAAGGGCACATTGATACTTGCCATGATCACACCCGACAGCCTCGTGCATGGGAGGCGACGCCCTAACCACTCGGCCATCAACCGTCAACTAATTAAGGGTCAATGACCAGCGGGGAGTACTTAAACAATCGAGATAAGATAACCAGTGCCTTTCTGTTGTTTATCGTGTTTATATCCATCGCGTCGTGGCCGAACAGCTATTATAGTTGAGAGGTACAAAATATTTGTTCATTGATGATATCGAATAGATTAACGAGCGAGTTTTGTACCTCTCAATTATAAAATCTTTTCATTGTATGTAAATTTTTGAAATAATAACGATTTGTATAGAGTTGGGTTGTCTGGTGTCGGACTGACCGTCGCCTTAAGGACTGCGCCTACACTTGCCCCATAAAGGGTCATGGACCTCACAACCCTCGCGTAGAGCCTCCGGTAGGAGCGTTTGGTACCCCCCTAGATTGGGAAGGAGCCGCCTGAGGGCATCTTGCCCGGCCTGAAGGTTCACCGGCTGCCGAACACGAGTCCCAGGTATTTCATCCTCGACCCGATGCCGATATGAACTCCTACCGTTTTGTGGCGCGACTCGAGTACCATGAAAGCACATGGCCTCGGACTAATGCAGGGCAACTTCAAGTCCCAATTGATCCTCTCGACGATTGTCACAACTCCGAGGGTAGTTGCGTCGGCCGCCTCCTCAGGACCCCAGGACCGATCCATGATGTGGGGCACCGCACGACATCTCGTCGGTTCCACACTCCTTGGTCACCGTGGTAGATAACGGCCCGATCCGCCAGATAAGCCTCGACCACTACAGACAGGTCGGCATCCAGTTATACCTGAATGCCTCCCTGATGTAACTCCAGGATAGGGTGTTGAAGGCATTGGCGATGTCTAGAGATACCGCCAAGACAAACTCACCCCGGGTCACAGCATCCCATGTCGTGAGGGCTCACGCACGCATGATGGCGTCCACGTAGAGCCCCCTGCCCAGGCCAAACTGCCTCTCTGCCAAACGAGATAATGTCCCAGTTGCTATTACATAATTAATGCAGTAATAAGTTTCTCAAGCCAGTGGAACTATCTTTCGGGTTTAGTGAATATATATTGTAAATTAAAGCATGGATGACTATAATGACAGCGGTCCGTAAATCGTTTTTTCACTTTTAAAATTTAACGCATTTCTAAATATGCGCTTTGTTGAACTTTACTGTATAAAGTAAATTGTAAATTAATTTAAAATAATCTAAAATAAAAATGTCTAAAATAACTATAGTATTAAAATATCAAATTTAAGAGCTTACAATAATATCATTGTGTGTGTAAGGCGCTTAGATAGTTCAATTAGTTTGGCTGTCAGCATCCACTACGCGACTGTCCGCCGGCGTACTGCGCCGCTGGCAGTCGGTAGCTTTGTACATAGGTCTGCGGGACTTTGAAGCAAGGGAAGGGATTTTCTTCATTCTTCTATTAGAAATTGTGTATAGGATAATAATATTGTATTATATATGTATAAAACGAAACCAAAACGCATTTAATGTCAATAAATACCTAAATAAAGTAAATATCGTTTTTTTTTTATAATAATAGGAAAGTGGGTTGCTTCATGTAAAGAACTCATATTCATTTACATCCACTTTCCACCCTCACGTTGTTAACACCACTGCGATCCGGACGAAGCGTTTCGCTTCTTCTTTTATACCGCGTACATCGAGGGACTGGAACAATTTGCCGGCGACGGTGTTTCCGTCACACTACAACTTAAGTGTCTTCAAGGCTAGAGTGAATAGGCTCTTAATAAACTAGCGCGCTCTACCATCATCGATCGTACCACTGCTTACTATCAGGCGGGATTGCGGTCAAGCGCTGGTTTATAATTTACTAGCTGTTGCCCGAGTTAAGGAACCCCAACTCTCCAATATTAGCTTCATCAGCTAATACTTATATTATTTAATTTTAAGTATAATTCAGCAGACGTTATCTAGGACATGCGTCACTAACTTAGATGCTTAGTTAACAATAAGATTAGTATATAAGATCAATATTTTGTAGAACTAATTAATGACTGTTACGCTGTTACTGGATAGAAATAAAGTTATTTTTTAACTCCTTCGTAGTCGTTAAGTTAATTGGCGCAGCCGGTAGGATCTCTGTAGTCAGGCCGTCACGTATTAGTATCTACGGGAAGCAGCCGACGTCCGTTTCTACGGTTTAGCAGAGATCGCCGAACAAACAAATCTATTAAGAAGCTACTTCGAGTTACGGGAGGACCAGCAGCCAAGCAGTAATTCAAGGATCATGAAGATAGCTGCGGAATTGTGAGTAAATCTTTTCACCTTCCTCTCAGCTCTTCCATTTGAATCCTAACCTTGTATTAATCTATGTTCTATGTACTATTAGGGATTGGACAACGCCTTAGTAACATTTCATAGATTATTAGCCGTCGGGATACTTTTTAGCATATATAGTTATTCATTCTACTTTTCTCTTTTTGTAAAGCGTCATTATTTTTCTTTCACTATGGAAGGTATAAACCGAATCCCACAGGAATTGGTAAATATCATTCCAGTATTTAATGGTGATACTAGGACGTTGCCCTTATTTATAAAAAAATGTGAATATATTTTATCAACATTCAGAGGGGGCGCAGTACAGAACGAATATTTATTTCATGTGATAACGAGTAGGTTGTCAGGCGAAGCAGCTAGTTTGGTAGGCGAAAGGGACTCTATAGATTCGTGGGATGAGTTAAAAAAGTTGTTAAATCAACATTTCGGCGACCCACGCACTGAGGACTGTCTAGCAATGGAATTAGAATCCTGTAAAATTAACAAAGGCGAAAGTTATTTAGATTTGTGTCATAGGATACAACATATGAGGAGCATTTTATTCGCTAAAATAGCAGAAACCATAACTGACGACTCTTTACGAAAGGCAAAGCAAGTAATCTATAATAATAGAGCGATGAATGTATTTCTATTCAATTTACCACCGTTCCTAGTTAGGTTAGTTCGTTTACGCAACGTTTCGACATTAGAGGACGCATTGAAAATTGTTTTAGAAGAACAGAACTTTCAAGCAGTATATAGTGCTAGAACAAACGATTATCGCAACTCTAATAGGTACAATAAACCCAACTTTTCCGAGTCTAACAGCACGAAAAATAATTCACAGCACGTATCAAGTGCACCTGCACCAAATAACGCTTCGACTAGCTTACCTACGACGAACAATTCGCATCATATTAAAAATATCAGGCAACATAATAATCAAAATAATTTTAATCGTAGAATTAATCATGAACATAACGATAGTCCGTCGTCACAGTTAAGTAGGCCACAAATTTCGCTAACGCAACAAAACCAACAGCCTACGGCACGTGCACCGCGAACGTCATCTTTTGCAGAACAAGCAATTCCGCCGGGTTCAAATTCGAACACTGACGTTACTATGCGAACTGCAAGTTCACGCCGTGTTAATTACATTAATAATGATAGTTATAATGAACCGAATTTAAATAATGAATTTCAGGAACATCCACCTGAAGAATCCAGACAGGAAAATTTTTGTATAACCGCCTCTATCCAAGAGAACGAATAAAAATTAATTGCAATAAACGTCTAAATTTACCGCACATAGTTTTACCCGAATTAAACGCTGTCTTTATGATAGATACAGGTAGTGTTAGGTCTTTTATAAGCCCATTTATCGCGAAAAAGTACTTTAAAGATCGTTTGCAGTATGAACCATTCGAAGTTGTTAGTACTCACGCTTCGAGTGTTCATAACGAAACGGCAATTATTCCTTTACCAGCTACGTTTTGCAGTAAGGAATTTCATAAATTTTATGTTTACAGTGTTGATGATAGGTACGATGGGTTAATAGGTAGTAACTTGCTTAAACAGTTACAGGCAAAAATAAATATGGAAAGCCAAGTTTTGCATTTAAAAAATACGAACATTTCAATAATATACGCACCACCTATGAGAGAGGTATACAA
Organism: Sesamia nonagrioides; assembly: GCA_017933935.1. Taxonomy (NCBI): domain Eukaryota; kingdom Metazoa; phylum Arthropoda; class Insecta; order Lepidoptera; family Noctuidae; genus Sesamia; species Sesamia nonagrioides. The sequence goes on along the minus strand of JADWQK010000163.1, from coordinate 225,183 downwards.
TTTACCATCTCGTAGTGAATTAAGAGTTAGATTACCGGTCAATTTACTGAATGGGGAAGCTATATTGGAATATAAACAATTTACGGAAGGGATACGAATGCCCTCAGCATTAGTTAAGTGTGTTGAAGGTTACGCATCAACCGTTATTCAAAATAATAAAAAGTTAAAAAACTAAAACCCAACTACGACAAAAAACGACGCTGAAAAAGTATAAAACAAGATTTTCAGAATACTGAACTGAACAAAGTTGCTAATATAGTTGCAAGTAAATGGACACAGTAGACTCAACCAAGATGCCTTCGTTGTAAATTGACAATAATGTCTTACGATACTATTCTGAAGTATGCAATATTCACTATTTAGAGATAAATTTTCATGTTTGGAAAACCGCAGTCACACGTTATGAAAGTGCTACGGTAGGTATATGTAACGTGTGACTACGCCCTTCCAAACATGAAATTTATCTCTAAATAGTGAATATTGCATACTTCAGAATAGTATCGTAAGACATTATTGTCAATTTACAACGAAGGCATCTTGGTAGAGTCTACTGTGTCCATTTACTTGCAACTATATTAGCAACTTTGTTCAGTTCAGTATTCTGAAAATCTTGTTTTATACTTTTTCAGCGTCGTTTTTTGTCGTAGTTGGGTTTTAGTTTTTTAACTTTTTATTATTTGTACTATTTTGGTGTTAAAGTGTATTTGTGGCGCATAATATTAATAAAAGTTAAATTGACGAACTAAAAACTAGGTAGTTAACATACGACATCTCTTTTGACTTATGTATCGGCGTATAGTAATATGTAGAGATGTCCTATTTTACTATTTCGTAGCGCTTGGAGCGTAGCGCGTATAGCAACGGTTTTCCCGCATGAAGCTCTCGGTTTTTCGTAGTAGCGACGCACATTTGCGTCGATGGCACCGAATGGGTCATGAATTAGTGGATGAGGCCGTTAGTATAAATAGATTGGATGTTTTTCTAACGGTGGTAGGCCATAACATCGGCTGCCGGCAGAAGTTACCACCCACCAGACAAAGTCTTGCCGCCAAGCGATTCGTCGTGTTCCAGCATGATGTCTGGTGAAGCCGTACAGAGGACGCGTCTGAGCACTTTGTGTTGCGTTGTGTGGCGAGTACGATGCGCCAAATGTTGTTGTGTCGGGAGTTTGGTCGTGGAGAGTCTCCAGATCAATCTCCCTCTGGCGCAGCATGGTTGGTCGTGTTGGTCTTGGATTTAACATTGCATCACCTGGCTCAACTGCCGTCATCCTTGTTATTCCTAAGTTTTTTAAGTGAATAGGCTTAATAAACTAGTGCGCAGGCATCAAGGATTGCGTCACTGCTTACCATCAGGCGGGATTGCAGTCAAGCGCTAGTTTATAATTATTAAAAAAAAAAACTTATATTAAGAGGACCTGGGAAGATTTCTTAATCTATCTAATTCTGCTAACGATCGACTGTCATGTGGATTTTAAGTAATTTATTATGATCCAAGGCACTTATAAATAATCCCTCTATGGTTTTAACTCTACTGAGAGCGACATAGGCCTGTCCTTTAGCAAACAATGACTTTCCTAGATCTGTAACTTTTTTATCTAGAGTACAACCTTCTAATTTATGTACAGTACAACCCCAAGAAAGAATCAGCGGGAGCATTTTACGCTGAATTTGCCCAGAACCCCTCAAGCCGTCAAATTCAGTGAGGCAAGGCTCGATTTTGATAAGTCCGTTAGTATCTGCTTTTATGGATGCGTCGTCAAATTGTATGAGAACAGCGCTTGGCTGTTCTCCTGTTCCAACTGATCGCGCCGAAGAGCAGGCCATTCGACGGCCTTCACCACTCCCCTCGCTCCGTTTACCAAACCCTGGTTTACATTCAAATTTCTACGAAGCATTACTAGGGATTATGTCCAAACATAAAGTACTCGTGAAGCTCTTTTAGATGATACCAAATACGGTATCTTTATTTTAATTTTGTATTAACATAGAACTTTTTGTCCGCTAGAGGGCGTAATACTAAATTTGGTGACAAGCTTTATAGCTCATAACCAACAGAATATCAAGGCCCTTCTAATGGTTCTGCAGTGGTCTTATTCTGATAAGTAGTAAAGAAGCTATCTATGAACGAAAAGATGTGAATTATATGCAATCAGCCGATGAATACAGGTAAAGTCACAAGCAAATGCTAGTAATATATATATATTCAAAATGTACAAGTTAAGCCCTTTCAAATGATACCAAACACGGCATATTTATCTTAACTTTATTTTTTTACTCTGTATATTTTGTCCGCTAGAGGGCGCCACGTTAGATTTTGTGAAACTCCATATAGCCTATAACCAGCAGACAATTAAGACGCTTCTAATGATATGTCATTTATCGAATTCGAATAAGTAGTTTAGAAGTTACGAGGGAACAGATGAACATACATACATACATACATACATACATACATACATACATACATACATACATACATACATACATACATACATACATAGCCTGTCAAAATCATAACCCTCCTTTTGCTTTGCCGTAGTCGGGTAATTATACGAATAAATCCAGAGACTTAGTGGTAACAGGACCTTTTAAAGTTGAACCTTATGTACAGAACAAGTCGGTTAACGTTAATTTTACAGAAAATAATATAGAAATAGATAGGATGCTAACGGAGAATTTAAAAAAAATTAAAGTAGATCACATGAATTCCGAAGAACGTAGAGCCATCGAAGGGCTATGCAATGAGTATAAGGACATTTTTTATTGTGAAAATATTCCATTAACCTTTACTAATCAAGTAAAACATAGAATCAGAACAAAGAATGAGGATCCTATAAACATCAAAGCACATAGGTTACCTCCGATTCAATCGAAAGAAATTAGAAACCAGGTAGATAAAATGTTAAGGGACAATATTATCCAGGAATCACACTCTCCCTGGAGTGCTCCCATACATTTAGTGCCAAAAAAATTAGATGCATCGGGACAACAAAAATGGAGGATGGTAGTTGACTATAGACGTCTTAATGACATTACTACCGATGATAAATATCCTTTACCCAACATTAATGATTTATTTGATATGCTAGGTAATAGTACATATTTCACTACTTTAGATTTAGCTAGTGGGTACCATCAAATCGAGGTCCAGGAAGAGGATAGGGCCAAAACAGCATTCAGCACACCGTCAGGGCATTATGAATTTAACAGGATGCCGTTCGGCTTGAAAACAGCACCGGCAACATTTCAGAGAGCTATGGATAATGTTCTAAGAGGTCTCCAAGGCTTACATTGCCTGGTGTATCTCGATGACGTCATCATATTCTCTAAATCACTAACTCAACATGTAGAAAAACTTAGAGCAGTTTTCGATCGGTTTCGGGCGACAAATTTAAAAATACAACTAGATAAGTCACACTTTCTTAGAAAGGAAGTCCTTTATTTAGCACACACTATTACAAGTGAAGGATTGAAGCCAAATAATGATAAAATTGATGCGATCCTAAGATATCCTATTCCAGAAACAGTGACGCAAATAAAAAGCTTTTTAGGACTCATTGGTTATTATAGGAAATTCATTAAAGATTTCGCAAAAATAACTAGACCTTTAACAGCCTGTCTAAAGAAAGATCGTAAAATAACTATTAACGATGAATATAGGGAATGTTTTGAAACATGTAAAAAACTCCTAACAAACGCACCTTTATTACAGTATCCTGATTTCAGTAAAAGTTTTATTCTAACTACTGACGCATCAAACTATGCGATCGGGGCTGTACTATCACAAGGAGTAATAGGGTCAGACAAACCAATAGCGTATGCTAGCAGAACGTTGAGCGATACAGAAGTAAAGTATAGTACTATTGAAAAGGAGCTTTTGGCTATAATATGGGCAGTTAAGCATTTTAGGCCATATCTATATGGTAATAAATTTACCATCTTTACAGACCATAGAACATTGGCATAGCTGTACTCTTTAAAAGAACCCAACAGTAAGCTCACGCGTTGGAGACTACGCTTAGAAGAATATGATTATGAAGTTAAGTACAAGAAATGACCTCAAAATACAAATGCAGATGCCTTATCTAGGATTAAAATCAATACAATAGACGATGATTTAGACTCAATATTTGTTAACATAGGCGATAGGGATGAGCGAATAAAGAAAATTATAAATGAAGAGCTTCAGTTCAACAAAACGCCCATAGAAACGATAGAACTTTCGGATTCTGATGATGGCGTCACAGCCAATTCAGTTTCAAATAGGGAACATGAAGGTATTCCTATTTTAAATGAAGCTGTCGATACTAAAGCTAGACAAATTTTAGTCCACGCATGGTTTAAAGATAAGTTAACAGTAAAGGACATTTCTAATAATAAACAGAAGATCTTAGAAGTCCATTTACCAACAAATAACGAAAAATTAATTAAAGACTTTTTAAAGGAATATATAGACCCTAAAAATAAATATTATATTTATTTCGAACATCCATCCTTTAGAAAATCGTTTTCAAACATGGTTATTAAGTTGTTTAAAAGGGGCTCAGTTAAGATAACAGAATGTACAGAAAGAGTAATCAATTTGACAGAATCGGAGGAAGATCAGAAAGAAGCTATTATTAAGTACCATGAAGGTAAAACTTCTCATAGAGGCATTAGGGAAACTTTAGCGAAACTTAAGAGACATTATTGGTGGCCAAATATGAAAGAAATAGTCACAACAGTTATTAATAGTTGCGAAGCATGTAGAAAAATGAAATATGATAGGAAACCCATTAAACCTCAAATTCAGCTAACCCAAACACAGAATAGTCCATTCCAAGAAGCTTTTATGGATGTACTATACATTGAAGGAAAATATTATTTAACAATCGTAGATTCTTTTAGCAAGTTAGCACAGGCAATAGATATACCTAATAGGAGTACACCAGAGATAGTTAGAGCATTAATTAAATACTTTAGTTTATACGGATTACCGAGTAAAATAAGTTGCGATTCAGGCACAGAATTTAATAATACATTAATTAAAGAAATGTTGAGCTTATACAAAATAGAACTGCACATAGGGACTCCAAACAATCCCAATTCTATGGCAATAGTCGAGAGATTTCACTCTACTATTATAGAAATTTACCGGTTAGCAAAATATGACAAAAGTGATTTAGATGCAGCTTCCGTCATGACGTATGCTATTATGGCATATAACAACACCATACACTCAGCGACAGATTTTACACCCTTTGAAATAGTATTTGGGCATACCGACTCCGGAAATGTATTTAATGTCGATAGGGAAAAAAATTTAACGCAGAAATTGCTACTAGATCATAGAAAACGTCTTAAAGTATTATACGAATTCATAACGGCCAAATTAGAAACAGATAAAGTGAAGGTAAGGGATAAGAAAGGAGGTGAAGAAACACCAGTCCTTAAGGCAGGAGACAATGTTTTTATGAAAAACACTAGAACCCGAAAAGCTAAAGAAAAAGCTCGTTATGAAAAAGCCAAAATCACTGGAGAAATCGAACATAATATAGTACCTGTAGAATTAAATAAAAGACCAACTAGAGTGGCGATAAAAAATATAAAACGTCCTCCACAGGTCATTCCTGGTACTTCTGGTACTAGTGATGTCAGGATTCACGCTGGACCTTCAGAACTGCACTCTGAATCCGGGGATAGCTTCGTTGAAGATGGGAGTAGCAGTGAAGAAGAGTAGTTATTGGACTATATTTAAGATTTTAGACTTAGAATCCTTAAGTTTACAAATAGATAAATAAATAATAACATTCGCGATTTTGACACCATCAAAGTGAAAATTTTAGAAAATAAATTTAATAATGAAACTTTGGGGATAGAAAAGCAAATAGAGTATTTAGTTAAACTCACTAAAGATAAATTCTCTCAAATTTTACCTTTTAATTATAGAAACAAACGAGCCTTGTTTAGCCCACTAGGATCAGTTATAAAAACTATAACTGGCAATTTAGATGAAGACGATGCAATTAAATATAATAAAGAAATCCTATTACTCCAAAATAAAGAATATGTAGTCGAACGGAAAGTTTCATCAATGCAAAAAGCTTTCGATAAGTTAGTAAACGACTCAGAAATCATAAATTCAAATATAAAAAACTTAGGCTCACATACTAATGATATAGTAAGACTTGCTGAAAATGAATCCAAATTTAACAAATTATTACGAATTGTAAATACTATGTATCAAATTCTGAGCAATTTTCGAACTTGTTATGAGAACATACAAGAAATTGAGTCTGCAATCGCCTTTAGCAAACTAAATGTTTTGCACCAGTCCATTATAAACAGCACAGAACTATACAATACTTTAGAAACAATTAGTAAACATGCTAGGACAATTTATACAGTTACTAAATATAATTTAATAAAACTAGAACGTAATATCATAGTTAAATCATATTTAAATAATAATATTGTTACAAATGGACCTTATGTCGATGGCATAAGGTTCAATATCGCGTGACATGCAGTGAGTCACTTTTAAGCCCTATTTTTCCAGATCTAGACATTTTCTAGGTATAATAATAAAACGCATTGCTAGACTTAGGAAGGCCTATCGAATGGTACAGGTATCAACAGTTTTGTCAACAAAGTGTCGACATCGAAATTTCTAGAAACCCGTTTCCGGGAATTACCGTAGGTACTTCCGAGTGACCTCGAAGTTATGTGCTATTATTATTACGTCTAGAGGAATCTGGAATGTTCGATCAGCTGGACTATATAAAGCACCGTGACGCCGCCGCAGAGTCAGTCTACACTCGACTAGCGATACGAAAACAGCGACAGTTAAGAAGCGATCTTCGAGAATACCTACTGCGACAACTGCAACGAGAACTGTGAGTACTACGTGGAGTAACATCTGTACTGTTATTGTGTGTTTACAACACGGACTTCGTGGACATAAGGGAAGACTTCGGTGAGACATCAGCTACGCTCTACTTGTCATTGCCTACGATCGACTGTACCTTCGTTGCCAATAAACTTCGTAACCTTAACCGGCGTTTAAGTACCCCTAGCCCGTAACAATTGGTGTCAGAAGCGGCATGCCGGTCACGCCAAGGGAAGACGAAAGAGTTCGCACGCGACGACAAGCAGCGATGGATTTGGCGCGTCAAGAGGAAGAATCGGTTGGTGTCCCTGTACCCGGAGTAGATGCGGCCGTCGTAACACCGATGAATGTGAGTGCTCCTACTACCACCACTACTCCCGGAGCCAGCGGACCCGATTTTTCGGCGTTACTGGCTCACTTGACGGCGCAAATAAAGCTGAGTATAGAACAATCACAGGCAGCAACCCAGGCACAAATAGAAAAAACCCAGTCACAAATAGAAAAAACCCAGGCTCAAATAAAACAATCCCAGGCAGAAACCCAGGCACAAATTAAAAATGTAGCAGAATCCCAGGAAAAATCCCAGCAACTAGTATTGGAACTAAACGGAAAGTGGGAAAAAACTAAAGAAGAGGTCAACGAGCTCAAAATAAAAGCAACACAACAAGATGCACGTATGGACCAGCAAGATACGCGCATAGACAAACAAGAAGCGCGTATGGACCACCAAGATACGCGTATAGACAAACAGGATGCTCGTATAGACAAACATGATGCGCGTTTCGAGACACTAGACAGCACCATCATGGAGTGTGAGAAAGAAATAAAATTCCTCCATGATAAGGTACAGAAAGGAGGCATCAAAGGGGTGATACCTAGTGCTTTGCCGACGTTCCAAGTACCTCATTTTGATGGAACAACGTCATGGGTGGCCTTCCGTCTACAGTTTGAAAAAGTCGCAAAAGGCAACAATTGGGACGACGATCAAGCGGTAACCGCTCTTACGCTTGCTCTGCGTGGTGATGCGGTACAAATTCTCGAAAATATTTCCGGCGATTGCAATACCCTAGCCTGTCTGCTAGAAGCGTTGGAGTCTAGATACGGGGAGAAACACCTCGAACATGTTTACAGGGCTCAACTCCGCGACCGCACACAGAAGAGCAGTGAGGGTTTGCAACAATGGGCAACGGAAATAGAACGTGTTGTTCGGAGGGCGTATGCATCAACACCGGGCTTAATTGATGCTACTACGGTGCAAGCTTTTACTGATGGAATCCGAGATGCAGAAGTCAGGGCTGCAGTTCGTCTGGGTCACCATCAGACTCTGAAGGCAGCCTTGACACACGCCCTGGAGGTGGAAGCAGTACGCCAAGACGGCCGACAACAGCACCGCATTCGCGAGGTAACCCCAATAATAAAAACTCGGCAAGGACCAACCTGCTATGAGTGCGGCGAAAAGGGTCATATTCGGATCAATTGTCCCAGGAAGTCTAAGGGAAGAAGTACTTCTGGGACACAGGTGGAAGCCGAGGATTTAAACTAAGAACAGCCAGGGCTATGGGGCGAGTACTGGCTGGTCGACCTGAAGCCCCCATTATAACAGTATCACAAGTGGGCGATGGAAACAGTCTTATTATAGAAGGAGAACTGAATGGTAAGTCATGCAGTTTCACGTTGGATACTGGTGCATCAAGAACTATTGCACGACCGGAGCTATTTCCTCGGACCATAGCATGGAAAAGAGGGTTTTCACAATGCCGATTACAAACCGCCACCGGCCAACCAGTACTAGTCCTTGGTGAAACGAATGTGACCTTGAAAATGGGTGATAAGACATTTACGCACCCTGTTTTAGTAGCGAATATTACAGATGATTGCATAATAGGACTGGACTTTTTGAAGAAACAACAGTGCATCCTTAATGTAGCAAAAGGAGTATTGAGTTTCCCAGAACAAGAAGTATTTCTTCAAGGTGGAAAACAAGGGTCAGTGTACTGTTTAAGGAGAACGGTATTACCACCAAGATCAGAAACCTTAGTAGATATTAGACTATCACCAATAGGATGCCGTAAACGTTGCATTATAATTGAAGATTCTGGAGATCACCCAGACTGGATAACAGCAAGGACACTGATGATGATTTCCAATAAACCAAAAGTGCGCATTATCAACGTTAGTAACAAAGAAATAATTCTTGAAAAGAATTGCATCGTGGGTGTGTGCGACCATGTAGCATCGTTGAGAAAAACAGAGGCGCACGAAAAGGAACGTGATAAGCAGTGGCAGGAACATGTATCGACACTACTCGAAAATTGTAAGGGCAATTTAAACAAGTTCGAAAGTCACAAAGTTAAGCAACTGTTGTATAAATTCCATGACATCTTCTCTAAGACCGACAGTGACGTGGGAAGGACCGGGCTCGTCAAACACCATATAGATACGGGCGATACACAGCCGATAAGACAGAGACCACGTCGTATCCCCTTTGCAAGAGAACAGGAAGTGTCGAAAATGTTAAGAGATATGGAGAAAAATCGGATTATCGAAGCGTCTACCAGCCCTTGGTCATCTCCAGTTGTCCTAGTCAAGAAAAAGGATGGCAGTACAAGGTTTTGCGTTGACTACAGGATGTTGAATGATGCCACGAAAAAGGACAGTTATCCCCTGCCACGTATAGATGACACTTTGGACTTGCTAAGTGGCATGAAATGGTTCTCCACAGTTGACCTTAAAAGTGGATACTGGCAGGTGGAAATCTGTCAGCAGGATAAAGAAAAGACCGCTTTCACCACTGGTCCTGGGAACGGTCTCTGGCAATTCAATGTCATGCCTTTTGGACTGTGCAATGCTCCAGCTACATTTGAGCGCCTAATGGAGCGCATCTTGGTGGGGTTGCTTGGTGATGCATGCCTGGTCTATTTGGATGACATCATCATTATGGGACGAAACTTCGCAGAGCACCTACGCAATTTGGAGAAAGTCTTTCAGAAACTGCGTGAAGCGAATTTAAAACTCAGTCCTAGTAAGTGTACACTATTCCAGAAAGAGGTTGGATACTTGGGACACATTATTTCGGCGCAAGGAATTCGAACGGACCCTGAAAAAATAAAAGCCGTGTCGAAGTGGCCTACCCCTCGTAATAAAACTGAGGTACGCTCTTTCTTGGGTCTGTGTGCATATTACCGTCGGTTTGTGAAGAACTTCTCCGAGTTAGCGAAACCGTTGCATCGTTTAACAGAGGAAAAGTGTCTATTTGAATGGAACTCTGACTGCGAACAGGCATTTGCTCTACTGAAAACTCACTTGTGTGAGGCTCCTGTACTAGGTTACCCTAGTAGGGAAGGCCGATTTTGACAGCCGGCCGGCCGACAGATGCCAGCAATGTGGGTATTGGAGGAGTTCTCTCTCAAACACAAGGAGATAGGCAGGTCGTTATCGCATATTTCAGCAAATGCCTTTCCAAGCCAGAAAGAAATTATTGTGTTACCCGCCGAGAACTTCTAGCCGTTGTTAAGACCTTACAACACTTCAAGAAATATTTGATTGGGAGACAGTTTACACTTCGTACCGATCACGCCGCCTTACAGTGGCTCCTCCAATTCAAAGACCCAGAAGGACAAGTAGCAAGGTGGATAGAGCAGCTGCAAGAATTTGACTTTGTCACTGAACATCGAAAAGACAAGTCACACAATAATGCTGATGCTTTGTCTAGACGACCTTGCGAAGAATCTTGCCGACATTGTGCCAAACAGGAAAAGAAAGAGAACGTAAGGATTATCCAGGTGAACGCTTTGGACGAAGACTGGGACAATCAATCATTGGAAGACGCACAAAAGGAAGACAGTGACCTGAAGGCAGTAATCGAATGGAAGAAACATGGACAGAGGCCCGCTTGGAGTGAAATATCAGCGCTTAGCCCAACAGCAAAAAGTTACTGGGCCCAATGGGACAGCCTGATAATTGATAATGGAGTTCTCAAGAGGAAATGGGAATCACCCAGTGGACAGGAGGTCACCTTACAGATAGTTGTTCCCGGTGATAAAGTAGCGTCAGTGCTAAGACAGGTGCACGATGGAGTATCCGGAGGACATCTAGGAGTAAAGAAAACCCTGGAGAAGGTGAGAAAAAGATTCTATTGGGTGCATTGCCGCGAAGACGTAGAGGACTGGTGTAGAAAATGTGCAGCTTGCTCCTCAGTAAAGGGACCGCAAACGAGAGCCAGAGGTCGGCTGAAAGTGTACAATGTTGGTGCACCATGGGAAAGAGTTGCTGTCGATATAGCTGGGCCATTCCCTGTTACTGAAGAAGGGAATAGGTATATCATCGTCCTGCAAGACTATTTCAGCAAATGGCCAGAAACTTTTGCAGTACCTAACCAAGAAGCTCATACAGTCGCCAAAAAGCTAGTTCACGAGGTGTTCTGTCGATTTGGCGTTCCCTTGGAGTTACATTCTGACCAGGGTAGAAACTTTGAGTCTTCGCTATTTCAAGAGGTTTGCCAACTACTCGGGATACATAAGACTCGTACAACACCATATCACCCTCAGTCAGATGGAATGGTCGAAAGATTCAACCAGACGCTAGAGAATCATTTGGCCAAAGTAGTGGAAGAACATCAAAGGGATTGGGACCAATACATTCCACTCTTCTTAATGTCATACCGCTCTGCAACACATGATAGCACAAACTGCACACCGGCGAAAGTCAACTTCGGCCGAGAAATTAGACTACCCATAGATGCACTAACCGGAACACCTCCCGATACTCCTATTCTAGCCGTCGACTATGTGGCCGACCTGCGGCGTAAATTAGATGGAATACATGAGCTAGTGAGAGAGAATGGTCTGAAAACCAGTGAGAAAATGAAGATCCGATACGACCGCAAAGCTAACGTGCCCGGATTCGAAGAGGGAACTTTGGTATGGTTACATAATCCCATTAGAAGAAAAGGAAAGAGTCCAAAGTTCCAAGCCAAATGGGAGGGTCCGTACACGATAGTAACCAGAATAAACGATGTCACCTACCGGATTAAGAAGGGATCTAGAGGGAAGCTGAAAATCGTACACTTAGACCGCTATTATGGATCAAATCATGCTCGGGACGAGCATGACTAAGAAGGGGGCAATGTTACAAATGGACCTTATGTCGATGGCATAAGGTTCAATATCGCGTGACATGCAGTGAGTCACTTTTAAGCCCTATTTTTCCAGATCTAGACATTTTCTAGGTATAATAATAAAACGCATTGCTAGACTTAGGACGGCCTATCGAATGGTACAGGTATCAACAGTTTTGTCAACAAAGTGTCGACATCGAAATTTCTAGAAACCCGTTTCCGGGAATTACCGTAGGTACTTCCGGGTGACCTCGAAGTTATGCAGTATTATTATTACGCCTAGAGGATTCTGGAATGTTCGATCAGCTGGCCTATATAAAGCACCGCGACGCCGACGCAGAGTCAGTCTACACTCGACTAGCGATACGAAAACAGCGACAGTTAAGAAGCGATCTTTGAGAATACCTACTGCGACAACTGTGACGAGAACTGTGAGTACTACGTGAAGTAACATCTGTAGCGTTATTGTGTGTTTACAACACGGACTTCGTGGACATAAGGAAAGACTTCGGTGCAACGTCAGCGACATTCTACTTGTCATTGCCTACAATCGACTGTACCTTCGTTGCCAATAAACTTCGTAACCCTTAACCGGCGTTTAAGTACCCCTAGCCCGTAACAATATGTTAGTCTTTGTGTTAGAAGTCCCTCTAATAGACAATGAAACATACAATTATTACAAGGTTATTCCCATTCCTATCTCCCATTCCACAGATACTTTTACCATTATTCCCAAATATCCCTACTTATTGGTGAATCGATTGAAATACATGCCCGTGGCGAGATCATGTTCCGAAATTGAAAACGGCAGATTTCTTTGTACCGAAAACAATTTAGCTCAGTATCCAGTTGAGACCTGTATCGAACAAATCATGGTGATAAAAAACAACTACAGTGGCTGTATAAAGAATCGTATCAAGATAGAAAAAACCAAGGTACAGAAAATAACTGATAGTCAATGGCTGGTTTATACAGAGGAGAACCTGATCATTACTGAAAACTGTAACGAAGAAATCCGCAAATACAACATAATTGGAACCTATATAGTAACACCAGGTCAACAATGCGAGACGCAAATAGGAGAAACAATCGTTGGCGCCACCACAAACACCACAATTTCCAGTTTCAAGCTACCGTTGATTGAGATACCAGAACTACAACAGGACATACAGACAAGGACGGAGAAAATCGATTTAAGAAACGTGGACTTTAGTGATGTGAAAGAAGTATTACAAAGTGCCAAATTCAGTGAAAGTGACAATACAACCCGAATAGTGACAATAGAAATTAGTGTATGGACCATTTTAGAATATGTCATTATTATAATAATAATTGTCGTCATCGTATACAAATTGTACATTTGTCGTCTTTGCCGAAATTCTCCGAAGTCACCTACAACACCTTCGGATAATTTCTCTCTTAGGGAGGGAGGAGTTAAGGAACCCCAACTCTCCAATATTAGCTTCATCAGCTAATAAGATAAGATAAGATAATAATTTATTTTGCTAGAATACGAGTATAAATACATTAGCTGGTAGTTTCAAATATTGTCCGTCATATTCAACCATTAACAGGTATGCAAAAATGTCACATACTTAAGCCGATAAACTCAATAAATTATATTTTAACAATTTTCTATCCAATAAGTTAAATTACATTTCAATATTATAACAATGATGTCGACACAGAAGCCATACAAATACCAATATCAAGATAAAAACTAACGATGAAGTTAAAAATGTCAAGGTAGTCAATATACAATTAAAAATGTCACCTGGTAAAAAAATAAAAAATAATGTTTAAAATGTCATACTTATTTAAAATGTCAGTGAATTTAAAATAAATCTAAAATATTAAAATCAAGTACATTAGTTCATGTTAGCTTCTCTGTCAAATATTCAGAAATATTATAATATGCCCTTTCTACCAAAAAACTTTTCAGCTGTATTTTAAATGTATTAATGTTTAATTCCTTCAGATAGCTCGGTAAATGGTTGTATAACATTGGCGCCATGCAAAATATACTTTTACGCATCAGTGCTGTATTGCCTTTCAGAACACGCAGTCTATTTTGATCATGGCGACTGCGCGTATTAGTTACTGTATCAGACAGCTTCGGGAAAAGCTTAGGGTTAGTTTTAACGAATACAGCAATTTCGTATATATACAGCGATGGAAGAGTGAGTATTTTATAGTTCATAAAGTAAGGCTTGCAACTTTCTATGCACTTCAAACCGAACATTGACCTGATGCATCTTTTCTGCGCCTTGAACACTAGTTCTCTATTCGTGGAGTTACCCCAGAATATTACTCCAAATCGTAGTAATGAGGCCACAATGCCATGGTACGCCGCGACAAGAGCGGCCCTGCCTATAATAGGTGCAAGTTTGTAAAGGGCAAAGGCGGATGAACTAATTCTTTTAATTAAATCTAGTGTATGATCTTTCCAATCCAGTCTATGGTCTATTGTAATACCTAAAAATTTTGTCATACTTTCCTGCTTTATTCTATGATTACATAATACTAATAATAATAAATACTTATATTATTTAGCATTTTAAGTATAATTCAGCAGACGTTATCTAGGACATGCGTCACTAACTTAAATGCTTAGTTAACAATAAGATTAGTATATAAGATCAATATTTTGTAGAACTAATTAATGACTGTTACGCTGTTACTGGATAGAAATAAAGTTATTTTTTAACTCCTTCGTAGTCGTTAACTTAATTCCCGCGACTCCGTCCGCGTGGACTTCAGTTTGCAGGACGCGGTCGGCGGTGGTTCCCGTTTCCGTGGGAATGCCAAGATAAATGTCTACATTACTGCAAGGTTTCCTGAAAATCCATTCAGTAGTTTTTGCGTGAGCAACAAACATTCAAACATCGTCACAAATGTTCACGTTCATAATATTACAAGCGACCCGCCCCGACTTCGCACGGGTGCATGTATTATACAAATATAAACTTTTTTTTTTGTTGGGATGTGAAATCAAATGATTTCTCCCGCTCTGGGCGGAGCAGAAGGGCGCGTCACTTGCCTGTGCGACGGCCAGGGCGACGGTTTCAACCCTGACCCAGGAGGCTTTGGTCTTCGTGGACCCCGTCACAATGTGCTATTCCTCTTGAATCACTATCGTGAATCTATTTAAAAAAATCGCATCAAAATCAGTTGCGTAGTTTTAAAGATTAAAGTGTAATGACATAACATCACATACATATTTACCGTACCTCCAAAACCAGTACCTTAATTACCGTCTCCAAAACCTTACATTACCAACATACGTTTGACTATTCCATCAAGAAACAATTGAACAACACCGTCTCGAAAAAGACGCCGTACGTTTTATGACATCTGTTAATAGAAACTGAGGTCGCCCTGAAAAGGGCGTTTTGCTGTTAAAGGAATATGATACGGAAGTACGTTTTGACACACGGAGCTGATACATCGCAGTGGAGATCTGTACACGAAGACTGCACACGAAGGATGAATCGCAGTGGAGATCTGTACACGAAGACTGCACACGAAGGATGAATCGCAGTGGAGATCTGTACACGAGGACCACACACCAGGTACAGCGCGGCAGAGTTCTTCACCTTTTTTTTTTTTTTAATATGGCATCTCGTAGTTGACCTTGAGAGGCCGGTACTACTTAACCGGACTATCCTGTGGCTGCCTTAAGTGAATTTAAAGCCTCCAGCCAGGGCTACTAAAAGCTAAGCGACTACACGCTAAGGGCACCCCCTGTGGGGTACGAACCTCGGCGTCGCTAAAAGAACAGCAAGGGACGGCTGGATCGAATTTTTATTTTAATTTCGGTTTGATGACCGCGGCGTTTCCTAGTACTAGCTCTGAGAAGAAACGTCCGAAACAAACTCAGAGGTCATAGTTGGGAGTTTATATTTACTGGCTCAGCTGCGGCGCGGGCTGGCCTACATCGGACAAGGGACGGGGGGGGCGATTACTACGTTGAACGCGTCGCGTCGGACCTCGGCGGCGAGGTCGGTAGGTCGGTTTTTTGTGTTTTGTACTAGTGGCCCTATTGGCCTCTTGGAGGAGGGTAATGGGGTCATCAGGGTCGGTGAGAGCGTAGGGGGAACGCCTCAGCGTAGCGACCTATATTTATAGATTCACAGCGCGGGCTCTCTCGGCGACCGGCGCCCGACTTCGCACCGCGACTCGGCGCGTGCTTAACATCGCAAATAATAATACTGTTTTGATAAATGTAAATAATTAGGCATACCACTACTTGTACCATAGAACGTGTGAATATAAACAGGGCCTTTGAAGTCGAAATACACAGATCATATCGGACACTCAAGTTTTATTTAGCTAGAAGATTCCTCCCTCCAAATTGGTGACCCCGAAGAAAAAAGTACTGAATATCAAGACCCTGAATCCCTGCAGAAATTATTAAAGAAAAAATGTCGAAGAACGAAGATTTCAGCGATGCATTAGGCGTCACAACGATGAAGAACGACGTAGCTACAATCTCGCTGCCTGCTCGACTACCACCATTTTGGCGCCAAAATCCTCGTCTTTGGTTCGCGCAGTTTGAAGCCGCCGTCGCTGCCAACAAAATTGGAGACGAGCAAAAATTCAACCTTGTCGTCCCACTACTCGGCTGCAGCGACCTGGAACAAATCGCAGACATCATACTGGAACCGCCGGCCACCGGTAAATACAGCGCACTAAAAGAAAGACTGATTTCCACATACCAAGAATCAGACCATCGCCAGCTCCAGAAACTCCTCAGCGGTCTCGAACTCGGTGACCAGAAACCGAGCCAGCTGCTGCGTAAAATGCGCGACCTAAGTGGCAAGCTTTTGTCCAACGAAGCGCTCAAGGTCATGTGGCTCAATCACCTGCCCACACAAGTTCGCGCGGTACTATCCGTGAACACTGAATCTCCACTCGAAGTCCTAGCTGCGATGGCCGACAAAATGATGGAACACTTCGAACCAACAGTCGCCGCGGTCTCCGTAGCCCCCCCGTCAGCATCAGTCAACGAAGTACAAAAAACTCCGTCACAAATCTGCAAATCAGCATGCTTTGCAAACAAATCGAAAACCTATCTCTCGAAGTCGCCGAGCTACGAAGTAATCAGCAATATACATCACAACGCCGCACCCGCCCGCACGCTGCCAGCCACCAGCGTAGCCGCTCTCGCACACATTCAAGGCCGCGCGCCAGTCACGCGCGCACCCCGAACGACGTCGACTGGGTATGTCGTTATCACTATCGATACGGCGACAACGCTCGGAAATGCGAATCACCTTGTTACAAGAGTAAGCAGGAAAACTAAAAAGTACATCGACTGTGGCGGGTGTCGATGTAAACCACACATCTCGCCGCCTATGCGTGATCGACATCAACAACAGAGAGAGATTTCTCGTCTACACAGGAGCCGACATATCGGTATTAGCCGTCCGAAATAACAAATATAAACCGGCCGAGAATACCTACAAATTGTTCGCGGCAAACGGAACAGAGATTCGTACCTATGGAGAGCGCACACTCGAGCTTAACCTAGGTTTACGAAGAAGCTTCAAGTGGACATTCGTAGTCGCCGACGTTAAAACCTCATTACTGGGTGCAGACTTCCTAGTTTACCACAAACTGTTAGTCGACGTACACCAGAGGAAACTTATCGACCGCGTCACCGATCTCAGCGTGAACGCCATCAAAGTAAACAGCAACGAAGAAACTATACACATTGTCAACCGAGACCACGTATATCACGATATATTGAAGAAATATCCTGATGTTCTGCGGCCTATGTCACTCAAGACTCCAGTGAAGCATGACGTCACACATCACATCGAAACTACAGGACCGCCGATATACTCACGGCCGCGCCCCCTACCGCCGGACAAATACAAAGCGGCAAAACTAGAATTTGAGCGCATGATCGAGATGGGTATATGCAAGCCGTCGAAGAGTCCGTGGGCGAGTCCTCTCCACGTCGTCAAGAAAAAGGATGGGTCACTTCGGGTATGTGGTGACTACCGGAGACTAAACGCAGTCACCGTACCGGACAGATACCCCATCCCACGCATACAGGACTTTACGTACCAATTACACGGCAAGAAAATATTTTCAAAACTAGACCTAAAAATGGCATACTTCTGGATTCCTATAGCTGCAGAAGACGCACAGAAGACCGCAATCATAACACCTTTCGGCCTATTCGAATTCAACTGCATGACGTTCGGCCTACGCAACTCAGGCCAAACATTTCAACGCTTCATGCACGAGGTTTTACGATGACTGGACAACATGGTATTTTGTTTCGTCGACGACCTACTCGTCTATTCAAATAACCAGGAAGAACATCGCCAGCACTTACAAATAGTACTCGAACGCCTAAATACCTACGGCGTCAGTCTTAACATCGACAAGTGCGAGTTTGACAAAGAAACCATAGAATTCCTCGGATATCAAGTATCAGCAAATGGCATCAATCCCACGCAAGAGCGTATACAAGCGATAGTCAATTACCCGAAACCACAGACAGTTCAAGAACTACGAAGATTTTTAGGCATGATCAACTTTTATCGCAGCTGTTTACCACATCAAGCCGAACATCAACACGAATTGAATAAATACCTACACAACAGCAAAAAAAATGATAAAACGCCGATACAGTGGTCCCAAGAAGGAGAGAAAGCCTTCGAAAAATGCCGACAAAGCATACTCAAGGCCACAACGCTTACGCACCCAATTCTAAACGCGAAGTTATGCACGGACGCGTCAAACACTAGCATCGGAGCCGCGTTACAACAAAAAGTCGATGGCGTAATGAAACCACTGGCTTTCTATTCAAAAACATTGAGCGAGACGCAACGAAGATATAGCGTATACGATCGTGAATTGCTGGCCATGTATACCGCTATCAGACACCTCCGTCGGCTGATAGAAGGCAACGACGTAACAATATTCACCGACCACAAGCCATTAACGTACGCGCTAACAAGATCGCCGAGTCCCAGCGACACTCCACGAAGAGAACGGCAATTGCATTTCATAAGTCAATTCTGCTTAAATATTAAATACGTTCACGGAAATGACAACGAAGCGGTTGACGCATTATCACGTATTGAAGAAATCGACTTGTCTCAATCTACGATTGACTACGACCAACTCGCTCAAGACCAACAGAACGACGACAAACTCAAGACCAGCATTTCCAACCCGAATCTGAAGTTTTCACAAATCACTTTGCCCGGAGGTCAACGACCTATCACATGCGAAACGTCAACAGGCAACTTACGCCCGTACCTACCAGCGTCTTATAGTTTTGTAGCTTTTAAAGCACAACACGAACTCAGCCACCCAGGGGTCCGTACAACAAGAAAGATAATGGTCACTAAATTCTTTTGGCCGAATATGAACAAAGAAGTCGGTACGTGGGCAAGGTCATGCATTGGATGTCAGCGCGGGAAAATTCAACGACATGTTATCAGTCCGCTCGGCGAGTTTCAAAAATCAGCTTCGACCACATTCACATCGACATAGTAGGCCCCCTCCCCCTCTCGAACGACTATAGATACCTGGTAACAATGATCGATCGTTGTACTAAATGGCCCGAAGCAATACCTACTCGTGATATCACCGCCGACACTGTTGCTAAGGCTATATTCGAAGGTTGGATAGCCCGATTCGGGTGTCCCTTACGTGTGACAACGGATCAAGGCAGACAGTTCGAGTCGTCATTATTCAACGCACTCATGAAGAAATTCGGCATAACACGGATTCGAACTACCGCGTTTCACCCACAAGCGAACGGTCAAATCGAAAGATGACACCGAACTTTGAAATCCGCGCTCATGGCACGAAACGCCGGCGTACATTGGAGCGAGGAAATACCCATAGTACTACTGGGTCTACGCAACGCATTACGCGAAGATTCGCAAGTCAGCCCAGCTCTCATGACATACGGGTCAACGTTAAGAATACCGTCAGATTTTTTTACGCCTACACAGCCAAAAAACGATGACGCAGAATTCACCCGTCAGCTGACCGAAACGATGTCAAGGCTATCTCCAAACAGCACGCCACATAACAACAACCGTACGATTTTCGTGTACAAAGACTTAGCTACGTGTACACACGTTTTCGTGCGCGTCGACACCGTACGAAGTCCATTGACCCCACCTTACGAAGGTCCGTTCAAGGTTCTGCATCGCGGCAACAAACAATTTACCATTCAGATGCCCTTACGAACAGCTGTAATCTCGATCGACAGACTCAAGCCGGCACACATACTCAACCAAGAAGAAGGCCACAGGCAACGCACACATACATCGAGCGCTACGAGTAGCGACACGCGTCCGCTGACCCCGCCGACAGCAAGTACATCGCGGGACGCTTACGTCACTCGCACCGGACGCATGGTTAAGAAGAACTTACGCTTTATTTAGAGGGGAGCGATGTAATGACATAACATCACATACATATTTACCGTACCTCCAAAACCAGTATCTTAATTACCGTCTCCAAAACCTTACATTACCAACATACGTTTGACTATTCCATCAAGAAACAATTGAACAACACCGTCTCGAAAAAGACGCCGTACGTTTTACGACATCTGTTAATAGAAACTGAGGCCGCCCTGAAAAGGGCGTTTTGCTGTTAAAGGAATATGATACGGAAGTACGTTTTGACACACGGAGCTGATACATCGCAGTGGAGATCTGTACACGAAGACTGCACACGAAGGATGAATCGCAGTGGAGATTTGTACACGAGGACCACACACCAGGTACAGCGCGGCAGAGTTCTTCACCCGACGGAGTCCCACGACGAAAAGGAACGCCTGCTCGTGGTCCTCTCTGCGACCCCGAGTTGGGGGCGCGAGGAGACGGTTTGGGGGCTCCTTAATGGCCCCATGACCGTGGGATCGGTCTCTCGGCCTCCAAAAATGGAGACCCGTCCTTGGATTGCACCCTAAGGGTGCTGTTTTTCTCTTCTTCGCACACCTAAGTCGACGCCGCGAGGGTGTGCCTTCCCTCCGGCGGTGGACGGTGTGCTTTGTTGTGTGTGGCTGTAGGAGCGCCTGAAGTGTTTCACGACGCCCGTGCGATCAGACCCCTACCAGGTTGGATCACGGGTTGCCCCCGTGAAGGCCCAGCAAGAGTCGATCAACGACTGGGCGTCGGCTTTAGTTGGCGCTCCGCTACAGCGGGTGATTACCCCGACCCCCTAACAGCTCAACCAGCTATGTACAGTAGGCTGCGAGGGTACGAGGGGTAGTGTGTGTTACGAGCGGTTTGTAGGTGTGTGTTCACCGCTCGTGCGGTATTCTGAGTGTGTACCTGCATGTGGAGTAGTGCATGTGTGTTCGTCGTGCGCATAGCGCCTATATAAACACAGTCCGCAAATGCGCACGGCGGCGTCGTATTGCGAATGTATAGTGTCTATCCTTGTCTGAGTAGGTCACGTGTATTTGTGTTTGTGACCTACCCGGGTGTCAAGTCCGGTAGCGCGACGTCTGCTATGAGGTCGCGCGGGAATCTCTTCTTATCGGGAGGCCTCGCGTGCCAGGGCGCAATGTCTTTAATGTGATGGAGCTCGGAGGTGCTGGCACGCGAGAACATCCCCTTCGCCAGGCGGACGACGAAGTCATCGATGCTCTCGACACGCAGGTCCCTGCTAATAACCGAGTTCCTCACGTACCGGGGAGCTTGGACGATCTGACGCAGCGTGATGTTCTGCTGCGTCCGGAGCTTCTTTCTGTGTGTCTCGGCCGTGAGGGTGAGCCAAGCCGGGGCAGCGTATGTAAGCTGCGTCCGCACGTAGGTCTTGTAGATCCCCAGCTTGACTCGCGTGGAGAGGCGTGACGAGAGCACCGGGCGTAGAAGGTTTCTACTTACCTTAAACCGCGCGACGGTGTCGCAGACGTGCGGGCCCATGGTGAGCCGGCTGTCGAGTGTGACCCCCAGGTATTTGGCGGTCCTGGTCCACTCGACCTCGGTCCCCATGAGCTGAAGGTTCGGTGGATGAAGTCCGCCTCGTGCCGTGACGATCATAGCTTACGTCTTACCTGCGTTCACCGACAGTCTCCACTTGCTGAGCCAGTCGGGGAGGTCATCCAGAACGCGCTGCATTTTGATGGCCGCGTGGTTGGCCGACAGCGACGTGGTGATATACGCGGCGTCATCTGCGTACAGCGCGAGGGTTGCAGTGTCCGTGGCGGGGATGTCGTCGGTGTATACCGAGTACAACGCAGGCGAGACGCAGCTTCCCTGCGGCACGCCCGCTCCAATGAGGCGCGCGCTCGATGACACGTTCTCCACCGAAACCTTGAATGTCCTGTCTTTCAGGAAGGAGGAGACCACCTGTATCAAGCGACGAGGCGCGGTGGTCTTGGTCAGCTTGTAAATAAGGCCGGCGTGCCAGACCCGGTCGAATGCCTTTTCCATGTCGAGGAATACTGCAGCGGCGTACTCCCTCTTGTTCATGGCCGCGGTGAGTGTGTGCAGTACCCTCGACAACTGGAACGTCGTACTGTGTTCCGCCCGGAAGCCAAATTGTTCCGGGCGGGGCGTGGCGTGCGGCAGCAGGTGTTGCAGCAGGAGTGCCTCAAACACCTTGGAGGTTGTGGAGAGGAGCGTGATCGGCCGGTAGCTTTCCGGCTTTGAGACGTTCTTCCCGGGCTTGGGCAACATGATCACCTTCCCCTGCTTCCAGCAGTTGGGGAAGGTTCCGGTGCGGAGTATGCCGTTATACAGGCGCGCTATTGCCGCCACCGATTTCGGTGGCAGGTATCGGAGGGCGGTGTTTGTAATTCCGTCCGCACCGGGTGCCTTTCTGGGCTTGGTGCGCCTTATTGCCCCCAGTACCTTGGCCCGGGGAGAAAAATATGGGGTCTTCGTCTGGAGCTACCGGCGTCTTGAAGTACTCTCCAAGGTGTTGCTCCACTGCTGCGACATGGTCCAGGGCGTCTGTCGGGTTCGGCGTGAACTGACGCTCCAGGTGCTCGGCGAATATTTCGGCCCGGTCGGCCCCGTCGCTGTTGCGTAGCGGGCGCACCGGGGCTGGGGTATTCTTTAGGCGTCGGCACAGCCGGTGTACCGACGCCCAGTCGCCGTCTGCCGAGTCTATAATGTACTCCCAGCTCTCCGATGCGTGCGCGTGTAGCTCGGCCTTAACCTTGTCGAGGAACGCCTCAGCGTAGCGACCTATATTTATAGATTCACAGCGCGGGCTCTCTCGGCGACCGGCGCCCGACTTCGCCCCGCGCACCCCCGCACCGCGACTCGGCGCGTGCTTAACATCGCAAATAATAATACTGTTTTGATAAATGTAAATAATTAGGCATACCACTACTTGTACCATAGAACGTGTGAATATAAACAGGGCATTTGAAGTCGAAATACACAGATCATATCGGACACGCAAGTTTTATTTTACCTAGAAGATTCCTCCCTCCAAAAAAGCATATACAGCAGGACCTCGGTAATCCGGACTCCCGCTTGTTCGGTGGTCTCTGTAATCCGGCCGGGCAATGGGATTCGCGGGGGACGCCGGCGAGGGAGGTGCGGGCTGTCATGCATGAACCAATGCGCCGTCCGTCAGTGTTTTGTTTGTCGCTTTTGGCGATTCCACCAAATCAATGTGCTAATTTAGCGTTATTTTTGTATGTCAACTTAGCGCGCTTGCTAACATCTTGGTGCCACCAAGTAAACATACGACATCGACATTAAAAGATATAAGCCCCGCACGTTGATATTGCGACTGGTGGCCATCTTGGCGACGTAGTCGAACTCGCACCGTCGGTACCGTTCGCAAGTTCAGTCCGCGCTTACGTGCTTACGCGCATCAAATATTTGTTAGCTTTTTGTTTTTGTTATCCTGTTTTATTGTTGTTCTTGAGTTTTGTTGTTTATTTTTGTTAGCTGCTACTTATTTTAACCAGTAACAGCCTGTTACTGGTTAAAATGAGTAAGAAATGAATTAACAGTCGTGCTCGTGAAATTATAATTAAAGTTGACAATTATTTTGTAAAAGAGAAAGAGGACTCTAAGTTAGTTCTTGAAAGTAATAAACCGTGCTTTAAAAAGTGCTTTGGATACTATTGAGGTCATTTTAATACCGAAGCAACTGCTAATAGATATTAAAAATTATTTTGCAAAATTCTACCAAAGTCACGGAGCGTGTGGCATGTGCCACAGGCGTTGCAAAAAATACTGTGACGAAATTACGACGGGAGCATGAGTCAGCAATAGCCAGTGGCAGCAAAATGAGAACTCTTACTAAAGCAAAAAGACAAAAGATCCTATATTTCGACGGTTTTTCATTAACAGCATTAGGAAATATTATACATTAATACCTACAATGCGCAAAATCTTGGCGGCTTCAAAAGTAGACCTTAATTATACTGGTAGTGAAACTATATTAAGAAAAATAAATGTGATTTAGGCTACCAATTTGCGATGCTACCAAAAAAGACTGGCTCTAATTGAAAGACCCCAAATTCAAACGTGGAGGGCTAAATATTTAGGACGTATGAAAGAAAATGACTCGCTTGTTAATAACAAAAGACCCGTTATTTATCTCGACGAAACGTGGATACATGTACACTACACGGTAAAAAAATGTTGGCAAACAGCAACGGAAAACAACAGATGTCGGAATGAGACGGAACGACAGCCCCGGCCGCCAATGGATAATAGTTCACGTGGGAAGTGAAAGCGGCTTTGTTGACTATGCCCTTTAAATGTTTAAAGCAGACACCAAAAACAGGGGATTACCATGAACAAATGAATGCTGAGAATTTCACCAAGTGGCTTACAGAAAAAATAGTACCCAACATACCACGCAACTACATAATTGTGATGGACAACGCCCCTTATCACAGTAGGGAATAGGCCACCAAGCATGAACAATAAAACACAGTTGATATTTAGCACACATTTGCTACAATACAACAATTGACGACCTTCCGCGAAAGGGTTCACATAAATCACACCAGAGTCACACAAGGATCTCGGAAGACAAAGCGCATGGGTCCTGACCCCCTACAGTGAGGGTGCCTAATAAATCTCACCCCGGAACTCCGGTAGCATATCTGTGGACCCACGTGCTTGGGAGTATGTGAAACCATAGCGACCGCCTAGCACGTGCCTGTAAACTGGCGCGCTATCTACGCTGACCAATGGTACGCCACGTCCTCCCATGATCAACGAATCAGCATCAAGGACGCCCGATTGGTCACCCCACTATGGTTTAGAGATAGCTGTGTTATTGTTTAGTATTTAAGGTTGTGCATAGGCAATGGCAATGGTTAAACTTGCCAAGACACGCATTACACATTTACACATTACACATTTTACATTTTACATCGGACATTCGATACACATTAACATTCTGTAACATAGTCGCGTCCACACTCTTGTAATTAGTCAATTTATATTATGCATTGTACTCTAGACTTACGTGCAATATACAACGTTCCATCTATTCGAGTTTTAATTACGTAACATGACCTACGCGCTACATTGGTGACCCCGACGTGATTCTAACCCGACGTGCTTATATACCGACGTAATTCAAACCGACGTGATGCAACCGACGTGAGACTAACCGGCGCGAGTCTAATCGTCGTAATTCTAACCGACGCGATTACAAGACCGACGTGACTTCAAGACCGACGTGACGATACTCGTGATTAGCACATTCTAGTGGCTTCCTACAAGCGGGTCTCCCAACTAGGATTTCAAGAGGCTATATTCACGGTATTGTAGCGTTACAACAGCAGAGTCTCTTCAGGATGGCGACCAGCAACGCACCATAGGTAGAAGGGCGAGTCGACACGCTCACACTACAAGCACGGCTGTCTGACTTTTGGCCAGCGTATCCCCGACTATGGTTCACTCACTTCGAAGCAGTGATGGCGCCACAGAAACAAGGTGATGACACGCATTATGAAGCAGCTATCGCCCGACTAGGCCTCGACGCACTTCAACAAGTAAGTGATATTATTGCTAAACCGCCCACTGAGAACAAGTACGAAACCTTGAAGGCCAGACTCATCAGCGTCTACGAGCAATTCGAGAGCCGGAAGCTGCAAAAGCTGATGGATGAGATGGAACTCGGAGATCAGAAACCCTCACAGCTGTTACGAAAAATGCGGGAACTAGCCGGACAGAAAATACCCGACGGCACACTGCGCATCATGTGGACTAAGCTGCTACCACCCTCAGTACGCGCTGTTCTCACCGTAAGCGACTTAACCGATCTAGAGAAGTTGTCGCAAATGGCAGACACTGTCATGGACAGCATCGCGCAACCTAACCAGGTCGCGCAGATTACACACGCGAGCGGTATGACTGCCCTACACGAACAAATAAGGCAGTTATCTCTGGAGCTAGCTGAACTCAAGAACAGGCAGGAACACAGACCCAGATCACACAGACTATACGACAGGCGGCGTTCAAGATCGCGCTCAGCAAGCCGGGATAATAGCAATCGCAAGTATTCAGAACAATCACTTAATTGTTATTATCATCGTAAGTTCGGTAAAGAGGCGCGAAAGTGTACGCGTCCGTGCAATTTCGACAGCAACAGTGCCCAGTCGGAAAACTAACGCCTGCGTCGGTTGAGGCGGCAACTGACGCGAACAACACTTCTCACCGCCTATTCATAACTGATAAGAATTCGCGTCTGTCATTTCTTATTGATACCGGCGCAAACGTTTCCGTGATACCGAGAACCAAAGGCGGGAAAGCAAAACAAACCGATTTCTGTTTTTACGCGGCAAACAACACAATTATCCCAACGTACGGAGAGAAAACCCTACAACTGGATCTCAACCTACGACGGCCGTACACCTGGAAGTTCATCGTCGCTGCAGTCAGCAAACCAATCATCGGTGTAGACTTTCTGAAACGTCATCAACTTCTTGTCGACATAGCCGGCCGACGTCTCATCGACAAAGTTACCAATATGACCGTCAGAGCATCAGTCATTCGTTCCGCCGAACCCACAGTTCGAAGTTTTGACATGGAACAGCCGTATCACCAGCTCCTCAGTAAGTTTCCTGACATCCTGCGACCGTCATGCACGAAGGACACTCCCAAAACACAGGGTAGAACACCACATCGAAACTACTGGCCCACCAGTGTACAGCAAGTGCAGACCGCTTCCTCCACATCGCTACCTGCCCGTGAAGAAAGAATTCGAGCTCATGACGCAGCAAGGAATTTGCCGACCAAACAAAAGCCCTTGGGCCAGTCCGCTACATGTCGTCCCTAAGAAAAACGGCGACTTACGAATCTGCGGTGACTACAGGAGACTCAATGACGTCACTAAACCCGATCGCTATCCAGTGCCACGCCTGAAAGATTTTACATACCTGCTTCACGGCAAGAAAATCTTCTCCACTCACGATTTAAACCGAGCCTATTCTCAATTGCCGATCTTCGAACCCAATATCGAGAAGACAGCGATCACAACACCATTCGGTTTATTCGAATTTCCACGAATGTGCCCAGGTCTCAAGAATGCCGGACAGACATTTCAACGATTTATTCACGAAGTACTCAACGGCATAGACTACGCGTTTCCATTCATCGATGATGTCATCGTTGCATCTGAAAGTGAAGCAAGCCATATCGGAGATCTGCAGGAAGTTTTACGCCGATTAGACACGTATGGTGTCACTATCAACCCATCAAAGTGTGTCTTCGGCAGTGAAACAGTCAAGTTCCTAGGTTACGAAGTATCAAGCAAGGGAATCAAGCCACTGCAAGACAAAGTCAATGCAATAATAGAATACCCTAAGCCGAAAACTATTCAGGACTTACGGAGATTTATGGGGATGATAAATTTCTACCGGTACAGCGTTCCAAATGCGGCCGACATACAGGCACCACTCAAGTCCTTTCTTCATAACTCAAAAAAACGAGACAAAACGGAAGTAAAGTGGGACGATCAGTCAACAAAAGCCTTTGAGTTGTGCAAACAGAGCATAATAGACGCTGCCTTACTGTCTTACCCATCCCGTTCGCCCAATGATAAGATCGCTTTGTTTTGTGACGCCAGTGCTACCTGCGCCGGCGCGTCCCTCCAACAATTGCGCAACAACGAACAATGGGTGCCACTCGGATATTTTTCAAAAAAATTCTCCGAAACACAAAAGAGATATAGCACAAATGATAGGGAACTCCATTCGATCTTTATGGCAGTAAAACACTTTCGAAAAATGTTTGAAGGCAGAGAGTTCATCATCTATACTGATCACAAACCTCTGATTTATGCAATTCGCAAGCCCCCGTCTGATAACGACACACCACGCCGAATCCGCCAATTGCTCTTCATTAGCGAGTTTACTACTGACATCCGACACGTGAGCGGGGCACAAAATATTGTCGCAGATACACTATTGCGCGTCGAGACAATCGACACGCCTTCACCCATCAACTACGACGAGTTATCTCAAGCTCAAGAAAACGACAGTTGTATACCTACATTATCTCAACAGACCAACATACAACTCAAGAAAATCATCTTATCTGGTACTAACAAGCCAATATTCTGCGAAACATCAACGTCACACGTTCGTTCATATTTGACAGCGGATTTTCGTCGCATAGCTTTCAACGCCGTGCACAGTCCAAGTCATCCAGGAGTACGAACTACACGGAAGCTGATGCAAGAACGCACAATGATCGACCGGTGCACACGATGGCCTGAACCTGAACCGGTTTCAGCGGTTGTCTCTTGAAGTGGTACACACTTCAAGAGACAACCGCTGAAACCGTCGCAAGAAAGCTATACGAAGTCTGGATATCCCGTTTCGGTTGTCCAATAAGAATCACAACTGATCAAGGACGACAGTTTGAAAGTCGACTATTCAAAGACCTAGCTCAACTACTCGGTGCAGACAGAACCCGTACTACAGCATACCACCCACAGAGTAATGGAATCGTCGAACGTTGGCACAGAACATTAAAAGCCGCAATCATGGCTAGACTAGAAAACAGCAACAAATGGATCTACGAGTTGCCTACTGTTCTAATGGGTCTAAGAGCTGCTATCCACTCCGACTCTGACACAAGCGCAGCGCAACTCACCTACGGTTAAGCCATACGCCTACCAGGTGATTTCATATCACCAACTCCAGCCACACCGAAGATGGACCACGACTATGTTAATCACCTGCACCACATCATCACGAAGCTCACACCCACATACAAATCGCATGCAAACAAGCGATGTATGTCCGTGCACAACGATCTACAGACATGTAGCCACGTGTTTGTACGCGATGACACCGTCCGCAAACCTCTGCAGCATCCATACCAGAACATCGAACGCAAGGAAAAGTACTTCACAATACAACTACCCGGACGATCAAGCAACATATCGATCGATCGCCTCAAACCTGCGTACACTATCAACACAGAAGATGATCCCAAGCATACGAACAGCGAGACCAGTCAAGCACCTGCAGTTATCGCATACGAGCAATCCAGCCTACTCCCAGCCCAGCATACGAGGGAACAACGTACCAGGTCAGGCAGGATCGTCATGACGCCTGCACGCCACGTATGTTTCGCCCTAAGGGGGGGAGTACTGTAGCATACTGTAGTAGCCACACAGATGCTCAGATGCTAGAACAATACATTCGACCTTCCGCGAAAGGGTGCACATAAATCACACCAGTGTCACGCAGGGATCTCGGAAGACAAAGCGCGTATGCTATACAATTGCACCATTGACGATCTTTCGCGAAAGGGTTCACATAAATCACACAAGGAGCTCGGAAGACAAAAGCGCGTGGGTCCTGACCGCCTGCAGCGAGGGTGTTTAATAAATCTCACCCCGGAACCCCGGAAGCACATGTGGACCCATTGTGCGTGGGAGAAAGCGCGCGGACAGCATCGGACCGCACGCGTGAACTGAATTGGCAGGAACCGTTCAACGACCAATCGTGCGCCATGTCCACTGTCCACCGGCCAATCGTACGGCACGTCCTCCCATGATCAACGAATCAGCATCAAGAACGCCCGATTGGTCAGCCCCACTATGGTTTAGAGATAGCTGTGTTATTGTGTAGTATTTAAGCTTGTGCATAGCTTGTATGACATCATATTCATATTATCATTATTATCGCCACACATTTTACATTGTACATTTTACGCATCCGCTGTACATTCGCATGTCGCGTCTCTCCTCTTGTAATTAGGTAACTTATAGCATACATTGTACTCTAGACTTACGTGCAATATACAACGTTCTATCTATTCGCGTTTTAATTCCATAACACGCTCTACGCGCAAAAAATCAACGTTTCAAACTCTTTGGTCCAGCCATTGTCGAGATACACGGTGGGCGTAATGTTCATAATTATGAACCTTGCGCCCTCCTCATATTTGAAAACTTGAGATCATACAGGGTTGAAACACGAATTTTATATTAGTGACGAATGCGTTTAGCTATCGTAACAAGAAACAGAAACTAAGTAATTACTTAATAATCATAAGAAAACTGGTGGGCGCAAGGTGTAAACAGCCATTGCTTCAACAAGCAATATCGACCAGACCAAGGCCGTCACAAATTATAGCGAATATTAAAATGTGCGTCACATTTTCGTCACTAAAGGATGTGATACTTGCCAAGTCGCTAGCAGGTTGGGCGCAAGGTTCTGAAGTTAATTATCAGAAAGCAGACCATATCACGGTGTTCTGATTCTAATAATTGAGTGTACCAACTATCTTCTCCGCAATTACAACGAAAAAAAAAAACATAACTTCTTGAAACTGATACATCTATCCCTCTGTCGGCGCGTAAATTTTTGACACCTAAATGATTGATTTGGCTAAGAATAGCAGTAAGATCTTCAATACGGCACCGGCAAAAACAAAATTTAATCGAATCAGAAAAAAGTATAAAAGTTCAGAGGGATATTAAACAACGGCAAATACATCTTTGGAGACCACAGTGAATGTAACTTGGACTACTGCACTGAAGAGAGAAAACAGAAACAAACCAATCACTCGGAGCAAAAACATTGTTGTTAAAACTGCAATGAAATATTTCTCAGCTAGCTTATCATTCTTGAAGTCTACTCTACGACTTTGTCGTGTAACGACAAGAAAAGACTATCGAGGGAGACAGTATTTATTAAACTGTCGTGTACCGACAAGAAAAGACTATCGAGGGAGACAGTATTTATTATCAGAAATTAAAAGACAAAAAGGAAGTATGAAAATGAATAATGTAGGTAGATGAATGAATTGTGGGTGATGGTGAGGGGCGGCCCCTGGTGGACCGGCGGCAGTTACGGAGGAGCGGCCCTGGTGGACCGGCGACAGCAACGGACGAGCGGCCCTGGTGGACCGGCGACAGCAACGGACGAGCGGCCCTGGTGGACCGGCGGCAGCTACGGAGGAGCGGCGGCCCTGGTGGACCGGCGGCAGCAACGGAAGAACGGCCCTGGTGGACCGGCGGCAGCTACGGCGGCCCTGGTGGACCGGCGGCAGTACAGAGGAGCGGCCCTGGTGGACCGGCGGCAGCTACAGAGGAGCGGCCCTGGTGGACCGACGGCAGCTACGACTGAGGGACTGCCCCGGCGTCACAAGGCCGGCAGCAGTCGAGGGCTCCGGCGGCAAAGGGCCAGGCAGCTCCAGGCGCACCAGTTATATTGTGACTGGTACAGCAGGAAACACCCTAGAAGGGCTCTCGAGGCAGCGTTTACTGGAGACCTACTTTTAAGAGGCTTGTTTGGAAGCCAGAGCTCGACTGACCACTGCTCTGCGATGATTTCTAAAGAAACTTCGGAGAACGGTTGGAGGTCGAAATTTAAAATATTCGAAAATATGGACGAGGAACGGTAAATAATTTTACCATAAAAGAGTTCGAATAACAATTATAAAATAAAAATAGCAGACCAACAAGAATTTTGATGAGAAGGTTGTCATAGATACATCATCAACAATGTTGTCAAAAAATGTCAAAATAATGAAAATGTTCTGTAACAATGTAAATATAAATGGTATTAAATTAAAAAGTGCAGTGTTTGATAGGAAAAAGTGATACAGTCCTGCATAGGTACGGCTTCCTACGCTAAGGGGTCACTAAGTCGCCGAAACTTAGGCTTAAAGTTGAGGACTGTGACTGTGAACTGAAAAATGAGTCCTGGTGTAGTGGAATATGATCAAAACAGAGCCTCATAATAATGGAATGCATATTATGGACCGTGGAAATGAATGATACATATATAAGTATGAATATGAGTATAAATAATAAGTGTAAGTATATCTGAATATGTACATAACATTACAACTTTACCACGAACCGTGCAGAGCAGGTCCACAGCATAGTAGCAAAGACTGTAGGTGGGAAAAGAATTAATTATTCCATAAAAGAATCTTACCCCTTCCATTATCATGCCGTTGTGGTTAGTTTTAACACAGGTAAACCTCAAACTACCCTGTATAAATGTGCCTACCAAAGAAGTCCAAGTCAATCCCTGAAACATTTAGAGCACAATGATTTTTCAATAAATCGGAAACGCAAAACACTTCGCCGTAAAATAACCTTTAGCGCAGGGCTCGTAGCTAAAGTCGATTACGGAAATGCATGCCAAAAGTCTGATACGAACGCGGACGATTCCAAGCAGGCACAGGAAGTTTTCATTGAAAATTTTAAACAACAGATCTTAAAACGGCGTGCCATTCATTGAAAGGGCATGATGTCTGGTGAAGCCGTACGGAGGACGGGTCTGAGCAGTTGTGTTGCGATGTGTGTCGGGTACGATGCGCCAAACGTTTTTGTGTTGAGAGTTTGGTCGTGGTGAGTCTCCAGATCAATCTCCCTCTAGCGCAGCATCGTTTGGTCGTGTTGGTCTTGGGTTTAACTTTGCATCACCTCGCTTAGCTGCCGTCATCCTTCCTATTTCTTAGTTTTTTAAATGAATAGGCTTAATAAACTAGTGCGCTTTACCATCAACGATTGCATCACTGCTTACCATCAGGCGGGATTGCAGTCAAGTACTAGTTTATAATTACTTAAAAAAAAAAAGGGATACAATTCTTCAGGCTGAAAGTGACTTATGACTCGAGCTGAGAAGATGTATTTGAACAACCTCCGATTTTGCAAAAAAATGTAAACAACGCCCGAATTAGAATTCGGCGTCACTCGTTTAATGAATTTTCTATGGATCTTCCTTGGACCATGTAGCGTCAATAAAATACGGCAACGAAAATGAGGTAAAGGCTATTGAGCAACTTGCCATTGAAGAAAACATAACTATCCAAAAATGTGGTCTTTTCATTGATGAGACTTATTGTTTCTTAGGTGCTTCACTAGACGGAATTTGTGAGGAAGGACTTATAGAAATAAAATGTCCCATTTCTATACGCGCAATTAAACCAGATGCAGCAGTCCGTCAAAGAAATAAAATAAATGTTCCTTATTTAATGGTAATGACGTAATATTTAATGTTAACCATGGTATTATCAAGATCAGGGCCGAACAAACAAACATTTTTGTTTCCAATAGGAAACAAAAATGTTTGTTTGTTTGCGGTGTGAATGATTCCCTGTTTGACAAAATTTTATTATTGGTGCATTCTTCCCGAAATAATTGATCCCAGAAAAAGAGTCGATCAATGCAATCGAGGGAAACTATTTTAAAATTTATACAGCTTTTTTTTATATTAAACTAGCTGCACCTCGCGGTTTCACCCGCGTAGCTTTCGATATGTTTTTATATATGCTCCGCTCCTGGATTAATAGGCTATCCAACGCAAAAATAATTTTTCAAATCAGAACAGTAGTTCCTGAGATTAGCGCGTTCAAACAAACAAACAAACAGAATCTTCAGTCATGTATTCTTATCCGTAATATTTATAAATACAAACAAATAGTCGGATTAAGTAGTTTTTGCGTAGAGGGTATAATTGAACTGTCAGGAATAGAACTGGTAGATCAAAAGTTATATGTTTTTTGTGTATATAGGCCACCTAAAATGATACAGGAAGACCTTAATATATTTTTTACGAAATTTACAACCTTGCTCACTAGGTATTGTCTTTCTAAACGTAAAGTTGTACTGTGTGGTGACTTTAATATAAATGTTATGAATAAAACGAAACTATCAAAGGAATTTTTAAACGTATTACGTATCCATAATTTAAAATATGCTTTTAACGAACCCACACGTATAATTAGTGGTACATGCCTTGACAACTTTATATATAATGTTTAGAAATGCAAATCTAGAATTCTTGAACTAGCATTATCTGTCCATACAGCACAAATACTATCATGTCCAGTTAAGGCCAGTGTTGCTCACAGGTATTGGTATAAAAGACGTCTGTTATGGCAATATCGGAAAAATCGTACAGCGAAAAGTAGGGATAATTTTAATGCATTATCCTTAAAACTCAAACGCATAATTAGGTTAACAAAAAAAGCTCAAAATGACCGCTTTTAATACATGTAAAGCTAATTGGACCCTAATTAATAATGCGAAATACGCTGTTTCTAAGGAAGAAATTCATAGCATTAATATTAGCGATGCAATCTCTGTTAAAGATCCATTATTGATAGCCAAATCTTTAAATAACTTTTTTATTGACCAGATAAAAAAAATAAATAATCAAGTCAACAATTTAGCTATGCCGCCGGCACATGTGTCTAATTCAATATTTATGAATCCTACTACACCTATAGAAATAAGTTCAATTATAATAAATTTGAAGAATACCAAGAGCACTGGATATGATGATATATCTACAATGATACTAAAGCGAGTCTCGGCAAAAATATGTAATATTTTAAGTCATGTTATTAGCTTATGTATCAGCGCTGGCATATTTCCTGACAAAATGAAATTCACAATAATCAAACCATTATTTAAAAAAGGGTATCCATGTAGCATGACCTGTTATCGACCAATTGCTTTAATACCTACCATTTCGAAAATCTTCGAAAAGGTCATACACAATCAGATTTACCAATTCTTAGAAAAATACAACCTTTTTTCAAAAGAACAAGTCGGTTTTAGGCAAGGCAAAGGTATAAATATGGCCATATATAACTTTTTAAATGTGGTCATAGATAGTGTAGATAAGAAGGTTCCCGTTTGTGCACTCTACATGGATCTCACAAAAGCATTCGACTGCGTAGATCATGAACTATTGGTGAAAAAAATGAACGCTTATGGAATAAGAGGTAAGGCCTTAGATTTAATTGAATCCTATCTTACAAGAAGGAAACCGTGTACCCAAATAACCCGCTTATGTCCTAAATTTAAAATAGAGACACATTTTATGTCAGATTATAGGGAAACTAATCTGGGTATACCACCAGGAAGTGTAATAGGGCCACTTTTATATAATATATGTATATATAAACGACCTTCCAAAAATAACAAAACATCCGACTATTATGTTCGCGGATGATAGTACAGTTGTATTTACAGGTAAGAATAAGGCACTTAATGAATCTGACATTTTTGACACCCTTAATAATATAATACAATGGCTGACATTAAATAATCTAGAAATTAATTTATGTAAAACACACCTAATGACATTTAAAAATAGAATTCCCCTAATAACGAATATTAATATTAACTTTAATGACGAAACTATTACTGAGGTAGATACAACAAAATCTTTAGGACTTAACATAGATAGTAGCCTAAATTGGAAAGTGCACGCGGAAATCCTTTGTAAAAAGTTGAGTACTTAATCGTATGCTTTGTATATGCTTACAAAAAAACTTAACGATTCTGCAGTTCTGAAAGCATATTATGGGAACGTTGAAACTATTATAAGATACGGAATCATATTTTGGGGAAACTGTACCGAAAGAGAGCAAATATTCAAAGCACAAAAAAAGTGCATAAGGGCAATGTGCAAGCTCGATCAAATGGATAGCTGTAGACCATATTTCAAAAAATTAAAAATATTGACAGTCTGTACATATATGAGTTGGCGATATTTGTCAGATATAATTTAACGATGTACGAAAATTATAAAAGTAAACGTCACGATTTAAAAGTTAACTGTCCTCAACACAAAAGTGCATTAATGAATAATAATGAACTCTGTATGGCGCCACGCGTTTATAATCACTTACCAAAACAATTATTAGAAAGCACAAGCTATAATATATTTAATCATAAAGTTAAAAAATTTCTCGTGGAAAAGGCCTATTACAGTGTAAACGAATTTATACATGACATGCAATATAATAATGAAAGATGACATTATTGTATTTGGTTATTGACTTGACTTGTTTTTAACTATTGGTTACTTATTGTTTGACATAATTATTTATAAATTTTCAATTGACCTGTCCATGACGAAATTTCCTGACATTTATTATTTTTATGACGCTCTTATTTTTCCTTTTTTAATTATTTTGTTTCGAATGCATTAATAAAATTTAGATGATTATTAGTAATTGTACAATAAGTTGAGTCAAACAACAATTAAAATTGCATGCCGTCAGGCGGATTATGGAGATGCCAAACTATTTTAATGTATCGATGTTTAGAATACCCATTTTAATGTATCGATGTTTATAATACCCATTTTAATGTATCGATGTTTATAATACCCATTTTAATGTATCGATGTTTATAATACCCATTTTAATGTATCGATGTTTATAATACCCATTTTAATGTATCGATGTTTATAATACCCATTTTAATGTATCGATGTTTATAATACCCATTTTAATGTATCGATGTTTATAATACCCATTTTAATGTATCGATGTTTATAATACCCATTTTAATGTATCGATGTTTATAATACCCATTTTAATGTATCGATGTTTATAATACCCATTTTAATGTATCGATGTTTATAATACCCATTTTAATGTATCGATGTTTAGAATACCCATTTTAATGTATCGATGTTTATAATACCCATTTTAATGTATCGATGTTTATAATACCCATTTTAATGTATCGATGTTTATAATGTTGAGGTTAAATTTCATTATTGTCTCTGGCAGCTAACATTTATAAAGAAATTAAATATATTTAAGTTTGGAAGACAGATTCGGGAGACAAGTGAAAAAATATGTTGTTGTTTTAGGAGTAGTAAAAATGTTGTGACAAAGAATGGTTCGTAGAGGAAATTATAAGATATGTTTTATATATGTAACTGTTTATTTATAGAGTCTTGTTTTAAAATGGAAAAATATAACGTGGGAATGAATTATATGTGATTTAATTTCGAAGCTTTTACAAAAGGATCCCAAGAGGTACTGCATCCCATTTATTTTATAACTACAACAGGTTATGGGCCCAGAATGGGTGCAGCAGTAAGAGAGCAATTGAAAATGTAAGTAATTATTTGAAGAAAATACTGATTATGAGTTTGAGACGGGAAGTTTATAAAGAAGAAATTAAAATGAAAATTTTTGATGTCAAAGAAACAAAAGAGGAGCGATTTTTCTAGAAGAACAAAATAATGGTAAGAAAATGAAGTCTTCTTTGAAAATTATATGAAGAGCTAAATGAAAAATTTTATGGAAATACTGATGGAATACAATTTTGGTGAAAATAAATATTGGAAATAGTGGAAAAGGAAAAGAAATAAGATATCTCAAGGACTGGAAAAAGAATTTGGAATTAGAAGATTTAAATAATTATTGGAATTGATATAGAGGTTAGAGAGAAAATTATTTGAAAATTTATGAGAAGTTTTACATTGAGCAACGAATGAAGAATTTTGGATACGGCAACTTAAAAGAAAAAGCATTTCCGAATATTTTAATTGATGCACATCAAGAGGGGAAGAATATTAGTGTTGATGCGCATAATTATAGGAAATTGATGTGATGTGGAGGAAGAGTTTTCTACTTTTGAAGAAGAAGAACAAAATGGAAGAATATTAGTGGTGATGTGCAGTAGACAATTGATGTGATGTGCTTAGTTATAGGCAATTAATAGGGTCTTTATTATATTTGATAAATAAAATTAGACCAGATGTATTAGGGGTTTGTTGGTAGGTTTTACAAATAATAGAGATGAGTTGGGATCCTGCAAAATTGAAAGTTGTGTATTTAAGGGTTGTGACATTTAGTAACAGTGCCAATGATGTGCCTGTATTTGGTAACGGTGTAATAAAAGTGTAAAGGTTAGTGATATTTATGAAATTGAAGGTTATGTAAAGGCTGCTTTTTAGACAGGGAGTTTATTTTAGATATGATGT
The DNA here is from genome assembly GCA_017933935.1 of Sesamia nonagrioides. Taxonomy (NCBI): domain Eukaryota; kingdom Metazoa; phylum Arthropoda; class Insecta; order Lepidoptera; family Noctuidae; genus Sesamia; species Sesamia nonagrioides. Next base: position 187,000 of record JADWQK010000163.1, on the reverse strand, counting down.
TTTAGTAGTAGGGTTGGGGTTAGTTAGATGGTGTGTTTTCTAATAGTTTTTGAAGTTTTAGGTAGAGTATGTCTTTATAATAGAGTTGAAGCTTTTGATGGTGTGGCTTTATAATAGAGTGGAAGTTTTAGATAGGGTAGGTTTTCTAATAGAGCTGAAGTTTAGATAGGGTGTGTTTTGTAATAGTTGAAGTTATAGATAGGGTGTTTTGTGATAGAATTGAAGTTATCGATAGGGAGTTTATGGGCAGGAAGACTGTCGGAGTTGTCGAAGTTATAGATAGAGAGTTAGAAGTTAGATAGGGAGTTTGAAGTTAAAGATAGGGAGTTTGAAGTTTATAGACAGGGAGACTGTCGAAGTTATAGATAGGGAGTTTGTTGAAGCTATAGATAGTGAGAAGCTATAGATAGTGAGTTGAAGTTGTATTGAAGTTTTATATGAGTTGTTTTGTATTGAGGGGGTTACATGTTATGTATTGAAGTGAATGTTTGAAAGCTATGTCTTAGGATGATTTTAAATTTTACTGTGAGACAATAATAAAATTCAGAGGGGATGTCTCTAAAATCTTCGAAAAGGTCATACACAATCAGATTTACCAATTCTTAGAAAAATACAACCTTTTTTCAAAAGAACAAGTCGGTTTTAGGCAAGGCAAAGGTATAAATATGGCCATATATAACTTTTTAAATGTGGTCATAGATAGTGTAGATAAGAAGGTTCCCGTTTGTGCACTCTACATGGATCTCACAAAAGCATTCGACTGCGTAGATCATGAACTATTGGTGAAAAAAATGAACGCTTATGGAATAAGAGGTAAGGCCTTAGATTTAATTGAATCCTATCTTACAAGAAGGAAACAGTGTACCCAAATAACCCGCTTATGTCCTAAATTTAAAATAGAGACACATTTTATGTCAGATTATAGGGAAACTAATCTGGGTATACCACCAGGAAGTGTAATAGGGCCACTTTTATATAATATATGTATATATAAACGACCTTCCAAAAATAACAAAACATCCGACTATTATGTTCGCGGATGATAGTACAGTTGTATTTACAGGTAAGAATAAGGCACTTAATGAATCTGACATTTTTGACACCCTTAATAATATAATACAATGGCTGACATTAAATAATCTAGAAATTAATTTATGTAAAACACACCTAATGACATTTAAAAATAGAATTCCCCTAATAACGAATATTAATATTAACTTTAATGACGAAACTATTACTGAGGTAGATACAACAAAATCTTTAGGACTTAACGTAGATAGTAGCCTAAATTGGAAAGTGCACGCGGAAATCCTTTGTAAAAAGTTGAGTACTTAATCGTATGCTTTGTATATGCTTACAAAAAAACTTAACGATTCTGCAGTTCTGAAAGCATATTATGGGAACGTTGAAACTATTATAAGATACGGAATCATATTTTGGGGAAACTGTACCGAAAGAGAGCAAATATTCAAAGCACAAAAAAAGTGCATAAGGGCAATGTGCAAGCTCGATCAAATGGATAGCTGTAGACCATATTTCAAAAAATTAAAAATATTGACAGTCTGTACATATATGAGTTGGCGATATTTGTCAGATATAATTTAACGATGTACGAAAATTATAAAAGTAAACGTCACGATTTAAAAGTTAACTGTCCTCAACACAAAAGTGCATTAATGAATAATAATGAACTCTGTATGGCGCCACGCGTTTATAATCACTTACCAAAACAATTATTAGAAAGCACAAGCTATAATATATTTAATCATAAAGTTAAAAAATTTCTCGTGGAAAAGGCCTATTACAGTGTAAACGAATTTATACATGACATGCAATATAATAATGAAAGATGACATTATTGTATTTGGTTATTGACTTGACTTGTTTTTAACTATTGGTTACTTATTGTTTGACATAATTATTTATAAATTTTCAATTGACCTGTCCATGACGAAATTTCCTGACATTTATTATTTTTATGACGCTCTTATTTTTCCTTTTTTTAATTATTTTGTTTCGAATGCATTAATAAAATTTAGATGATTATTAGTAATTGTACAATAAGTTGAGTCAAACAACAATTAAAATTGCATGCCGTCAGGCGGATTATGGAGATGCCAAACTATTTTAATGTATCGATGTTTAGAATACCCATTTTAATGTATCGATGTTTATAATACCCATTTTAATGTATCGATGTTTATAATACCCATTTTAATGTATCGATGTTTATAATACCCATTTTAATGTATCGATGTTTATAATACCCATTTTAATGTATCGATGTTTATAATACCCATTTTAATGTATCGATGTTTATAATACCCATTTTAATGTATCGATGTTTATAATACCCATTTTAATGTATCGATGTTTATAATACCCATTTTAATGTATCGATGTTTATAATACCCATTTTAATGTATCGATGTTTATAATACCCATTTTAATGTATCGATGTTTATAATACCCATTTTAATGTGTCGATGTTTATAATACCCATTTTAATGTATCGATGTTTATAATACCCATTTTAATGTATCGATGTTTATAATACCCATTTTAATGTATCGATGTTTATAATACCCATTTTAATGTATCGATGTTTAGAATACCCATTTTAATGTATCGATGTTTATAATACCCATTTTAATGTATCGATGTTTATAATACCCATTTTAATGTATCGATGTTTATAATACCCATTTTAATGTATCGATGTTTATAATACCCATTTTAATGTATCGATGTTTATAAAACCCATTTTCGCAATAAATGAGTTTGAGTTTGAGCACTGAGCACGCCACAATAGCGGCGGTAAGTCCTCTCTTTGAGGAGTAGCTACACTGACGTAGGTCCTCACCGGACAAGGCTGTTTCGGTAGGTTCCTGTTCCGTATAAGGCGGGAGGAAACGCCAGGGTGACCACTGTGTGCATCGCCCTGAGGACACGGTGGAGCAAATGGTGGAGTTCTGGTGGAGCAAATGATGGGTGTCCTCGAGGCGGCGATCGGCGGTGATCTCTCGCGCCCGACCCTGGTCCGGGCCATAGTTCGGAGCAAGAGTGCATGGCAAGCTTTCAACTCCTTCTGTGAAGCAGTGATGCTGGCAAAGGAGGAGGTGGAGCGCGTGAGGGAGCGGAAATCCCACTACCCTCACGCCTCAAACCGTAGGTGCGGTCTTGCGGGCGGCGAGCGATAGGTAGCTAGCCTCCTGGTAAGAACCAGGCCCGAGTTGACGGCGCGTTGTGTTTCACACGCGCCTCAAAGATATGTCAGCACACCTTGACGGGGTCCACGAGGACTGGTCCACAGGGTTGCGGGTTGGTTAAAAAAGAAACCATGGCACTGGCCGTTGCACAGGCAAGTGAAGGAACACGGGTGGGTTTTAGTCAATAAAAGTCTGACACGCCCTTCCGCTCCGCCCAGAGCGGGAGAGGTCATTTGATGATTTCCCATCCAAAACAAAAAAAAAGAACTGAAGAAGAGCAAGAAATTGCACTTGAAGAGCGCAGCCTTAGTATGGCTCGACTTCGTGCTTCTCACTCACTAGAGCAAAGGGAGGCAGCCCGTGAAAAGGCTCGGTTGGCAATGCGAAATCGTCGAGCAAACCTCAGAGATCAAGCGCTAGATAATTTACGAAGCACAAGAAGAAATTCATCACATACTGATTTGAATCAGGCAACGTTTCTATACGCATATAATATAGCTTTTTATTTATATTATTTTTCTAGAGGTTCTTCATTTATCATATTTTTTGTAACACATGAAATTCAATTCGGATTTTGCTTTCAAATAGAAACTTTTTTGAGATAGGGATTGTGCTGTCAAATTGAAACTTTTTCAGTGTTGACAGGTACCCGTACCAGCATGTTGTTGTCATTCATGCGATCATTTTATTTTGGACGTGATTCGATTAAAACAAATCGTCAGCGATAATTATTGCATTTTCGTTTACAGGCTTTATTTGAATTAAATTGTCAAAACAAACGTAAATTTAAATTGTCAAGGCAAACGGTAACTTTTGAAGTGTTGAAGTGAATTACATGTATTATATGTTTCTTTATTATAAAAAAAACATATTGTGTGCCTACGGGTGTTTTATAGTGAAAGATGGAAGTACGTCAATTTAAAAATGAATTATTTTATGTTTGAGATATCTTTATTTCCCCTAAGAAATAATTTACTTACATGACAATTTTTTAAAAACTAAATTAAACATTATTTAAGACACACGGTAACAACTTAGAAAAGAGACACTATACAAAAATAAATTTTGATGATCTTTGTTTTTAATATTTCACTTTATATTACTTATACGTAGCGAAGCACGTATCGGGTCGCTAGTATACTTATATTTTTATTCAAATTAATTTAGTAGTATTTTTATGAAAATCTTTCATTTTTTCCTTTTTATCTATATAGCGTTTTTTATTTTGGGCCCAAAATGAAACATCTCCTTTCCCGCCTCTGAGTGAGTTTTTTTTTTTTTTTTAAACTATCGCTTGACCGCAATCCTGCCTGATGGTAAGCAGTGCAGTGACGCAATCGTTGATGGTAAAGCGCACAGTTTATTAAGAGCCTATTCACCTGCCTTGAAGACACTCAAATTGTAGTCCGACGGAAACACCACCGCTGGCAAATTGTTTCAGTCCCTCGATGTACGCGGTATAAAGGAGGAGGCGAAACGCTTCGTCCGGATCGTAGTGGTGTTAACAACGCAAGGGTGGAAACCAGCCGTACGACGGGTCGTCCGATGGTTGAACGGAGATGAGGGACTTAAATCATGCAATTCCCTCGTACACTCCCCAAAATGCATCCTATAGAACACCGAAAAGCTGGCTTCTCTACGCCTGTGCTCTAGGCTTTGAAGACCATCTCGAGTTAGATCAGGGTCACCAATCAGCCTCTTCGCACGCCTCTCCATTGAATCTAAAGTGGCCAGGTGACATTTAGCAGCACCAGCCCAAATGTGTCTGCAGTACCCCACACACGAACGGACCTGTGCTTTGTATAGCATTAGAAGCTGCCCAGGTGTGAAGTACTGCCGGACCTTTGCGATAACGCCAAGTTTCCTGGCAGCCACCTTGACCTTGGATTCAATGAACCGCCCAAAGTTAAGGTTCGAGGAAATCTCAACTCCCAAAAGCTGAAGGCGGTCGGAACACTCTAAGGACACATTTCGAAAAGAAGGAGCCAAGGTGCACGGGCTCCTTTTGGCGGTGAAAAGACACACCTGTGTTTTGGCGGCATTGAATGCTACAAGATTGGCATTGCCCCATTCGGAGACTGCCTGCAGTGCAACACTCGTTCGCTCAACCATGGCCTCTCTTTCGGACCGGATTGATTCCCTACTAGCCCGAGCATCCGGAAGGTATCTCTCTACAACTGTGCTGTCATCTGCATACCCATAGATACCGGGCATCAGCAGATCGTTAATATGCAGCAGGAACAGAGTTGCAGAGAGAACAGACCCCTGAGGAACACCGGCATTAGTTGACATGGGCTCAGAAGAGCATCCGTCGACAACAACTTGGAGGGACCGTTCAGTCAGTAAGTCTTTTACCCAGCCAATCAGGCTAGGGGACATGCCGTACGCTGGAAGCTTACTCAAAACGCCAGCATGCCATACCCGGTCGAAGGCCTTCGAGACATCAAAGGAGACAGCAATCGCTTCCCCATTCTTCTCGAGGGCTTCGCCCTACAAGTGAGTGGCATACAGTAGTAGGTCCCCAGTTGACCCATTGCGGCGAAACCCGTACTGTCGGTCACTGAGGAGATCGTTACCTTCCAGGTTTACCAAGAGGCGCGAGTTCAATACACGCTCCATAATTTTGCAAAGTATGGAGGTAATCGAAATCGGCCGATAGTTGGCAGGATCGGCACGACTACCTTTCTTGGGCACGGCCTGCACGTTAGCAAGCTTCCAGGACTTGGGCACTATACCAGTCCTAAATAAGAGGCGATACAAGCGCGTTAATACAGGAGACAACTCGGGCGCACATGCTTTAAGAACAATCGCTTGTATACCATCCGGACCACTAGCCTTATTCACGTCCAGACGACACAGTACTCTCAGAACCTCCTTGTTCCTAATGCGAACCTCAGGCATTGAAGCTCCGCAATGAGGTAAATTAGTGGAGTAGCACTGCCAGTATCAAGAATTATGGGCAAAGAGAGATGCAAAGAGACCTGCTTTCTCTCTCGCCGTATGAGTCAGTGTTCCATCTGGCCTAACCAGCGGAGGCAGTGAGGGCCGACAGAAGTTCGCCTCAACCGATTTGGCAAGGGACCAAAAAGATCTGCTACCGGATGGCTGCGCAGATGACTTGTTGGCAATATGGGTAATGCGGTGGAAGCGAGCCTTCTTGAGCGCCTTTTTGTAGGACTTGGCAGCATGGTTAAAGGCTCTCTTCTTTGAGCTTAGATCCGGAGCTCCGCGGTCACGAGCGTCAACCCAGGCGAGAAATGCCGTGTGCTTACGCTGTTCAGCTTGGACACAATCGGCATTGAACCATGGGCGAGCCGAGCCACCGACGGGCACGTCATTGAATGGGATAAAATACTACATAGCTTGACGCACCACATCGGTTATAGCGTCCGCACAGCTCCACGGATTGTCAGAAGAGAGAAGCAGATCTGCTGCCAAGGATAAGACGCAAAGAAGTGCAAAATGCCGCCATTCGCCTGGGGGGCCACTATAAATAGGTAAATCAAATTCATACCTGCTGGTAGCGGGTTTGCCTCGCGCTACCTTTAACAATGCCTGAGCCAGTCCTTGCAGCAGGCTCCCTTCATCGCTACGTTGCTGCAGGGGCGGCGGCGCCGTGTCGTCTGCCGTCGTCGTCCGTAAGTTGTCGTGTCGTGGCTGAGTGGGTGAATCCCTGTGAGGCGACACGAGTTGTGACTGCGGTGGGCTGATGTGGCCGCCGTGTTCACTGAGTCTGTCTGCGGCTTCCGTCTGACGTTTCGATGTCACAGCAGAGCTCCCCTCTAATAGTTCTACGTCTGCTGATTCTGCTTCCAAGAGTGCCAACTGCCAACCTAGCGGCAGCGAGTTCCAATCTCGCTCGGGCCAACGACTTCCTGTTGGTTTTTGTCTCGCTTCGTGGTTGTCTGTGTGGGGGTGTGGTCGCCACAGGGCTGTGTGGCTGGGTCTTGTCCGACTCTGTGACGGAATAGTTGGGCGGGTCTGCTGTTCCCACCACTGTCGCCAATTCCGTGGGGTCCCCATCCATGGCTCCTGTGACGGCTTGCATACCGCGTGTTTTCACCATGTCGACGGTACTACATACACCACTACCACTTTCGCGTAAGATTATACCGAAGCCCTCCGAATCCGACTATTGAAGGAAGAATACTGGAGAATCCGGCTCGAATGGACCAATGTTGAGGACAGCGGACTTCTCCTAATATAAAGGAAAATAAATTCTAAATAGTAATGAAAAACATGCGGACACTACTACCAAATTTATTGTCGATATTCCACAGGTTTGAAACTATTACAATCCTCGAATTCGGGCAAGTATACCCACCGTACAATCTTACTATCTAAAACACGGTTACATTAGATAAGATGCACGTAAAATATAAGAAGTCCCCTGACAACTTAATTCTCAAAATCACATATTCCAGATACAGAAATTTCTGCAATGCCTTACTCCGAAAACTAAAATGTGCCTATGAAAAAAGCGAAATTGAGAAATCTAAAAACAATCCTTAGGCTTTATGGAGTACAATTAAAAAAATCACTGGCACGCAAAAACTCTCCACAAGTCCTGCTAACCTTTTGAAAATATCAGACTGCCCGAAATCCTCCTTAAATAAAGTGTGTGACTTTCTTAGTGGAATTGGTGTAAAACTGGCTGCTAAAATCCAACCTCCATGTCTTGACCCCTCCACCATTACTTTCATCGACAAACCCCTTCTAGCTGGTAACGGTACTTCACAAACCCCTACAAATTCTCTCGCACTGTTGGAAGTGGACGAGTCGGAGATTGAATCCACTATTATGCAGCTATGTAGTGACTGTGCAATAGGGTGGGATGGAATACCTTCTCAAGTGTTAAGGATATCTCGCAAGTCATTGCTTCGACCCCTCACTCAAATATACAATCGCTGTTTACAGGAAGGGGTTTTCCCTGATTCTCTCAAGGGAGCAATTGTATATCCAATTCACAAGAGTGGGAACAGAGACTGCGTCAACAACTATAGGCCCATCTCAGTCCTATCTTCACTATCCAAAATCTTTGAAAAGATAATGAATAAGCACCTGACGCGTTTTCTTGACAAATACAACATCATTGCTGCCAATCGGTACGGTTTTTGGCATGGTGTGTCAACCGAAGATGCCAGTGTAGACCTGACACAATGTGTTGCCAAGAACCTAGACCAGAAAAATAAATGTCTGGGAATTTTCTTAGACTTATCCAAGGCATTCGACACAGTCTCTGTTCCCATTCTAACCTCTAAGTTAGAACGTCACGGTATTCGGGGAGTGACGCTTGATATATTTAAGGATTACCTTAAAAATCGTACACAAAGAGTTAAAGTAGACTCACACCTTAGTGATGAGCAAAAAGTAACTTTCGGAGTCCCTCAGGGTAGCATCTTAGGCCCCACCAAGTTTCAGATCGACATAAATGATCTATGTCGGCAAGATTTTCACTTATGCCGATGACACAACAATTATTGTTTACGGTCCTACATGGGAAACAGTTAAAGCTAGTGCTGAACATGCGATGTCGAAAGTAATAAAATGGCTGAGGTCTAACTTGCTCACGCTAAACCTTGACAAAACTGCATTCATCCCTTTTGCACTGAGAAATAACTCCAAACCACCCAGCTCTTTTTTTCTAACTGTGCACACCTGTTCTGATCAAAAAACACCTTGTCTCTACTCGCCCCTCACTAGAACAAACAATGTCAGATATTTGGGTGTACAAATTGATGAAGGGCTCAAATGGGACTTTTACTTTGACACTGTCACAACAAGAACTTTGCGGCTGGTTAATGCCTTTAAACGACTTAGGGAATCAGCCGATCTTGACACTATCAAGATGGTCTACTTCGCACTGTGTCAGTCAGTAATCGGTTATTGTATCGCAGCTTGGGGTGGTGCCGGGAAAACCAGGTTCCTTAGGGCAGAACGAGTGCAGAGAGCAGTTTTGAAGGTATGATGAAAAAACTTTATCGATACCCAACAACCCAACTCTATGCTGACATCAAGGTGCTCACAGTCCGTCAATTGTATGTCCTTCAATTCTCAGAAAGCATGCTACGTTGCCCAAATCTGACCCAAATAAACGTACAAACCTCCCCTTCGGTGCTCAGCACAAGACCTCTTTCGCCAAACACCAGTTCTACGTCTTAAGCTCACACATATACAAAAAAATCCATAAAACTCTCAACATACTATAATATTTAAACCGTCACCAACTTAAATCTAAGGTCACTAACTGGCTGCTACAACAGGACTACCCTAATACTAACCTACATCGCGTAAAATGAAATAATAATAAACAAAAAACTCTCACCCATATACACCCCTCCCCCCCATACACACATACACACGCACTCACTCAAAAACAAACACACGCAACTAGAAACCTTTCTGTTACCCTGGGCCTTGGTCCTACATATTATGTAATTAATGTAATTGTTGTAATATTACACAAATACAAATTAAGTGAAATAGTACTCGTAGACCTCGCCCCCTGATGTATGTCGTCACGCTTCCCTTGTCATTTAAAACCTAATCATAATGGCCGAACCACTGTCTCTTATAATACAGGTTTCCGTAGTGTAAGAGACAGGGTTTACATAGTCTGCGCATAGATTTAAGTAATTATATTGATGTAAGTTCCACAGATATGTATATGTTTTCTTTTCTTTTCTATTTGTAAGTTTTGTGAAATAAACATATTATTATTAACACTAATGCACCTGCACTCTCGGCGTCTGGAAGCGAACAGAACGTTACTACTAATATGTGGGCGGAAGAGACTCGATATTTTAAATCAACTTCCGGGTCTGAGAGTTTCTAGTGTAGGTATCGTCCACAAATAAAAATCCAAACGTTCTTAGTAACAGTTATAATTTTAAGTTAAGAGTTCACAATCAACACAGAAGGGTAGAAAGTACAGTAACACTACAGATCACAGTTAGGATAGTAGAAGAATAGAATAGCACACTGAATAGCATTAGGCGGAAGAATTTTAAAGCGTGAAATGAGAATTTACAAGTATTATTACGATCGCGGCAGAGCAAATTAAAAGAAGCGAGTTAGCAAGCGAGCGCGTGAGTGCCTTGCGCAGCGGCGAACAATGGACTGGTGTGTAGGCGCGCTGCGAAACCGAACGGACCCGAGCCGCGGCAATGATGCCCGAAGATGCGCGATGGTGTAGCGACTCAGCCGCTACACCATCGCGCATCTTCGGGCATCATCGCCGCGGCTCGGATCACGTCGGGGTCACCAATTATGTAGGTATCGTCCACAAATAAAAATCCAAACGTTCTTAGTAACAGTTATAATTTTAAGTTAAGAGTTCACAATCAACACAGAAGGGTAGAAAGTACAGTAACACTACAGATCACAGTTAGGATAGTAGAAGAATAGAATAGCACACTGAATAGCATTAGGCGGAAGAATTTTAAAGCGTGAAATGAGAATTTACAAGTATTATTACGATCGCGGCAGAGCAAATTAAAAGAAGCGAATAAGCAAGCGAGCGCGTGAGTGCCTTGCGCAGCGGCGAACAATGGACTGGTGTGTAGGCGCGCTGCGAAACCGAACGGACCCGAGCCGCGGCAATGATGCCCGAAGATGCGCGATGGTGTAGCGACTCAGCCGCTACACCATCGCGCATCTTCGGGCATCATCGCCGCGGCTCGGATCACGTCGGGGTCACCAATTATGTAGGTATCGTCCACAAATAAAAATCCAAACGTTCTTAGTAACAGTTATAATTTTAAGTTAAGAGTTCACAATCAACACAGAAGGGTAGAAAGTACAGTAACACTACAGATCACAGTTAGGATAGTAGAAGAATAGAATAGCACACTGAATAGCATTAGGCGGAAGAATTTTAAAGCGTGAAATGAGAATTTACAAGTATTATTACGATCGCGGCAGAGCAAATTAAAAGAAGCGAATAAGCAAGCGAGCGCGTGAGTGCCTTGCGCAGCGGCGAACAATGGACTGGTGTGTAGGCGCGCTGCGAAACCGAACGGACCCGAGCCGCGGCGATGATGCCCGAAGATGCGCGATGGTGTAGCGGCTGAGTCGCTACACTAGAACATTCGAACTGTGACTACCCTGCGGCCTCTAGTGCCGAGAGGCGGTCAACTACAATTTTCATTGATAAATAACAGTGATTCATTGATAAAAACAGCGCCTCTGGCGTCCAAAAGAAGTACTACAGTGTTGGGAAACCAACATTAACCTTTTTATTTTCTGTTGTGTTTATGTATGGCACCATTTAATGTATATTTTGGTATGGCAACATGGTGTTTTGTCTGTCATATCTCTCTTGTGTCAAGTTCTGAATAAACCGCACGTCTTGTGTCGTAGCTCGTGGTTTTTATTAATTTACCAGTGCAATTACAGGCCATTACATTATACAAACATTCTCGTTTTCCTTCATGGTCCTTCGAAACATAATAGAAACCGCGAGTTCTGTGTAGGAGTGGCGTGCAGCAAATTTCAAGTCGTGTCCGTCACGTGCCTATGCGCGTCGGTGCGGGAAGGCGCCATCACAAGCCACCAGAAAATCTGCGTGCAGCGTGTTGGTAAAAAGAATCTATACAAACGCCAAGAGCAGCATACATCTGGCTATCCAAGCTACCAGATTTTCATGGTTCTATGAACCAATTTTTTCTATACAAAATTTCATCTTATAACGCCATTTTCCAAAAGTACATTTCCATTGGTGCGTTCAAAATTTCGCGCCACATAAGACATCACTTCGCTTGTGCGATACGTTCGAGTACGCTGCCGTTTCGTCCGTGTCGTCGTGTGATTGGTGCAGAATAGTTGCCGAGATTGCCGCCGCAAGGAGTTGGCGCTAGCGCTGCCTTGCCTACGTGACTTGCTGTGGGCTGTAGCCGGCGCCTGCCTCAGCGCATCGTCGGCCATTGTTGTGTTTTTCCATCGACCACGCCTGAGTTAAGTGTGTGTAGAAAATTAGCTACTTATAAGCAAAAGTGCAGTGTAATATCACTAATTCAATAACTTCAAATTTAACTAGTGTTTTATTTAAACGTAAAACTATACAGTTGGGAACGATGTCGAAGAAAAAAGATGCGTTCCAGACTTCCAGCCCGCAGAGTCAATGAACTTGGCGGCGCTTCATCGTAAACGTTCAGCAGCAAAAGGATTAATTACAAAGATATCCAACGCCCTGATGGACAAGGATGCATCTCAATACGATCAGCACGCCTTGCGTGTTAGAGAAGAGCACCTCCGAGCCTCGTTTAATAAGTGGGAGGATATCACACTCGAAATTGCTGGCATAAATCCCGAAGCCCCCAGAGTCGACGATAATATTGAAGAGGTGTACCGGGCCGCATTGGCTCGCATCGCAAAATTGTTATCCCAATCGCTATCCAAAGAAGCTTCAAGTAATGTTTCAAATAATTCTAAGCATAATATTAAGTTGCCTAATGTAGTCATTCCTACTTTTAATGGAAAATACAGTGACTACCAGCCATTTATCGGTTTATTCGATGCTCTCATCCATAAAAACAATAACTTAGAAAACATAGAAAAATTGTTTTACTTACAAACATATGTGAAGGATGAACCTCACGATCTTATAAAATATTTACCTTTGTGTTCAGAAAGCTATGATGAGGCTCGAAAAATCTTAAATGACAGGTACAATAATGTATACAAGATCACCAATGATCACTTAAATTTATTGTTGGATACAAAACCTATAACTAGATCAACGTCTGTTAATATTAGAAGTTTTTTGTCAATAGTTAAGCAACAGTTAGCGGCATTAAGGAACTTAGGTCATTCTGTTGAAGAATGGGATCCTATAGTACTTTGCATTTTAACAAAAAAGCTAGACTTAATTTGTAATAGGGAATTTGAACTCTGTAGGCAGGGACAACCTAGTGTCACAAGCCTTATTGAATTTCTAGAAAGGCGAGCCTTAGCGCTCGAGAATGTGGAACGGGATAAGGTCACATCGGCATCAAAGGCTGTCCATGTTGCTACTGTGAAGAATGCACAGCGCGTCAACCTTACAATGAAGAGCTGTTCTCTATGTAAGTCAATGCACAAACTATTTATTTGTCCGCAATTTAAACTGATGTCAGCTAATAAAAGGGTAAAATTTATTACAGACAACAATAGGTGTAAAATATGTTTAAATAACCATAATAAGCCATGCAGGTATAAGTTCAAGTGCCAAGTCTGTAAACAGGATCACAACTCTCTCCTCCATGAGGAAGAGGCTCCGTCACCTGTCACTTTGGTGGCTGGGTCTGTCACTGAGCAAATTCTATTGCCTACAGCAGAGGTAAAACTTATAGCGAGCAATGGAACTGAGTTTCATGTGAAGGCTCTCCTCGATACAGGTTCCCAAGTTTCATTTGTGACCAAGGAGTTAGCTGACTTCTTAAATGTACCGATACAGACTGCAAGCACTGCTGTAACTGGCATAGGGCAATCCTTCAATAAATTAAAAGAAAGGGTCAACTTAGAATTACACTCTCTTAACCAAGACTATAAGATCTCTGTTTCTTGTTACATATTGAAAAAGATAACTTCAAAGTTGCCTCAAAAATATTTAATATTAAAAACTTAGTTTTGCCTCCTAATATTACACTGGCTGACAGAAGGTTCAATGAACCAAGTAATATACATATATTATTAGGAGCTGATGTCGTGTTTCAGGTGCTGATGCCTCCTGAGCATCAAGTAATCCAGTTCAATCATAAAGAGTCTGCGGGCAACCCAGTCTCACCTCCATTAATTAATACAAAGTTTGGCCATGTAATTGCAGGTAGTATAGAGTTAGGCAATTTCACTTTTCAAAATACAGATCCAGTAGATTCCTTATTTTGTGAAACATGTACTTCTGATATTCGTCAAACACTTTCTGAATTTTGGGCATGTGAAAAATTTCCTGAAACATTCACAGAATCCCTTCCTGAGCATGAATTGTGTGAAAATATATTCTTAGAAACTATTCAGTTGGACACACAGAGCAATAAATTACAAGTTGTCCTACCTTTAAAGCAACCTTTATGTTCTATTAATCAATCTTTAGGAGATTCATTTCATTTGGCTTTGAAGAGATTTCACAATTTAGAAGTTAGACTAGCTAAGAATCCTAGTCTACATAAATTATATTCAGACTTCATTCATGAATATGTAAGACAAGGTCATGGTAGTGTCATTGATATCAGTCTATACAATTTAACAATCAGTTGTTAAATTGTATAGACTGATATCCAGTGTACTTTCTACCGCACCATGCAGTACTTAATTTACAAAAGAAAACAACCAAATGTCGTGTTGTTATGGATGGTTCTATGAAGACCAGTAATAAAACTTCATTAAATGATTTATTGCTAAACGGACCGGTAGTACAAAAGGAACTTGTTGATGTTTTGTTACTATTCAGAGTAGATAATTATTTCTTCATAACAGACATTAAAAACATGTTTCGCAACATACAGGTACATCCAGAATACAGGTCTTTGCAAAATATTCTATGGAGAGATTCTCCCAATGAAAGTGTTCAATGCATTCAACTAAACACTGTTACATATATGGGTTAAAAAGTTCATCTTACTTGGCAACTAGGTGTCTAAAATGGCTAGCCGAGCAATACAAGGATGGCTTCCTAATGGCTGCATTCATTATAAAAAAATGCACTTATGTTGATGATATTCTGTTCTCGGAAAGCACCTCAGAAAAATTGATGGAAGCCCGAGAGCAGCTTAGTAAATTGTTAAGTCTAGGTAGTTTTCAGTTACACAAGTGGGTGTCAAACTCAAAGGAATTATTACAAGTTATCCCACAAGATTTACAACATTTTGATGAGGTTGATTTACATAAAAATAATCACTCATTAAAAACTTTGGGTATGAATTATGATACTCAGTCAGACTCGTTTGTAATGTCAAGTCCTGAAGCTAGGGTAATGATACCACAGACCAAACGTGGAATTCTAAGTTTTATTAGTCAGTTCTTTGACCCCTTAGGCTTGATTGGTCCCTTGGTGGTTGGCGCTAAGGTAATTATGCAACGTTTGTGGAAAGCCCAACTAGACTGGGATTCATTACCTGATAAAGAGTTGCTTCAAGCATGGCATTCATTTTACACCAGCTTAGATACAATGACACCGTTGTCTATACAACGACTTGTAGGTTTACACAAATCAAGCTTTGCACAAATTATTGGTTTTGCTGATGCATCTGGCACCACTGCTTATGGCTGCTGTGTATATTTGAGATGTGTTGATAATGCAGGCAATGTTAAGGTATCCTTGTTATGCTCAAAGTCGCATGTAAATCCTGCTTCACAAAGTTTGTCTGTTCCAAGGCTGGAACTGAATGCTGCTTTATTGCTATCTAAGTTAGCCAGTAGAGTCTATGACACACTGACGGCTAAAACAAAAAGTGAAAGTGTCCTTCTCTATTCAGACTCACAAATTGTTTTAGCCTGGCTTAAAACTGATGTAACTAAATTAAAAGCGTATGTGGCTAATCGTGTGAAGGCTATCCAGCTACTTACAAAAATGCATACCTGGTTATATGTTAGCTCGCAAGAGAATCCAGCTGATTGTCTTAGCAGAGGAGTGGCTCCTCACGAGCTGATTGATCACCCCCTATGGTGGAGTGGACCAGAGTTTATTCATTCAAGTGAGTACAAACCCAATTTAAATTTTAACATGCCAGAGGAGTTACCTGAGGTAAAGGATCCTTCCTCATGCTTGAGTGCTATGGCTTGCACTTCAGTTATTTCAAAAATAGTATGTCTTGATGTTCTAGACAAATTTTCAGATATAAACAAAATGCAAAGAGTATTAGCTTATGTATTGCGATTTTGTCAAAATGCAGGGTCAAAAGATGTTAAAATTAAATATAATTATGTAACCAGTCAGGAACTTGATAATTCTTTAATGATTGTAACACATGATCAACAGAAGTTTCTGAGTGATAAGATTCATGCATTAAGATGTAGTAAAGCAACTGTAAAAGGAAATTTAAAAGCTATTTGTTATTTTATTGAAACTTTCATACAGGCCCCAAGCTGACTCTGTCATCACTAAGGCAAAGATTTTTGTTAATAAATCTGTTTTAAATTGAAAGCTGTGTCCTAGTAGTTTTTATACTGATCCCAAGATATCTATTGTCGTAGGGCTAGGCGTAGCACATGCATTTGTTATTTTAAGTATTTATAGTTAAGTACTCAATCCATAAGGTAACTTAAGAAATCATTAGAGTTTCTATAAAACACGAAAATGTTAACGTGTTAAGCGTGTCTATATACCATGCAAATGTAATTTTTTAAAATATTTAATGTGTAGGTATGATGTTTTTCTTATTGTTTTTCATCACAATGTCTATGTACGTAAGTAATTGTTGCCTACTGTAATTATAATGTAAGTAGATGTTTGTATTGCTGGTCATTCTTGAATTTTGTTTCCCCGGCAATATGTTGGGAAACCAACATGTTGGCGCCATCTATTGGTGTTTATGAATGGAGCTGTCGCGCAGTATCTCTTAGCTAAATCCTTGTACCCGTAACCTACATCACGTCATGCACCCGCTGCCCGTGAGATGGCGCTGTTTCGTTATTGACCGAAACAGCGCCTAAATCATGCTAGAAGAACACGATTTAGTGTCCATTGGAACTCCGCGCGTGCGCACCACGTATCGCGCGCTATCCGCGTTTCACATCGCTTCGGTGTGATCCTATCCGCTGTTTCAAAGCCCGCAATCACATAGTTTTACTGTGTGAATTTATCGCTGAACGATATAATCATTCGATTATAAGTTGTACCCAACCGCTCAACTGGAGACGTGTCTTTGTGGCTTCAAGAAAGGAAAACGAAGCTGTTAGCGGGGAACTTGATAACCACGTGTGTTTTTTGTTGAGCCTGTGCCGAACCGCGAGGGTGAAGAACCGTCGAAGACAGAGTGGACTGATCGAACTCCTACGAGACGACGGAACAGCCCGTGAAGAGAGGTAAGGTGCATGATATTCCAAAACCCATTCCTAGGTTAAGAGTTTACAGCGCGACAGTGACGCCATTTTTTTCTTTTACAAAGGAAGGAAGGTATATTAAACCCCGCGAAGCCACTTGGCCCCTCCATTGTGGTCCTTCGAGCCGGATTATCCAGTTTCCGCCTCCCCCTTTTTTTAGGGCACCTATTAGATTAGTTTTAAAACCCGCCGTTTGTAGGTTTGTTAGCCTATTTTCGCTGTCACCTACACCATTACGCATGTAAGCGCTGACGTGTAGGTAATTAATTCATTCGATACCGCTTTACACTAAATAGGTACTATATATATTTACCCGCTGTTATACTAATATTTATCTTAATATTCGCTGTAAGTAATAAGTATTCATACTCCCAGTAAAAATCGAAAAGTTTCTTTTCTATAATTTTCGCTAAGATTCGTAGGTACCTACAAAACATTGTGATCACAAGCCGTGCGCAGCGCTCGCTAGAAATACATTGTTGGATACCTACCCGCTAGTATTTATTTTCATAATACTCCTAAATTAATCAACTATTACTATATTTAAAATTCTCATTTCATAATGAAGAAAGCTATTAAGTCTGGTAGTACAGAATTAACGCTGTCGGCGTTGGAAGCAAAGCGGAATGCATTATTTGAATGCTTACAGTCAGCCCACGACTTATTAAAAAACATCAAAGACGATGTGGATAAAAGGGAGGCATTTTTAGACGCTAGCTCGAACATTGACGCTATTCGCTCCGAATTTCATCAGGTTATGGATCAATACAATTGCTGTTTATTGACGGCAGATCCAACAGCCCGCGCGGACTATAAGGCTTTGGTCTCTTTCGAGCAACTGTATGGCAGAGTGAAACGCTTAGTAGCTTCCAACACCGCAGATGATATACCACCCGTCGTGGAGAGGGGACCGTCTATGATCAAGTTACCACCGATTGAATTAATGAGTTTTAACGGTGACATTCGCTCATGGCCATTGTTCTACTCAAATTATAAGTCAGCCGTTCATGATAATCCATCTCTCTCGGATCATCAGAAACTACATTATTTACAAGGAAAGCTGACTGGCAAAGCGCTAGCGGTCTGCACCGGCATTGTACCCACCGCAGAAAATTATGAACTCATTTTTAAATCGCTAGTGAGTAGGTATGAGGATAAACGCATGCTAGCGTCCACATATTTTACACATATTTAATTTTGACATATTTAATGATAAGTTTGTCAGCGCTGTTCGCGCATTACAACATTTAAAAATTCCAGATTTATTGAATCTAATCTTCGTACTATTAGCTATTACGAAGCTAGACAGTGAAACTGTACGTAATTTTGAAAACAGTCAGGATCAATCTGATGTCCCTGCATTTGATGATTTAGTAGACTTCATCAATAAACAAGGTAAAATATTGTATCGTGCTCTCGCCGTCAGCGTAACACCGGCTGATCATTCTCGCATTTCTAATAACAAAACTTCGCAGTCCTCCGCACGCTGCAATGCCTATGTCAGCACAGTCAAATCTACTGACAAATGCTTGTGTACTAATATCGCTCATCAACATTTATTTAAATGTCCCGATTTTCATAAACTGTCTCCGTATGAACGCCTACAGATTGTTAAGAAAATTAACGGTTGCGTCAATTGCTTAAGCATTAAATACAAGATATC
The DNA here is from genome assembly GCA_017933935.1 of Sesamia nonagrioides. Taxonomy (NCBI): domain Eukaryota; kingdom Metazoa; phylum Arthropoda; class Insecta; order Lepidoptera; family Noctuidae; genus Sesamia; species Sesamia nonagrioides. Next base: position 168,109 of record JADWQK010000163.1, on the reverse strand, counting down.
GAGTTCTCAATCCACAACTGGATGTAGGACGTGTAAGCAGCGTCATCATTCTTTGTTACATTTTACCCGGGAATCGAACCCGCGCACCGGAGCAAACAATTGCACTCAGCTGTCTGCGGGCGAGCCGCCCGACACAGCGGCGCCGACGCGGGCAGGCACAGCGGCCTCTTTCGATCCCACGCGCACGACAGAGACGGAGCAACCTGCCGCGCGGTCTGGCGTAGCGTTGTGCTCGATGTCTATAGACGCGCCGCGTTATTTATCCCCAGATACGGCTTGCAGCGGGCCGTCGCAATGTGATGCGTACAACACTGTCCTACTAGCCATCGCGCAAGTCATAGCATACGACGGTAATGGTCGTGAGCATTTGCTGAGAGTTCTGTTGGACTCGGCGTCTCAAAGCAATTTCGTCACAAATGAATGTTGTGAACGATTATGTTTACGTCAAAACAATACACAGTCCACGACTGTACGAGGTTTCGGAGGCGCAGAGAAGGCGTCGTTCGGAACAGTAAATTTAACCATATTTTCACGCTTTAATAAAAATATCCGATTTGATATCGACTCGTTAGTAGTTGATCAAATTACGGATAAATTACCTTCTGCTTTTGTCGATATTAAGGCCTTGCCTTATTCGAATAAACTTCAGTTCGCTGATGATAATTTCGCTACTCCAAGTAAAATGGACATTTTAATTGGAGCATCGCTGTTCCCGCATTTACTTTTGCCTGGCGGGATTCCTAGAGGCCCGTCAGTGCCCGCCGCTGTCAATACGGTGTTAGGCTATGTACTAATGGGAACTGCGCCTACACTTAGTAAACGCCCAGCCTGTATTACATCATGCTGTGTCATAGTCCATTCGCCTATGAATAACAATAATAATAATTCCAAAAAAAAAAAAACTATGGCAACACCGAAAACGTCAACATCCAATTTTTATCAGTATCAAATATATTATTTTAAATCAGTTTTTCTATTCCATATGGTGAAATATTTAACAGAAAACTCAAGCCCAAAACTATAATAATTTAAAATATACGTAAAAAAGTCTCTATACACAATGGAGTTGTTTTATAATCGAACAAAACCGAACCGTTACAGCTGACATCTGTCATGTTACCGTGGACAATACAAAACCAAGAAAAGAAAAATATTTAATATGATTGAATTTGCAATGTTGACAAGATCTGCCGCTCGACGTGCACGCCCACCATCTCCGGACTCGTTGCTCGGCTCCGCCTCGTCGCCGCCGGTCTCCAGCGCCACTGCAAGCGCTGTGAAAACCCCGGTCGCGGCAGTTGCGTCGAGCTCGAGCGACGAGTACTTCTCTCCGCCGACGACGCCACCTGCTCGCCGACGGGGAGGACGCCGGCCGCCGGACCGCTTAGGACCTCGAGGCCCATCGGCTTCTGACAGGGTCCCAGCTCCCGGCGGAAGTGTGTAGCGCATGAGATGGACACAATCCATCAATGAAAACGTCATGCGCTCATACTATGGGGCTACAGAGGGAGGAAACAACCTGACCGCGTACCGTGTTCGAATGCTCTCTCTGTTTCAGGTGCTTGAGCCAGCTGTCAACGTGTCGGCGCAACGACTGTCGGATCAGGTGCGGGTCATCCAGCGTAACCATATGCTGGATGATGTGGTACTTGATCGCCTACGCCTCTAGTCACGGTATAGTCATGTTACGCCTGCTTCGTCATTGGTCGCGGTACAACTTAACAGTGTTTCACCGCGACCCAACTACGTTGATGAAGAGGGTAATGATAGGGCTATATCCGTGAGTCCCCAGTGCATTGAAAAATTGAGGAGCGCTTTGGAGGATGCTTTCTGTGAGTACCGCTCTACTCCGCCTGAACTTAGACCTCGTTTACGATTCTCGATTGCCCATGCATAAAAAAAACAAGGCGCTAGTGTGTGCTCTAGACTCTCAGCTGTCTTATTATTTAAAGGACAGCAAAGATCTGACTGATACACATTCAATCTTGTACTGTGGAGCTGTTGCGATATGTCGTGTGGCTCATGTCAAATTCCCAGATAATGACAGAGCCACACGACCAAAATCAGCTGTACCAGCTTGGCAGTGCGTCAGCAGTTGAGCGTCGTATCGGAGAGACTAGAGCACTCATTGGCAAGCTAACTAGCTTCAGGGAGGGCAATACACGCCCTAGAGTGATGCGCTGTGTGAGGCGGGCGTTCTCGGGGACTGATACTAGTACTCGAGACTATTTGTTCCGCGTCACAGAGCGCATCGATTTTTTTTAAGCAGAAGATTTATGCATGGGTAAACCGTATTCGTCGGTACAAGCGAAGAGTTGAACGGTATTCTCAGAATCGCAATTTCCAAAGCGATGAAAGGCGGGTCTATAGAGCTTGGGAGCGATCAGACCAAGGTGTCACTGACACGTGCCTACCGGATGATGATGCCACGTGTTCATTCTGGCGCAATATCTGGTCGGTGCCTGTCAGTCACACCGAAGGTAGTTGGACTCGGGTTGTTGAGCGAGCCTGCGATCCAGTACCAGAAATGGGGGCTATTACCATCTGCCCCCAAGATGTAGCTCGTGCAGTCCGTCCGTTGCCTAATTGGAAGTCTCCGGGGCCGGATGGGCTGCACAACTTTTGGATCAAATGGTTCTCCAGGTCGCACGCTCGCTTGGCATCTCAATTCCAGACTGCTTTAGAGTCTGGTTCGCTACCCCAGTTTCTAACAACTGGAGTAACCCACCTGCTCCATAAATCAGGTAGCACCGCGGAACCCAAAAATTATAGGCCGATCACGTGTTTACCGACGGTCTATAAAGTTCTTACATCCATTTTGAAATCTAAAATTAACACGCATATTGACAGCAACTCCATCATGTCTGCCTCTCAAAATGGATGTAGGAGCGGGTCCCGCGGTACTAAGGAGCTACTCCTCATTGATATGGCCATTAGCCAACAGGTTCGTCGTTCCCGAAAGGATCTGTCGACATGTTGGATAGATTATAAGAAGGCCTATGACTCAGTGCCACATACATGGCTCATGCGGGTGCTGGAGTTGTATAAAGTGGATGCAACTCTACGCACCTTCCTGATGACGTGTATGAGGACATGGAGGACAGTCCTTCGCTATCCAGGATGTCGAAATATTCAGAGGAATAGCGATCCGATAAGGATCGAGCGAGGTATATTTCAGGGCGATAGTTTGAGTCCACTTTGGTTTTGCTTAGCACTGAATCCTCTAAGCACACTATTGGAGGATTCAGGTCTAGGCTATCGGTTGAGGAGAGGTGGTCAGGTTATCTTGCACCTCCTCTACATGGATGACCTGAAACTTTTTGCTCACACCGATTCACAACTGAAGGAGCTACTGAAAATTACTGAAACTTTCAGTAGCTCCATCAGGATGGAATTTGGTGTGGACAAATGTGCGGTCATGCATGTAAAGCGAGGAGAGATTATGGAATCCGTGGGAACCCAACTCACTGGTTCCATAAACCTTAGATCCCTCTCTGCAGCCGAAACCTATAAATATTTGGGTATGTCGGAAGCGTTGGGTATCAATGTTACTGACATGAAGCAATCGTTGAAGGAACGCTTCTTTGGCCGCCTGAAAAAAGTACTTAATAGTCTTCTATCAGGCGGAAACAAGGTGCGCGCTTTCAACGGTTGGGTCATGCCGGTATTGATGTACTCTTTCGGCATACTCAAATGGACTCAAACCGAACTTGATGCCCTGGATCAGAGGGTCCGTACGCTGCTGACTGCAAATCGATTGCATCACCCACGGTCATCGGTTATGAGGCTGTATATCCCGCGAAAATGTGGAGGTCGTGGCTTTTTAAATGCCAAGACCCTCCACAATCGCGAGTTATGCAGTCTAAGGGAATATTTTCTAGAAACCGACGTGGGGATGCATCGAGATGTGGTTGCGGCTGACAAGGGCCTCACTCCGCTCTCCTTGGCTAAAGAGAACTGGCGTAAACCAGTAGTGCTTGACACAAATGATCGCTTGGAGGTATGGAAGAGCAAAGAGCTTCACGGACGCTTCTTCAGAGCCCTACACGGGCCCGATATAGATTTTCAAGCGTCCGTAGCCTGGCTACGTTTCGGTGACCTCTTTGGGGAAACCGAAGGTTTTGTCTTTGCAATTATGGACGAAGTTATGATGACGAACAATTACCGGAGATTCATTGTGAAAGACGGCACAGTTGACATCTGTCGGGCATGTCACCGGCCGGGAGAATCAATTAGACACATTATTTCCGGGTGTTCTCGTCTAGCTAACGGAGAGTACTTGCATAGACACAATCTTGTAGCCAGGATAATTCATCAGCAACTTGCTCTTAAATACAACCTTGTGGAATCGGAGGTGCCGTACTACAGGTATATGCCCGACCCAGTTCTCGAACATGGCCATATCACACTGACAGGACTATTGTTGCCAATAAGCCTGATATAGTGCTGGTGGATCGATCAGAGCGGCGTGCAATGATTGTTGACATAACCATCCCACATGATGAGAACCTCGTGAAAGCTGAGAAAGATAAACAAATCAAGTATCTTGACTTGGCTCACGAGGTTGTCGACATGTGGGAGGTGGATTCAGCAATTATTGTACCGATAGTCGTGACAGCCAATGGCTTAATAGCCAAGAGCCTCGACCAACACCTCAGGAGGCTCTCGTTAGGCAGCTGGATCAAGGCTTGATTCAGAAAGCGGTACTGCTGGACACGGCTCGCATCGTCAGGAAGTTCCTCTCTCTGGAGCCCTGACCGCCGGTAGCTTGGACCCTGTTCCCGATACCGGTGGGCTACTATTTTGTATATTTTTAAATGTTTTTATGTGTTTATATAAATATTTAAAAATATCAATTATATGTATGTTAAATAAATAAACGAAATAATAATTCTATTTCCCGCTTCTGGGAACTTGAAGAAGTTCCCGGCCCGCCCATTCAACATCCCGCTGATGTTGAATGTGAATATTTTTATCGTTCAACTACGCAACGGGACCCAGTTACTGGTCGCTATACCGTGGGTCTACCGTTTGATAAAGATGTGTTCACACTAGGTGACTCTTTCAATGTCGCTCGTAAGCGATCTTTATGCTTGGAAAGGAAGCTTGAAGCTTCACCGGGCCTGCGCGCCGCTTACGACGAGGTCGTAAATGATTACCTTTCTAAGGGTTATCTCTCGCCCGTCTCAGTTCTCCCACATGAGACCGTAGACGTGTATCCTACTTACCGTTGGCAAACGTTTATTGCCAATCGCGTTATTAAAATCACTAATAATATTTCCGCAGATAACTTCTATCACGTAGCAGGGATTGACAACCCGGCAGACTGCCTGTCACGTGGTCTCTCTCCTGCTAAATTGTTAAACCACCCTCTGTGGTCTCAGGGGTCCCCCTGGCTAATTTTACATCTGTCACAGTGGCCTACCACTGAATGTACGGAGCCGCTCTCGCTGAACGAAGTACCTGAGCAAAGAGGGCTCGTTCACGCTGTTTTGACTCCCGCAGACAACTCCCATGTTTATGATGCTCTCTGTCGTCTTTCGTCGTGGAGTAAGGTACTCCGTGCGATGGTCTACATTCTCAAGTTTGCTAGATTGTTGCAACGTCGCGATTCCGCACAAACAACCGCAGCTGATTTGAGTTTGGCAGAACACAAATTGCTGAAGCTCATACAACACAAACATTTTGATAAAGGAGTTTTTAAATCTAAAGATGAACACGCAAGTTTCATCAGCTCTTATTAAACTAAGACCGTTCTTACATAACGACTTGGTCAGAGTTGGTGGACGACTCACCCATTCTGATCTAAGTTATTCACAGCGGCATTCTTACAAAGAGCTAGTTACAGTACTCACTCAGAGCGAGTATTTGTTGAATTCTAGGCCTCTCATAGTTCTGAGTGCCGATTCCGCAGAGCTTACCGCATTGACTCCGAGCCATTTTTTGCATACCGCACCTCTGCTTTCATTGCCCGCACCGGAAGTAGAATCAGATAATCTCAATCTGCTTCAGAGACATTCTCTACTTGATAAGTTAGTTCAGTCCTTTTGGAGAAGGTGGAGAATGGAGTATTTACACGGTTTGCAAACTCGAGAGAAATGGAATACTCCGACTGTGCCAATCAAGGCTGGCATGGTCGTAATCATCATAACTGATAATGCACCCCCTTTATCGTGGCCGTTAGCGATTGTGGAAAGGACGCTTCCTTCCGACGATGGGGTAACGCGTGTAGCTTCTGTAAGAACCGCTAAAGGTATATACGTACGTCCGGTCGTGCGTTTGTGTCCACTACCTACACAGTAGGATTATTAATTTGATAAACACAAGTAGTTTAAGGGTTAGCAGTTAGTTAATTTAGTATTATCGCAGTTATTTATATAAAAATCGCAGTTATTTCTTCTAAGTCGCAGTTTCAATATTATATTTTCGCAGTTCTCGCTGTATTTCATGATTGGGTTTTTGAAGGTGACCCTTCAAAAGGGGGGAGGATGTTGGCGCCATCTATTGGCGTTTATGATTGGAGCTGTCGCGCAGTATCTCTTAGCTAAATCCTTGTACCCGTAACCTACATCACGTCATGCATCCGCTGCCCGTGAGATGGCGCTGTTTCGTTATTGATCGAAACAGCGCCTAAATCATGCTAGAAGAACACGATTTAGTGTCCATTGGAACTCCGCGCGTGCGTACCACGTGGGTCATAAACAAAACACACAAAAAAATTGTGCCCTTTAAAAAAATATATTAATTCATACTTTATACATTAATATTTTACTGTAATAAATTAACTGTTTATTTGTTTTAGTCATTTACGATAAAATGTCCTAGTTATATTATATTTAGATTAAAATATTAAAAGTAAAGTGAGACTTAGATCCCCTTCCGTGGGCCGTGCCCAACGTAGGTTCATATGTTTGCTTAAAGATTAAAAATACTTGAAACTAAAAATGTGAATATATTTTCCTATATGTTTATTACTTACATGTTAAAGTTCTCATTTTATGTTATTATGAAAAATTAGCAAACAATACAAATGAATTATAAGACATAAACATGTTGTTACCAATTTTGCAACCCCTTCCGTGGTCCAACTAAATTGAATATTCAATATATGTGAAATGCAACGCAGCCTTAGTTTATTTATTTTGGTTGGCAACATTGTCGAGCTATCAAAACGAGCTAAAATTTTAAGTGACACTCGTCAGCGCCCTTTGGCAAAGTTTTTGAAAAATTTATAAACAAGTGTTGTTTTACTTTTGTGTAAAAGATCGTGCACCTTTTCTGTTCCATTCATATTTTGGTAAGTACTGGCATAAAAAATCCATATATCGATTAACGTGGTGAATTATGGGAGGCTATTTGCAAAAACCACGAGTGGCATATTGTAACCTCACAAGTCTGAGGTTTGGATGATAATTTTAGTTAATTTAACCCTTCCGTGGACAAACTTTTCGGTGGACACAATGTCCACGGAATAGACCACGTCCACGGAAGTGACCCCCTATTCCGACTTATACTTTTTATGACACTATCAACATTAAAAAACTTGTGCTGCTAGGTTTAGCTTGGTACTTATGCATCGTCTGCACTCCCGCTTTGACGCTAAATAGTATTTATACTTATTTTTGACAAACATATGATCTATTAAGTTACATTTAAAAAAAATACTTCTTATTTTGTTCTTGCTTGCTTGCTACTCGCTTGTTAATGCTGAAATTGGTACACGTAGGTACATATATGTGAGTTATGATTTCAATTTCAGCAATTTCGCCTAGAACAAGTAAAATTGGGTATCTAACTGATGAAGAGCTGAGCGATGCTGCTATTGAAGAGATATGCAAGAAAGACAGAAATATAAAAAACAGAAATACAGGATTAAGATGAACATACTATGAACTTTTTGGTCTGTGGCAACACCGTTGACAAGACGTCAACAAAACTTCTCCCAATAATTTAATTTAAATTTAATTGATAATATTGTGTTTTTAATGTGCAATTACTAATTTCATACGCAAAACTTAATCTTTAGTTGCAAAAACAGTGATATCTTGTGATATAAGTGTCTAAAAACGCGGTAAAAGTAATTTCAAACTGTGAACAAGTTTCGCTGTCAAAATCATAAATCGTAACGAATATTGTAATTTCGAAAAAGTGCATTGTCATCGCAAATTCCTGTGAGTGTTTTAACTTTTTTCGACCTACATTTGCTGAAACTTACAGTAACAAGGAATTGCCTTAATTGTTTTTAGTTCCTTACACAAAGTACTTAACCTACCATCACCTATATCCCAAAGCTTTCTGCTGCTTTTTTTCTTTGTTTTGAAAAATAATGTCAGGAATGGATAGAATTATAACCAGGGGGGCTGCTGCACGCTTGGAGCAATCTAAGCTGCAGTTAGCATTAACTGAACTTCAAAAATATAAGAGTTTGTGTGAGGAACTGAAACGGGAACAGGATGACAGTGAGAGGGAAGTACTTCAAATTTTAAACAATAATGCTAAGCTCAAGACTGAGATGGCTGAAATGCATAATCAGCTAATCATCATCAGTGAGGAACGGGATAAGCTCCAGCGTACTGTAAACAGCTTTGACCAGTGTAGCAATGAGTTCGATATCACACTCAAATGCAACACTGAGCTAAAATGTAGGTTAAATGATGCCCAGGACACCATCGACAGGCTGGAGGGTGCTAGCCGGAGACTCCAAGCAGCGCAGACCAATGCTTTGTTTGATGAACTGGTTGGTACCACTCCGTTGCATTCTGCCAACTCAGTCATGGGCAACATAAACTGTAATAATAACATTGAGACAATTGATCTTACTTGTGATAATAGTATAAGATCAAGCCCTCCCCCATTTGTAAATAGTAGTAAAAATAAGTTAAAAAAACCGGCCAAATGCGAGTCGGACTCGCACACCGAGGGTTCCGCCGTACAAACGTAGCGGTTTACAATTTATGACGTACTAGCTTTCCGCCAGCGGCTTTGCCCGCGTGGAGGTCGGTTATATCGCGCTGTTTAAATTCCCCTCGGGAACATCAAATTTTTCCGGGATAAAAGGTAGCCTATGTTCTTTCTCAGGGTCTAAAGATTGTCTGTGCCAAACTTCATCAAAATCGGTTGAGAGGTTTAGGCGGAAAGCGTAACAGACAGACAGAGTTATTTTCGCATTTATAATACTAGCATTGATTTAGAATTTTTCACAGTTTAGAGGCAATTAGATTTAAGAAGTGTTTGATATGAATTTCAACTTTAATATCTCTACGCGTTCATGTGAAAAAGGGTAGGTAGTAATTAGTTTATAATTAATAAAAAAAAAAATTGTCATGTAAGCAAAAATAATATTTTAATATTTTATGTAACTTCAAATTTATCATTTTCACAATTTTTCCTTTTATCAGTCTGTACTATAATATAACGTTGACAGCCTCCGTGGCGTAGCGGTAGCGGACGCGGCCGCTGCGCAAGGTGGCGCGGGTTCGATCCCCACACAGTGCAAGTGTTTGTATACATGAATATGAATATTTGCACTGGTCTGGTCCTGCCTCGGAAAGCACGTTAAGCCGTTGGTCCCGGTTGCCATACGAACATCTAATGGCAGTCGTTACGGGTTGTTGGAGCCCTCAAAAATCTAACAATTGGTCTAACTGCAATGCATCGATGTCGCCTTCTGACCTCCACAAGGTCAGACGGCAGTCGCTTCACGGAAAATGTCGAAGTTTAGCCATATCAGCAGTTGGACTGGTAAAGCGGACCCCAGACTCCAAAGCTGAAAAGGCTTCGGATGCGACTGGGATTAACCCAGCCGCTGGGATGATGATGATGACTATAATATAACGTTGCTTCGTGCCGAATTTCAAGATTCTGAGTTCACGGGAAGTACCTTGTAGGTTTTGATTCCCTAGCGTGTGACGGAAATTCGTCTAAGGTGTCGGTATAAACTGCTGTATCTTTTGATCGCTTTAATTTAGAAGTTTGATTTTTTCACTAGTTAAAGGGACAGTAGACCTAGGTATTTGGTATAAATTTCAATTTGATACCTTTATTAGTTCGTGAGAAATAAGGTAGTAAGTTTCATTTTATTAAAATATGTGTATTATATTATATAACTAAAAAAAATAGATTTTCGCAATTTTTCCTATATTTGCATTATATGACAATCCTTCATGCCAAATTTCAAGATTCTTAGTTTACGGGAAGTATCCTGTAGGTTTTGATTCCTTTGCGAGTGTCGAAAATTTGTTGAAAATATCGACATATCGGCTGTATATTTTGATTGGCTTGGCTTAGAAGTTTGATATTTTCACAGCTTAAAGGGACAATAGACCTAGGTATTTGGTATAAATGTCAATTTGATAACTTTATTCGTTCGTGAGAAATAAGGTAGTAAGTTCCATTTTATTAAATTATGTTTATTATATTATATGACTAAAAAAATTTGATTTTCGCAATTTTTCCTATATTTGCATTATATGACAATCCTTCATGCCAAATTTCAAGATTCTGAGTTTACGGGAAGTATCCTATAGGTTTTGATTCCTTTGCGAGTGTCGGTAATTTGTTGAAAATATCGACATATCAGCTGTATCTTTTGATTGGCTTGGCTTAGAAGTTTTATATTTTCACAGCTTAAAGGAACAATAGAGCTAGGTATTTGGTATAAATTTCAATTAGATAACTTTTTCGTTCGTGAGAAATAAGGTAGTAAGTTCCATTTTATTAAAATATGTTTATTATATTATATAACTAAAAAAATGGGATTTTCGTAATTTTTCCTATATTTGCATTATATGACAATGCTTTATGCCAATTTTCAAGACTCTGAGTTTATGGGAAGTATCCTGTAGGTTTTGATTCCTTTGCGAGTGTCGAAAATTTTTTGAAAATGTCGACATAATCGGCTGTATCTTTTGATTGGCTTGGCTTAGAAGTTTGATATTTTCACAGGTTAAAGGGACAATAGACCCGAGTATTTCATGTGAATTTCAGCTTGATACGTCCCCGCGTTCTTGAGATAAAGGGTCTTGACAGACAGACAGACAGACAGACAGACAGACAGACGGACAACAAAGTGATCCTATAAGGGTTCCGTTTTTTCCTTTTGAGGTACGGAACCCTAAAAATACATTAAAATTAATAAAATGATTAGAAAAACTCAGAAATTAATTAAACATAACAAAAACACTTTTTCAAAAAGCTTTAATGTATTAAAAAGTTCTCAAAAATTAAAAGAAACCATTAGTGGGCATGAAATAAAATTAGATAGCATTAAAAATAATTATGAGGCTGAAATTCAACAATTACAGTCAGAGACTCTCCGCTTACAGGATTCCTTGAATAATGTTATAGCTAAATATGAGATTTCTCAAAAGGAAATGGGAGAGTATATTCTGGCAATGAATGGTCTGGTGGACCTGTGTAGTGAGAACGAGAGAATGTTAAACTCTTTAACGAACAATCTAACACCTGATTGTAATCTTGGTCCATCGGGCTGTTCACGGTCAGCTGTCTCTAATGAGTCTGCACCATCAGTGACTCATACTGTGGAGTTGTTTGACAGTCTCAGCAGTACTTCCCTCGTCACACCAAACACAGAAGAATTAATAATAACAAATAAATTGTTAAACAATAGAAATAAAATATTGATGTACTGCGATGAAATGGGTAAAAATATGGGTCATACACTACAACACCATTTAAATGACCAAGTAATTAATTATTGTATGCCTGAAGCATCTTACAGTAAAATTATAGAAAAAGTTATAAGTGGTAATTACAGTCCATCCACAACCATTGTTATTTTGATTGGGAGAAGGGGAAATGCAAACAGTGTAAAAATTAAGAAATATTTTGAAAGTCTAGCCTCCTTAAATGTACATAAAATAGTTTTGTTTGCCTTTCCTTATGGCAATGGCCTGTCACAGACGGAAAACAAAATTAGATATAGATGTAATATGACATTACAAACTATGACATTATATAATGAAAAATTTGAATTTATTGACTCTAATGTACTTATTAGTCAAAATTATTTTATGACCAAAGATAACTATTATCTTTGTAATTTTTATAAAGGACAGGTAGCAGAATCGCTATCATACTATATATATAAGTCAGCCAAGTGTTTGGCTAACTATACTGCTTCTATTGAGCAGTTAAGTAATACACTTAGTGGTAATGAGCAGAGCTTGGAATATGTTCCAAGCTATTTAAATTACAACTTGAGACAATAGAGTCAACCTCTAGCACTATTTTAAATACCAAGTTAGACTTGTACCCATTATCAAGGGACATTGAGACAACAGAGTTAAACTCTAGCATAACCGTAAACCAAGATATAATAATATCACACCCATCAAATAATTTTCAAAATAAAATGAATAATAATAACCTTAAAATTGTTCATCAAAATATACAGGGTGTGATAAATAAACAATTAGAATTGGAGTTGTTCATGAACTGTAATTACATTGATATTGTTTGTCTTACTGAACATTGGTTAAAAGCCCATCAGTTCATGTTCAGCTTTAATAACCATCAGATTGCTAGCTCGTTCAGCAGAGTGAATATGATAAGGGGTGGCTCCCTAATAATTGTTCGTAACAATTTCAAATTTAAAGAAAGGACTGATATTGTAAGCCTCTCTGTTGAGCGGGTTATTGAAATTGCTTGCATCGAGCTTGAGCGGTTCATTGTAATAAGTGTCTACAGGCCCCCATGTGCTTCCTATGATATTTTTGAGAAATATATGGAGGAAGTTTTATTAAAGACTTGTCGCAGTAACAAAACAGTTGTTGTTTGTGGAGACTTCAACATTAATGTTCTAGAGAAATCAGCTACAGTTAATAAATTTATGTCATTATTTAAGTCTTATAACTTGTACGCAAGATTCTTTGAGCCGACTAGAATAACTGCCACGAGTGCCACCTGTTTAGACAACATCTTTACTAACTCAAGACCTTCTGACCATTTAATTATAAACGAGTTAGACTCTGATCACTGTGGCCAGTTAGTTACTTTTACTCAGAAAAGTGAAGTCAGAGCTCAAAGAAAACTTGTGAGTTTTGTTCCTATAAATGAAAATCGTTTAGGACAATTTAAAAATAATTTAATTGAAAAGCTACCGGACTTGCCTTATCACGCCAATCCGGATCATGCGTATAGTGTACTATTTAACCTCATTAATTGTGAATTTATGAAAGTTTTCACAAAAAAAACATTGCCTGTTAGCGACCGTATTATATTTAGTGACTGGGCAACCCCAGGTATTTATAAAAGCAGGGAAAAAATGTATGAATTATATCAGGAAAAAACATTTAACCATGATGAAGCTTTTCAAGATTTTGTTAAAAATTATTCAAAAAGCCATACACATTAAAAATAAAATAAAATCTTCTGGCAATAAAATCAAAACAACTTGGGGAATTATAAATTCTGAAACTGGAAGAACCAAAGTACAGAACCGCGATTTCCATCTTAAAATTAACGATGAAGATATAAAGGCGGACTTGGAGGTAGCAACTGAGTTTGAGAATTTTTTTACTAATATTCCAATAATGACAACAAAAACTTTGTCTTCTTCCTCCACTTCTGCATATGCCATACTAAAAGAATGTGTTCCAGAATGTGACAATCACTTTGAATTTACATTTGTGACTGCTAAAGACATTATAGAATCTTTTAAGGATCTTGATGTAAAAAAAACTGCCGATCATTGGGGTTTGTCAGTATACACTGTAGCTTCAATAATAGATGTTATCGCACCTTTCTTAGCAATTGTTTTTAATTCTTGTGTCACATCTGGTGTATTTCCTGATTTGATGAAACTAAGCAAAGTAATTCCACTGTTCAAATCTGGTAGTACAACTGATCCCACGAATTTTCGGCCAATATCGATATTACCAACTTTGAGCAAAATTTTTGAAAAATTAATTTTGAAACAGTTGTTGAGGCACTTTAACTTACACAATTTATTGCACGTGAAACAATTTGGTTTTACAAAGGGTCGTTCAACTACGGATGCGGGCGTGGCATTGCTAAAGAACATATTTGGGGCCTGGGAGGAATCGCAAGATGCTCTTGGTATTTTTTGTGATTTGTCCAAGGCCTTTGATTGCGTACATCATGATACTCTTATCAGGAAATTGTACCATTATGGTTTGAGGGACAGAGCTCTCGACCTTCTGACTTCTTATCTGAATAATCGAATTCAGAGGGTTGATGTTAATGGCAAGAGATCTGCAGGATCTGTGGTCACCATGGGCGTTCCGCAGGGCTCAATTCTAGGTCCATTCTTGTTTTTAATTTATATTAATGACTTACCTCATCACGTGAGGGATAATCACAACATAGTATTGTTCGCGGATGACACTTCTCTTATTTTTAAAGTCAAGCGTCAGCTAACAAACTTTGACGAAGTTAACAATGCACTCTCTAAAGTTGTCCATTGGTTTAATGTAAATAACCTCCTTTTAAATGAAAAAAAAACTAAAGTCATTAAATTTTCTACGCCAAATGTCAGGCAGCTAAGTACCAATGTTCAACTGAATGGAGTAGAGTTGATCCCTGTCGAGTCGACAGTTTTTCTTGGATTAACTATTGACGCCAAGTTACAATGGGGTCCTCACATTGAGAAGCTGTCGGGTAGACTCAGTTCTGCCGCCTTTGCTGTTAAGAAAATTAGACAGATAACTGATGTGGATACAGCCAGAATTGTTTATTTTAGTTATTTTCATAGTCTTATGACTTATGGGATTCTTCTCTGGGGAACTTGTGCGGACATCAATACCATCTTTGTTTTACAGAAGAGGGCTGTTCGAGCCATTTATAACCTTGGTCCTAGAGAATCTCTTAGAGAAAAGTTCAAAGAGGTGAACATTCTGACTGTAGCTTCACAATATATATTTGAAAATCTTATGTATGTTCATAAAATATCTCGAATTTTAAGAAGATAAGCGATATTCATAATGTAAATACCAGGAACAAACACAATCTTGCTTTACATCACACTCGTCTCCACAGAGTAGGCAACTCGTTCATGGGTCAATGTATACACTTTTACAACAAGCTTCCCATGGACGTTCGAAACTTACCCATTAAACGATTTAAGAACCATATAAAGGCCAAACTTTGCAAAAAGGGGTATTATAAAATCACAGATTATTTAGAAGACAAAAAGCTTGGGATTGAGCTGCTCGCTCTGTTAAGCATTGTTAATTTTTATTAAGCAATATGCGTAATTATAAGGTAAATTATTGTAAACATTTTCATTTTTAATGTCTGGACTTGAAAAAAGACGATGATCCCTGAGTTTGTTTCGGCCATTTCTTCTCAGAGGTAGTCAGTTAGGAAATGCCGGCTTCATCTAGTTAAAAAAATAAAATAAAAAATAAACATGACGTGTAAAAGTGATCAGTGATCCTACTTGCTTAATAAACGATTTCATTTCATTTCATTTCATTTCATATATAATTATAGAGTCATGTCGCCATATTTTCCTAATTTGACGCTGTTGTCTAGGAGAACATGGATCAATAGCCTTACTTTCACCCCCTTCTTTCTTCAAATTATACCTGTAATAATATGTGCTCATCTTAGACCTGTCTTACAAAAAATCGAAGAAATAAGTCCAAACTTGTCAGAGTTACATACCTACTATATTAAGCGATGGACCAACAACTCAGTACCGTAATACATAAATGTTTCATTTTATTTCCAATTTCATAGACAGAGAATGAATAAATACTTTAAATGCAAGAAGACTAAGTTGTCTGTCTTGCGCACCAACGATAATTTGCCCTTATTTTGAAATCAGACAAATAAATGTTCAAACTGGGAGACCAAGCACTCCCGAAATATAGCCCCACTGCTTAAGCCATAATGCTTCTACAGAATCATAAAGGTCAATTCAAGTCACACCAGAAGAAGGAGTTTTCCAAAATTTCTCTGCTCGTCCTTACAAGAGATTGAGACTCGCTTCAGATTCCATTAATTCAAATTCGGATGATTCAGATAATATATTTCCTCTGCGATATGTAAGACGACTATGACTTGGTTCTCTTTCAGTAACAACTGAAACCGTTCATGAATCTTTACACATACAGTGAAGATGAAGAATCCACATTTTAAAGTGCTACGTAAGCACCATCTTTTATTTTGCTACTAGTTTTTATCTTGATCATTATATCAATATCGTAGGCAAAAAAAACTTTCCTAAATTGCATTTAGAAGGTAGTGCAGAATCTTGTAAATTCAATATAGAGACATTTTTTTCACAGGACACAATTATAAAAGAAATTCAATACACACTTTTGTGTTCTGTCTGAATAATTTAAAAACGATAACATAAGTGTTAATTTTAGTTCCTAATCAACTGATTACATTTTTCAGTCTCTAATAAAACTTCGAAAAGTCCAACATTAACGCCAACGATACAGTAATTATGATAACGGAAAAGACGTCATTTCGGTGGACGTAAAAGTTTTATTTTATTGGATTGATTATTTTGGACCTTTTGTTTTATTTTTAATATGAAGAAGTAAAGCACAACGTATTTCTTTTTGTTCTTAAGGTTACAAGCGTTAAGAGTTCATTTTTTTGATTAAAAGGTCTATTTTAAACTTTTCTGTGGATTATTTGGTCTTTTCGGTGGACACATAAAAACCAAAATGTCACATATTTTCATGAAAATAAAGTTTTGATCTCTGATTTTGTGGACAGTATGATTATTTTACTATTTCACATAATAAATGCTGATTTTTCACAAAAAAGAACATAATTTTATTTTTTTCAATTTTAATTTACCGTTTTGTTTATGACCCACGTATCGCGCGCTATCCGCGTTTCACATCGCTTCGGTGTGATCCTATCCGCTGTTTCAAAGCCCGCAATCACATAGTTTTACTGTGTGAATTTATCGCTGAACGATATAATCATTCGATTATAAGTTGTACCCAACCGCTCAACTGGAGACGTGTCTTTGTGGCTTCAAGAAAGGAAAACGAAGCTGTTAGCGGGGAACTTGATAACCACGTGTGTTTTTTGTTGAGCCTGTGCCGAACCGCGAGGGTGAAGAACCGTCGAAGATAGAATGGACTGATCGAACTCCTACGAGACGACGGAACAGCTCGTGAAGAGAGGTAAGGTGCATGATATTCCAAAACCCATTCCTAGGCTAAGAGTTTACAGCGCGACAGTGACGCCATTTTTTTCTTTTACAAATTACAGTCCAGATCGAAGGAAGGTATATTAAACCCCGCGAAGCCACTTGGCCCCTCCACAACATTAACCTTTTTATTTTCTGTTGTGTTGATGTATGGCAACATTTAATGTATATTTTGGTATGGCAACATGGTGTTTTGTCTGTCATATCTTTCTTGTGTCAAGTTCTGAATAAACCGCACGTCTTGTATCGTATCTCGTGGTTTTTATTAATTCACCAGTGCAACTACAGTCCATTAAACTATACATCGAAGCTTCAAATTCCTTCAACAGTTCCCATTTCAAATACTACAACCGTTTCGTTCATAAAACAGCGCCTCTGGTGTCGAAAGGCAAGCAGTTATTAATATTATGCGTAAACTCGTTCATTGATGCTATCACCTCTAGTTGACAACAGAGGTTGCTACTTGTATTTAACAGCCATAATATCAGTCACACTGCTAGTCGACACCAGAGGAAACTTATCGACCGCGTCACCGATCTCAGCGTGAACGCCATCAAAGTAAACGGCAACGAAGAAACTATACACATCGTCAACCGAGACCACGTATATCACGACATACTGAAGAAATATCCAGATGTTCTGCGGCCTATGTCACTCAAGACTCCAGTGAAGCATGACGTCACACATCACATTGAGACTACAGGACCGCCGATATACTCACGGCCGCGCCCTCTACCGCCGGACAAATATAAAGCGGCAAAACTAGAATTCGAGCGCATGATTTAGATGGGTATATGCAAGCCGTCGAAAAGTCCGTGGGCGAGTCCTCTCCACGTCGTCAAGAAAAAGGATGGGTCACTTCGTGTATGCGGTGACTATCGGAGACTAAACGCAGTCACCATACCGGACAGATACCCCATTCCACGCATTCAGGATTTTACGAACTGACACAAACTAAGTTTTTAGGAATAATTATTGACGAACATTTGGACTGGAAAGCTCAGGTTGATGCTGTTTGCTCTAAGATACATAAATTTGTCTATCCTTTGAGGCAAGTAAAGAAAATCACTAATTTAAAAACGGCTGTAATGTTATACCGCGCATACGTTGAGTCCACGCTACGGTATGGATTGCTTATGTGGGGAAGTAGTACGGACTACAATAGAGCATTTGTAGCCCAAAAAAAATGTATACGTGCTCTATACGAAATTCCATCAAACGAATCATGTCAACCTATATTCAGGGAGCTTGGTTTGCTACCACCCCCGTCATTATATATATTGCATGTTTGTTCATAAACATAAAGAATTATTTAAAACAGCTCAGGAAATAAGCTCTCGAAGTCGGCGTGATCAGTACAGACTTGTGCTGGATGAGCTGCCTAGATCAGAAAAATTTAAAAAATACGCTCTTAAAATAAATAATAATAATTTAAATATTTGGTCGTTTCTATAACAAATGACCAAATATGTTTAAAACATTAAATTGTGCAGGCATGTATTTTCACCGCCAAAAGGAGCCCGTTCACCTTGGCTCCTACTTTTCGAAATGTGTCCTTGGAGTGTTCCGACCGCCTTTAACTTTTGGGAGTTGAGATTTCCTCGAACCTTAACTTTGGGTGGTTCATTGGGTCCAAGGCCAAGGTGGATGCCAGGAAACGTGGCGCCTAATTTCTTGTCAATTCCTTTCCTACCTAGTTTCAATAATGATCATGACTCGTAGTGCCCAGGCTCACCTCCAAGAGTCCAAACTCAAAGAGGCTTTGAGCCTACTAAAGGCTTCGAGAGAGTCCTGTGACCAAATACTTAAGGAAATTGATGACAATGGGAGAGTCCTTTTCAATGCACATGAAGCAAATAGGAAGTTGAGAAATGAAATGGCTCAGTTACATATTCAATACACTGATGCCATAGACGCCCGGGATAGGCTCCAGCTTGTTGTGGACGGGTTCAGCCAGTGTAGCTTAGAGTATGAACAAGTTCTTTGTCAGAAACACCTCTTATAACAGTAGCTACATGAGGCTCAAAGTCAAATCATACAACTAGAGATTTCTAATAATAACAGCACTGCCTCGCTGAATCAGAGTCTATTTAGCGAGTTGTTGCCTATCGTCCCCACAATGGTTTCTGCAATAAACCCCTCTTACACTATAGATTTGACTGATGACAATGATACAAAGTCATCAAATTCAGTGAAGGTAGTAACGAGCAAAAATAAATTAAAAAACCGGCCAAATGCGAGTCGGACTCGCACACCGAGGGTTCCGCCGTACAAACGTAGCGGTTTACAATTTATGACGTACTAGCTTTCCGCCAGCGGCTTCGCCCGCGTGGAGTTCGGTTATATCGCGCTGTTTAAATTTCCCTCGGGAACATCAAATTTTTCCGGGATAAAAGGTAGCCTATGATCTTTCTCAGGGTCTAAAGATTGTCTGTGCCAAACTTCATCAAAATCGGTTGAGAGGTTTAGGCGGGAAAGCGTAACAGACAGACAGAGTTACTTTCGCATTTATAATAGGTACTAGCATTGATTTAGAATTTTTCACAGTTTAGAGGCAATTAGATTTAAGAAGTGTTTGATATGAATTTCAACTCTAATATCTCTATACGTTCATGTGAAAAAGGGTAGATAGTAAGTTATAATTATTAAAAAAATATTTTATGTCATGTAAGCAAAAATAATATTTTAATATTTTATGTAACTTCAAATTTATCATTTTCACAATTTTCCCTTTATCTGTCTGTACTATAATATAACGTTGCTTCGTGCCGAATTTCAAGATTCTGAGTTCACGGGAAGTACCTTGTAGGTTTTGATTCCCTAGCGTGTGACGGAAATTCGTCTAAGGTGTCGGTATAAACTGCTGTATCTTTTGATCGCTTTAACTTAGAAGTTTGATTTTTTCACTGCTTAAAGGGACAATAGGCCTAGGTATTTGGTATAAATTTCAATCTGATACCTTTATTAGTTCTTGAGAAATAAGGTAGTAAGTTTCATTTTATTAAAATATGTTTATTATATTATATAACTAAAAAAATGTGATTTTTGCAATTTTCCCTATATTTGCATTATATGACAATCCTTCATGCCAAATTTCAAGATTCTGAGTTTACGGGAAGTATCCTGTAGGTTTTGATTCCATTGCGAGTGTCGAAAATTTGTTGAAAATATCGACATATCGGCTGTATCTTTTGATTGACTTGGCTTAGAAGTTTGATATTTTCACAGCTTAAAGGGACAATAGACCTAGGTATTTGGTATAAATTTCAATTTGATAACTTTATTCGTTCGTGAGAAATAAGGTAGTAAGTTCCATTTTATTAAAATATGTTTATTATATTATATAACTAAAAAAATGTGATTATCGCAATTTTTCCTATATTTGCATTATATGACAATCCTTCATGCCAAATTTCAAGATTCTGAGTTTACGGGAAGTATCCTGTAGGTTTTGATTCCTTTGCGGGTGTCGAAAATTTGTTGAAAATATCGACATATCGGCTGTATCTTTTGATTGGCTTTGCTTAGAAGTTTGATATTTTCACAGCTTTAAGGGATAATAGACCTAGGTATTTGGAATAAATTTCAATTTGATAACTTTATTCGTTCGTGAGGAATAAGGTAGTAAGTTCCATTTTATTAAAATATGTTTATTATATTATATAACTAAAAAAATGTCATTTTCGCAATTTTTCCTATATTTGCATTACATAACAATGCTTCTTGCCAATTTTCAAGATTCTGAGTTTACGGGAAGTATCCTGTAGGTTTTGATTCCTTTGCGAGTGTCGAAAATTTGTTGAAAATATCGACATAATCGGCTGTATCTTTTGATTGGCTTGGCTTAGAAATTTGATATTTTCACAGCTTAAAGGGACAATAGACCCGAGTATTTCATGTGAATTTCAGCTTGATACGTCCACGCGTTCTTGAGATAAAGGGTCTTGACAGACAGACAGACAGACAGACAGACGGACAACAAAGTGATCCTATAAGGGTTCCGTTTTTTCCTTTTGAGGTACGGTACCCTAAAAATATATAAAAATTAATAAGTACATTTTCAAAACTCAAAAAATGGTGAAGAGACAAAGGTACTTTATAAAAAGTGTTAAGATGAACAGGGAGAGATTCAATTTGCTGAAACAGTTAGATATGTATTCTTATAACTTAGAGCAAAGTAATAGGAGGTATGACATTGACACGGAGTCATTGCAATCTGAACTTGACCATCTGCAAGATAAACTTATTTCATTGACTACTATGTATAATACCTCAGAAGACCTAATTAGAGAATATGTGTTGGCGATGAATGAGCTGGTTAACTCACAAAAAACCAACTGTGAGTGCGGTCTAACATCAGATGTGCTTACACCCGATCATTCGTTGACATCATGTAATACCACCTTGCCGCAGCCCTGTGTTGATGTCATAATCCCTTCTGCTAATAGTGCCAATAGCCGTAATTTAAAAAGCCGTAATTGTAATGATCTTAATAGTCTTAAACAAAGTCTGACTAATGATGTTGTGTTGTTCTGTGATGAGATAGGTAAGGGCATGGGGCGCTTGTTGAGTGATGAATGTCCGGGTAGCTCAATATTGAACTACTGTATGCCTGGTTGTTCTTTATATGGAATTATGGAAAAAATTATTAAATGTAACTTTTCCCAGGATACAACTTTATTAATTTTTGTGGGTAGCAGGGGAAATTTGGGCAAAAGAGAACTCTATAAGTGTTGTGAAACGTTAAGCAATATGAATATTGGAAAGGTTGTCCTGTTTACATTTCCTTACAGTGACCAGTTGCCACAGGAAGAAAATAGGATTAGATTTGACCTAAATATGACAATGTCCAACTTGACATTTAATAATAAAATATTACATGTAATTGACATAAATAATTATTTTAAGAATAATTTTTATTTGACAAGAGATAGACATAACAATGTTATGTATTATCTTTCTAATTATTATAAAAGACAAATAGCTGTGTCGCTATCAAATTTTTTTTCTATTACAGCCAAGAATTTGGCTAAACAACTTGCTTCTTTTGAGCAATGCAATGACATTAAAATTAATTCTGCCAATAATTTGGTCTCAGTTGACATTATTAATAATTTAAATTAGAAATTAAGACAATAGAGCCAACCTCTAGCTATAATATACAGAATCTCAAAAGCAACTCGGAAGGAAATTTAAGGTCAATAGATAATATTAATCTGGTGCATCAAAATATTCAAGGATTTATGAACAAAGATTTAGAGGTAGATTTATTCTTAACCCATTATGGTATTGATATTATTTGTATAACCGAACATTGGCTAAAAAGTCACCAGTTCTTGTTCAATTTTAAGAAGCACCAGGTTGGTAGTTCATTTAGCAGAATAAATGCTATACATGGTGGCTCATTAATTTTAGTTAGTAACCTGCTCAAAAACCGTAAAGACATTGTGAGCCTGTCTGTTGAACGAACAGCTGAAATTGCCTGTATAGAGTTGGAGGGCTTCATTGTGTTAAGTGTGTACAGACCCCCTTCAGGATTGTATGACTGCTTTGAAAAGGTAATGGATGAAGTTTTACACAAGATTTGTGTTTCAAACAAAGCCATTATCGTTTTAAAATTATAAGTCTATTTCAGTCCAAATCTTTTAAACCTATTTTTGGAGTCCACAAGAATAACACCTACTTGTGCAACGTGCCTAGATAATATTTTTACTAACATAATACCAAGCCACAAAGAAGTTTTAAATGTACTTGATTCTGATCACTGCGGACAAAGGATTACTATTCCAAACCATAGTAAAAAAGTGGCCAAAAAGGATATCACTGTTAACCCCAAAACTGAAAGCCGCTTGGAGGTTTTTAGATTTAATCTCATCAATAAATTGCCAGTCTTATCCAGTGCTGTTAATGCTGATCCTAATCATCTCTATGACAATATTTCTAATATGTACTGTAAGCTATTAGATTCCACGTTTGTTCCCAAGACTATCTCTGTAAATAGTAATGCATCTTTCTCTGATTGGGTACCATCGGTATTCATAAAAGTAGAACTCGGCTTTATGAACTGTACAATGAGAGGATTTATATTAACACTGTTGAATTCAATTTGTATGTTATAAAATATTCAAAATTATTTAAACAAGTTTGTTATATGGCCAAGTCACGTTACTTGAGTTCAAAGATAAAAAACAGTGGCAATGTAATTAAAACGACTTGGAAAATTATTAATAGTGAAACGGGAAGGTCCAGTGATAGAAATACTGACTATAGCCTGTCTATTAATGACAACATAATTAAATCAGACTCGCAAGTCTCTGAGGCATTTGAAAATTTCTTTTCGGATATTCCTGTTTCAACTACTAAATCCCTAAACTCATCACCTTCTGTTGCCGAGTCTTTGCTTAAAGAAAATGTTAATGTCTGTGATTCGGAGTTTCATTTTGAACATGTTACCAGTAGAGATATAATTAAAATCTTTCACACTCTAAATGTGAAAAAGACTGCTGACATATGGGGTCATTCGGTGGAAGTTGCTAAGTCTATTGTTGATATTGTGGCACCCACTCTAGCTGTTATTTTTAATGCTTGTATTGACTGTGGAGAGTTTCCTGATCTCATGAAAAATAGTAAAATAATACCTTTGTTTAAATCAGGTAGTACATCAGACCCCACAAATTATAGACCTATTTATGTACTACCTACCTTTAGTAAAATTTTTGAGAAATTAATTTTAAACCAAATGCTAAATTTTTTTAATAAACATAAATTATTACATAGCAAACAGTTCGGTTTTACAAGGGGTCGTTCAACTACTGATGCCGGTGTTGAACTTCTAGGACATATCTATAATGCATGAGAGGATAAATGCGATGCCTTGGGCATCTTTTGTGATTTGTCTGAGGCATGCGATTGCGTTCTCCACGATACGTTAATCAGGAAGCTCCGCCACTACGGGATCCGGAACACTGCACTGGATCTTATTACATCTTACTTGAGTGGTAGGATTCAAAGCGTTGACGTTAATGGGAAAAGATCTTCCGGATCTTTAGTGACAATGGGAGTCCCACAGGGGTCAATTCTTGGTCCTTTTTTGTTTCTTATTTACATCAATGACCTGCCGTACCTAATAAAGGACAACCATGATATAGTGCTGTTTGCAGATGACACTTCACTTTTATTTAAACTGAAACGTCAACAGCAGGTTACTGATGATGTAAATAGCGCGATCTCCAAAGTAGTCAATTGGTTTAATGTTAATAATTTACTCTTAAACGAGAAAAAAACCAAATGCATTAAATTTACTCTACCTCACGTTAGGCAGGTGGAAACTAAAGTGTTGTTGATAAAGGGCGAAGAATTGAAATCTGAAGACAGCACAGTATTCTTGGGTATAACTCTGGATGCTAGGCTTCAATGGGGCCCACATATAGAAAAATTGTAAAAAAACTAAGTTCTGCTGCATACGCAGTTAGGATAATTCGTAATTTGACTGATGTTGAGACGGCCCGTTTAGTGTACTTTGGCTATTTACATAGCGTAATGTCGTACGGCATTCTGTTGTGGGGAAATGCCGCCGATATTCAAACAATATTTGAATATCGGCGGCATTTCCCCACAACAGAATGCCGTACCAGAAACGAGCTGTTCGTGCAATTTATAAATTAAGTCCGAGACACTCTCTTAGAGAAAAATATAAAGAGATTAATGTACTGACCGTGCCGTCTCAATATATTTATGAAAATCTTTTGTATGCTCATAAAAATATAAAATTGTTTAAAAAATACAGTGATGTCCATAATACACACACAACAACAACAACACAGAACAACAACATAGAAGTAAGTTTAAAATTGTTACTAACAAAATGAGTCACTGATACTCGAATAAATAAAAATTTATTATTATTATTTATTATAATATAAATACTAGGAACCAGCACAAATTTATTGTACCTACAACAAGGCTCAAGAAAATAGGTGGCTCTTTCAGATGCCAATGTATACAATTTTACAATGGACTTCCAGAGGTGGTTCAAGATCTGAGCCTGAATAAATTCAAATCCTTCATTAAACGTAAGCTGTGTCAGAAAGCATTTTATAGTGTGAAGGTATATATTGAGGACAAAAAGGCTTGGGCTTGAGCTGCGTCCGATTTCTATACACTGATTGTTCTTTGATTTTTCCTCTTGTAGTTTTAATATGTAATTGTTTATATTATTAATTCAAAGCCTGTATTACACACTACGTAGCCAAGCATATTGTACGTTACGGAATTGTATCGCTGACAGAGGTGTTCGGCACTTGTACAGGTATACAGGAGCTAAACTTAGTGTTCGGGAACACTGTTGGAGCTGCTGAACCTTGGACAATACTATCTTAGCATTGTGTAGATTCAATTTCTTAGTATTGTATAATTGCATGGCAAACGTGTGAGCACAATGTACGAATGTGCTGTAAGGCATTTCTTTGTTGGGTTAGTCATTTTTATTAACTTGATTGTGCTCTGGCTGTTGAGAGTATGTCATGCTCACTCAAATGTCTCGCTGATGGTGGCGTGTGTGTTGGGTTATTGGGTCCCCTTCAATATGGTTGAGCTGAATGATGCTGATCCATACGTCATGTTCGTGAATGGACGCCGTCAGTGGGGACTAGTCATCTCTTAGCTGCCATGGCGTATTTTAATTTCTGAATTGATTTTTGTGTGTTTTCTATGGACGCTCTCAGCGTACAATATATTTCTGCATCGTTCTCACACGGTTGATTTCAACATGAATGATGTAATCAAATATTTGAAACAATAGCTTGAAAATTTAAAAGAGTGTCCATGGAGTTTCTTGCCCGTTCTTCTCCATAGGTACCTACTCTTTGGAATGGGCGACTAGCTTCATCTTATTGACTGACCGACCTTCTGACAATTCAAAAGTGCCTGTAACTGGTTTATTTGAAACAAATGATTTGATTTGATTTGATATCGCAAAGGTCCGGCAGTACTTCACACCTGGGCAGCTTCTAATGTTATACAAAGCACAGGTCCGTTCTTGTGTGGAGTACTGCAGCCACATTTGGGCTGGTGCTGCTAAGTGTCATCTGGCCACTTTGGATTCAGTAGAGAGACGTGCGAAGAGGCTGATTGGTGACCCTGATCTAACTCGAGTTGGTCTCCAAAGCCTAGAGCACAGGCGTAGAGTAGCCAACCTTTCGGTGTTCTATAGGATGCATTTTGGGGAGTGTGCGAGGGAATTGTATGATTTAATTCCCCCATCTCCGTTCCACCATCGAACCAGGAAGAACATCACTTACAAATAGTACTCGAACGCGTAAATACTTACGGCGTCAGTCTTAACATCGCTAAGTGCGAGTTTGATAAAGAAACCATAGAATTCCTCGGATATAAATTATCAGCAAATGGTATCAATCCCACGCAAGAATGTATACAAGCAATAGTCAATTACCCGAAACCACAGACAGTACAAGAACTAAGAAGATTTTTAGGCATGATTAATTTTTATCGCAGCTGTTTACCACATCACGGATGGTTTGCACAAAACCACAGACGAGACACGCTTATGCCTATAGATTTTATGTATTTTTAGGCCCTTTCTTATGTAACAAGCTTAACAAATTTTTAGATATATACAGTATAAATTATAAAAAAATATAGTCAAGTAATATCGGAATACCTATTGATTCTCAATTACACAGACACAGAAAAGCTTCTGAAAGTTATAGTGTGATAGTAAATAGTTTACAGATAAAAGTTAGATAAGATATAAAATTAAATAGTACATAAGATAGCATAATAAATAACTAACGCTTTTGTTTATTGAATTCCTAGTCCATAACGTTGCATAATTGAATCTTACGGACTTATTGATACACACATCAAAAGTGTCTAGGGATCAAGCATTTTTATGCGGATTTCTTGAGATTGAGATGTGGCTTTGTAATAAATTTATGATTTTATAAATTTATATGGATCCTTTTTGGTGCATTTCATAATTTGAATCAGGAACTGTGAATCAAATTCGAGTAAAAGATGAAAATCAGCTGTCAATATTTTCCCTATAAAAACATACAACGCATTGAAGACATTATTAGTGCTACTGTTTCCCTACTACTGATTAAAACCAACGTTATTATGGAGCGGCGACGTCATTTAAGCAGGGAAGAAATGCTCAGAGCCGTGGGAATGATAGAAGCTGGTTCCCGGCAACGTACTGTGGCTTTAGCTCTGAATACAAGTCAGAGTGTTATCAGTCGACTTTGGACACGTTACCGAAGCACTGGTACCGTGGCTGAGCGCCATGGAGGACGGTATCGCTGCACCACACGGAGACAAGACCGATACATTCAAATCTTAACTCGAAGAGCTCCAACAATAACCGCCATGATGTTAACCGTGAGGCTTCATCACTCTTCAGGGAACTTAATTAGCGACCAAACAGTCAGAAACCGCTTGCATGAAGTGAACCTTCATTCCCGAAGACCGCTACGGGTACCACCTATAGCAATGCACAATCGTAGGATTCGATATCAATGGGCTCTTGAACACAGAAATTGGGCAGAAGAACAATGGCGTTTCGTGTGCTTTTCTGATGAGTCTCGTTTTGGTATGAGACCGGATACAAGACGTATACGACACTGGAGAACCCCTGGACGCCAACAGCGATTAAAATCATGCCAGGAAGTCCATCCTTATAGTGGTGGAACCATCATGGTATGGGCGGGTATTTGGATCGGCGGAAGAACTGAGTTGATTTGGATCAGAGGCAACCTCAACGCTCAAATTTATGCTGAAACGATTGTATCAGACGTCATCGTTCCTCTACAAGTGCAAATCGGTCCCTTATTTCAGTTAATGCATGATAATGCACGACCGCACACCGCAAGAGTTGTAAGACAGACTCTCGCCGCAGCTAACATCAATGTCCTGCCCTGGCCTGCTCAGTCGCCAGACTTGAACCCGATTGAGCATGCATGGGATATGCTACAGAGAAGAGCTCTGCCGAATATGGAGGGTATCCAGTCGCAAGAAGACCTTTTTTTGTTGTTGCAACGAACATGGGCGGCCATTCCACAGCGTGATTTGGATGAACTCATTTTGAGTATGCCAAACCGATGTTCTTGTGTTGTTAGTGTTCGCGGTAGAAACACGGATTATTAATTGTTTAAGTTACCCAATAAAATTTTAGAGAAAACTGTTATTTCAGTCTTTTTTTCGAACTTTTGTGTTAGTGGTTCAAATGTCAAATATCCCTTTATTAGGAAAATGGCAAATTTCTTTATTAATGCAAAGGTGACTTGGTTTATCGTTACTGTGACAAACGAAAACACTTTATTTGATGAATCCTTAAAGAAAATTTTAATTAATATCAATCAGGAGAAAAGTTATTGCAAAAATATATGTTGATCCCTAGACACTTTTGATGTGTGTATATTGTGATGTAAAGTGAGCGCCTAAAACACAGGTTTAATAAACATAGCTCGGGCATGTCGCTAATTTTACATGATTCTCTGTATAATAATACGTTCTGATGACCTTATGTATATTTTTAGTCACACATAATACCTAGCTGTTATTTAGGCAATAAGATATGTATGTAATTGTATAAGAATATTTTTGTAGCTTTGGTTTTACAATGTTGTGTAAGTTTTATGAATAAAGATTATTATTATTATTACATCAAGCCGAACATCAACACGAATTGAACAAATCCACAACAGCAAGAAAAATGATAAAACGCTGATACAATGGTCCCAAGAAGGAGAGCAAGCCTTTGAGAAATGCCGACAAAGCATACTCAAGGCCACAACGCTTACGCATCCAATTCCCAACGCGACATTATGTTTATTCACAGACGCATCGAACACCAGCATCGGCGCCGTGTTACAATAAAAAGTGGATGGCGTATGGAAACCACTGACTTTCTATTCAAAAACATTGAGTGAGTCGCAATGAAAATATAGCGTGTACGATCGCGAATTATTGGCCATGTACACCGCTATCAGACACCTACGTCGGCTGATAGAAGGCAAGGACGTAACAATATTTACCGACCACAAGCCACTAACATACGCGCTAACAAGAACGCTAAGTGCTAGCGACTCACCACGAAGACAACGTCAACTTCATTACATTAGTCAGTTTTGCTCGAAGATTCAATACGTTCACGGAAATGACAACGAAGCGGCTGACGCATTATTACGTATCCAAGAAATCGACTTTTCTCAATCTACGATCGACTACAATCGAATCTGAAGTTTTCACAAATCACTTTGCCCGGAGGTCAACGACCTATCACATGCGAAACGTCAACAGGCAACTTACGACCGTACCTAGCAGCGTCTTATCGTTTTCTAGCATTCAAAGCACAACACCAGCTTAGCCTACCCAGGCGTCCGTACAACAAGAAGGATAATGGTCACTAAATTCTTTTGGCCGCATATGAATAAAGAAGTCGGTATGTGGACAAGGTCATGTATCGGATGCCAGCGCGGGAAAATTCAGCGACACGTTATCAGTCCGCTCGGCGAGTTTCAAAAATCAGCGCGCTTCGAACATATACACGTAGACATAGTCGGACCACTGCCGCCGTCCAACGACTATAGATACCTAGTAACTGTGATTGACCGTTGCACTAAATGGCCCGTAGCAATACCTACTCGTGACATTACTGCCGACAGTGTTGCTATGGCCAATATACGAGGGGTGGATTGCGCGATTGGGCTGACCCTTACGTGTGACAATGGATCAAGGCAGACAGTTCGAGTTGTCATTATTCAACGCACTTATGAAGAAATTTGGCATAACACTGATTCGAACCACCGCATTTCTTATATAAATACATAAAAAATATTTGAAAATACTAATACATAAAATCATTTAAAAATATAAAAAATAGTAGCCCACCGGTATCGGGAACAGGGTCCAAGCTACCGGCGGTCAGGGCTCTAGAAAGAGGAACTTTCTGACGATGTGAGCCGTGTCCAGCAGTACAGCTTTCTGAATCAAGTTCTTGATCCAGCTGCCTAACGAAAGCCTCCTGAGGTGTTGGTCAAGGCTCTTGGCTTTTAAGCCATTGGCTGTCACGACTATCGGTACAATGATTGCTGAATCCACCTCCCACATGTCGACAGCCTCGTGAGCTAAGTCAAGATACTTGATTTGTTTATCTTTCTCAGCTTTCACAAGGTTCTCGTCATGTGGGATGGTTATGTTAACAATCATTGCACGCCGCTCTGATCGATCCACCAGCATTATATCAGGCCTATAGACGAGAACACGCGGAAATAATTTGTCTGATTGATTCTCCCGGCCGGTGACATGCCCGACAGATGTCGACTGTGCCGTCACTGTGCTTTCACAATGAATCTCCGGTAATTGTTCGTCATCATAACTTCGTCCATAATTGCACAGACAAAACCTTCCACAAAAAGGTCACCGAAACGTAGCCAGGCTACGGACGCTTGAAAATCGGTTATGGTCTCGTGTCTCCCCTCACGGCTCCCCTCGGGGAGACATGATTTTTAAATCTTATTGTCTCCCCTAGGCGGGAGAGACATCAAAACTTGCTAATAAATTATATTATTTCGGTCTCATGTCTCCCCTGACGGCTCGCCTCGGGGAGACATCAGGATTTTTAAATCTTTTTGTCTCCCCTAGGCGGGGGAGACATCAGAACTTGCTAGTAAATTATATTATTTCGGTCTCGTTTCTCCCCTGACGGCTCCCCTCGGGGAGACCTCAGGATTTTTAAATCTTATTGTCTCCCCCTCTAGGCAGGGGAGACATCAGAACTTGCTAATAAATTATATTATTTTGGTCTCGTGTCTCCCCTGACGGCTCCCCTCGGGGAGACATCAGGATTTTTACATGCTTTTTATTAACTTCACTTGTATGTTTGCTTTCTTGCTTGTTTGCTTGCTTGTTTGTTTGTCCGTCTCTAACTCTTTGGATTACGAGTGAGTGGCTCATTACTGTAAAATGTCCCACCGTTTTCAATACGTTCGTTTTTTTTTTTTTTAAATAATCCGTTCCCGCATGATGCTTGGTGAAGCCGTACGGAGGACGGGTCTGAGCAGTCGTGTTGCTATGTGTGGCGGGTACGATGCGCCAAATGTTGTTGTGTCGGAAGTTTGGTCGTGGAGAGTCTCCAGATCAATCTCCCTCTAGCGCAGCTTCGTTTAGTCGTGTTGGTCTTGTGTTTAACATTGCATCACCTTTTTTTTTTTTTTCGGGGTAGCAATTCTTATAGGATGTCCACCGCCCTGGGATGGGCGACGGGGTCTGTCAGACTTTTACTAACTAAAACCACCCCGGTGCTTCTTCCATCACGAGCGCGCGTGGGACCGTGGGAGTCTAAAACCTTCCACGGCCCCACACTCTCGTGCTGGCCCGGTCTGTCCGGGCCTCGTCTCCTGCACGGGGTAGCGGGGTGTTAAACTACCCCATGCATCGCCTCAGAGGCGCGCGCCGAAACTAGCGCGCACCTCCGCCTCGGGGTCCAACAAATAGGGGGCAGAGACTTCCTCATGTCTCTCGCCCCTGAACCCATTCATGGGGGGCGGAAGAGGGCGTTGTCCGCCCTTCCTCGACGCCCGGTGCGTCTTTTGATTGACGGTCGGTCTTTGTTAATGGAAGTAGACACGGGCACGGCTACATCGTGCATCAGTAAACAAAAATACAGTACTGAAGTTTTATGACGGCACTAAACTGCGGTCAGTTGGTATTATAAAACCGAATGTTTGTTATGGAGAGATAGAAAAAGAATTAGAATTATTTATAACTAACTAGCTTTCCGCCCGCGGCTTCGCCCGCGTGGAGTTCGGTTATATCGCGCTTTTTAGATTTCCCTCGGAAACATCATTTTTTTTCGGGATAAAAAGTAGCCTATGTTCTTTCTCAGGGTCTTTTTTTTTTTTTTTTTTTTTATAAATTATAAACCAGCGCTTGACCGCAATCCTGCCTGATGGTAAGCAGTGACGCAATCGTTGATGGTAAAGCGCACTAGTTTATTAAGAGCCTATTCACTCTAGCCTTGAAGACACTCAAATTGTAGTCCGACGGAAACACCGCCACGGGCAAATTGTTCCAGTCCCTCGATGTACGCGGTATAAAGGAGGAGGCGAAGCGCTTCGTCCGGATCGTAATGGTGTTAACAACGTAAGGGTGGAAACCAGCCGTACGACGGGTCGTCCGCTGGTGGAACGGAGATGGGGGAATTAAATCATGCAATTCCCTCGCACACTCCCCGAAATGCATCCTATAGAACACCGAAAGGCTGGCTACTCTACGCCTGTGCTCTAGGCTTTGGAGACCAACTCGAGTTAGATCAGGGTCACCAATCAGCCTCTTTGCACGTCTCTCCACTGAATCCAAAGTGGCCAGGTGACACTTGGCAGCACCAGCCCAAATGTGGCTGCAGTACTCCACACACGAACGGACCTGTGCTTTGTATAACATTAGAAGCTGCCCAGGTGTGAAGTACTGCCGGACCTTTGCGATAACGCCAAGTTTCCTGGCAGCCACCCTGGCCTTGGACTCAATGAACCGCCCAAAGTCTAAAGATTGTCTGTGCCAAATTTCATCAAAATCGGTTGAGACGTTTAAGCGGGAAAGCGTAACAGACAGACAGACAGACAGAGTTACTTTCGCATTTATAATATTAGTATGGATAGAAGGTAAGGTGGTACTACTTCATTATTGGCCCGTGAATGGTTAAATGAATTACAAATAAATATTCCTAAGTTTTATTGTAATTTTGTGTCAGAGATAAGTGGAAAACAGGTGGATAAAGATGTTAAGTTGTTACTCGATTTTATAAGTTTCGCACCTACTTTCGATTAGAAGCTGTTATTTGCCTTATCGAACAAAAATACTCTTAAAGTCTATTTATTTGTATGTAATTGTTATCACCAGAAGGACTTATATCTCCATTTGACTTAAGGTCGTACCCTCACCAAATGACCTAGAGCATTTGCTCCCTCTTCACCGCGCCCCACCTCTACAATACTTCGCAAAATATTACTAGCGCCGTCTGGCGGACGAAGTACTTACAAATACGAGTTAAATTCATAGACCACAGAAGTAACAGACATGGCACTTTTATTTTTGTTTATTGGTGCGCCCAAATATTTATATTATTATAATAGGTTATTATAGATTATTATATAATAGGTTATTATAGACTGAAACAAATGTTGACGATACTACATAATAAAAATTTTGCGTATTTTATTTTTTAACCGACTTCCCAAAAGTGTGGTTCTCAATTCGATTTATGTGTGCTCGCTGATAACTTCATCGTTAATGAACCGATTTTGACCATTCTTTTTTTATACGAAAGAGTATGCTGCCTATGTAACCTCATTGTTACCAAGTCAGTGTCGATAATGGAAATTCTAAGAAATTTAGGCCAATTATCGAAAATTGTAGACATGCTTCGGGTGAAAACTTGATACTCGTATTTATATCGGATGATACTATAAAACCGTGAAGATTTGGGCCTGATCTGATGATGGAGATGACAGAGAATCAAGGGAATCCACATCAAGAACTATTCAGCGGTGGGTTGGGTCGATACCGGCCGGCAAGGTTCGGTGGCAGGTGCGGGAGGGCGCGCAGCCTGTGTTCCACCGCGCGCGGCCGCTGCCGTACGCGCTGCGGGACCGCGTAGACGCGTAGCCCGACGCAAGACGCTTAGCGCCGGCGTCATCGAACCTGTCGACACTTCCGACTGGGCTTCACCCCTGGTACCTATCAACAAACCTGACGGTACACTTAGAATTTGTGTGGACTACAAAGCCACACTAAAACCAGTATTACTAGTGGACTAACAACAACATTAAAGTAGGGGAGACCGGGTACTAAAGTAACGGCGGGTCAGAAGTAACAAATGCTGTCTAGGTAGGTACCTATATTCCTTGGGCCTACGCCGCTTTGCCGCCGTCAGGCGATAGCGAGGAGCGCCCCCCTCAATTTCATTTAGTCGCCGCGTACGCCTCGCGCTGTTTCGTTGTGTGACAGGATTTTTTTTTTTTGATGTGGCATCTCGTAGGTGGCCATTAGAGGCCGTAACTACTTAACCGGACTTTCCCGTGGATGCCTTAATTAAAAATTAAAGCCTCCAGCCAGGGGCATTTAAAACTAATTTAAAATTAGGCGACTACGCACTAAGGGCACCCCCCGTGGGGTACGAACCTCGGCTTAGGGCGTCGCTAGAGAGGACCGCAAGGGATGGCTAGATCGAAAGTTATACTTAATGGTTTGATGACCGCGGCGTTTCCTAGTACTAGCTCTGAGAAGAAACGCCGAAACAAACTCAGAGTTGTTGGGACATTATGATATTACTGGCTCAGCTGCGGCGCGGGCTGGCCTTCATCGGACAAGGGACGAGGTAGGGGATTACTACGTGGAGCGCGTCGCGGTGGACCTCGGTGGCGAGGTCGGTAGGTCGGTCTGTGTTTGTGTAATGTGCTGGTGGCCCTATTGGCCTCTTGGAGGAGGGTAATTTGGCCATCGGGGTCTGAGAGAGCATGCCGAGGGCGGCGAAGTCGGGACATGGTGGAGGGAGTGTAAGTGCGGCCGCTGCTATAAGAGGATTGCGGTGCTTGGCAGCAGTGTCAAAGAAACGCTTAGAAAGGCCTTTCATGAACTGCTGGATGGTGGGGATTTTGAGATCAAGATGGAGGATCCCATTTCGGACGAAGGTGTGACAGGACTTAATGTAATTTCACAAATCAAAAGTAAGTTTTTTGACGTTTTATCATTCAATGTTTACATAGTCTTAAAATTACTATAGTAATCTGAATGTTTGCATACGAATTCTTGAATAAAGTGATTATACAATGCTTAAATTCATTTTTGTGAAGCACGTTCTGATTTAAGGTTATGTTGCACATATTAGCAAAAATATGTACGGGTACAAAAGTAACATAGCCCTATGGGTACAAAATTAACATGTTACTTTTGTACCCGTAGTGATATAATTAACTGTCTTTTTTTTATGTGAGTCGTTGCTTCCTTAGAATGCTACGACAACGCATAAGAACCACTGAACGAGGGGCAACTGACACGGAAGTGTACCGATAAGCGGCTGAAGAGCATTTCAAAGATGGTGCAAAAGTTAGGGCCCTGGCAAAAAAATATAATGTTTGCCATGTAACATTATATAGATTTATAAAAAAAATACAAGCAGGAAAAATACAGGCAGCGATACTAGTGCAGTTGTGGGCTACCGTTGCGTCAATCGAGTTTTTACCAACAGCGAAGAAATTAATCTACGGGACTATTTACTAGAATGCTCTGCAGTTTATTTTGGGTTATCTCCATTTGAAGTGCGCAAAGTGGCATACGAGTTAGCGATTAAAACTGAAAAAAAAATCCTGAAAAAGTGCACGATAGTCGAATGGCGGGTAAGGAATGGTTGACGGGTTTTTTAAACGACACCCGAGCCTGTCCTTGAGAAGTCCTCAAGCTACAAGTCTGTCGCGGGCTTCAAGTTTTAACGAGCATAATGTGAGTAAATTTTTTGACAATATTGCTGAGGTAATGGATAGGTACCAATTTCAGCCAAAAGCTATCTGGAACATGGACGAAACAGGGGTGACCACTGTCCAAAAACCTACCAAAATTGTAGCTCAAAAAAGAGTTAAACAAGTAGGTGCAGTGACCTCAGCAGAGCGAGGAAGATTAGTAACTGTTGCTGTTGCCATCAATGCTCAAGGAGGGCACATCGCGCCTTTCTTCGTATTCCCACTGAAACGATTTCAAGACCACATGCACTACCACACCACCACCACTTGCACTCAGCTTGGTAAAATCTTATTTCATTGATAGACAACAGCAAGTTCAGATCAATTCTCCGGGTTTGAAAGTCAAAATGGGTGTACCGCAAGGCGCAATTTTGGGTCCTTTCCTCTTTTTAGTATACATAAATGATCTACCGCATCTATTAAAAAAACAACCACATATTGTATTGTTTGCTGATGATACTTCGTTAATTTTTAAAATCAATAGACGTTGCTCAAACCTTGAGGACGTAAACAATGCTTTACAGCAAGTCCAAAATTGGTTTACCGCTAATAATTTAATACTAAATGAAAAAATGACAAAGTGTATAAGATTTGCGTTACCAAATGTTAAAATTACTTACTCTGATATAGTAATGAACAAGTAGAAACTCGAATTCGTCGAAAACACGGTTTTCCTGGGGATCACGCTTGACTCGAGGCTACAATGGGGTCCTCATTTAACATCTCTGGCAGGATGGCTTAGTTCAGCAGCATATGCTGTCAGAAAAATCCGTCAATTTACTGATGTTGATACTACGAGACTAGTCTATTTTAGCTATTTTCATAGTATCATGTCATACGGTATTTTGCTCTGGGGACGGGCTGCAGACATAGAGTCTATTTTTATTCTGCAGAAAAGAGCTATCAGAGCCATATACAATCTCCGCAGACGCGATTCTCTTAGGGAACTATTTAAAGAAATAAACATCCTTACGGTCCCTTGTCAATACATTTATGAAAACATTATGTATGTTCGGAAAAATATTGATCTTTTTAAGAAGATAAGTGACAGGCACAATTTTAATACTAGGAATAGAAACAATTTAGATCAACCTCGGTTCAGACTGGCTAAAGTAAATAGTTCTTTTATGGGGTACTGTGTAAAATTTTATAATAAAGTACCGCTAGAGATTCAACAACTCAATGAGTCCAAATTTAAAACATGCAGTAAACGCACGCTGTGTAAGTAAGCATATTATAAACTGGAAGATTATATCCTTGATAAAAATGCTTGGATAAATGCCAGTCCTGCTCCACAGCCACAGACAATTTTGTAGGTTTGGAAGAGACACCATTCCCCCTTTTTGTTGTTTTCCAAATATTCCTTTTTTATTTTATTTGTTTATTTCAACGTTGTGCACAATATTTTGCTACCATGATTTTGCAAGTAATATAGTACCTATTGTATAATGTAAAAGCACTTTTCAAGTTTGTGAATGTGAGGCACCATGGACTATGGTATGTTTTTTTTAAATATATATATATACTAGCTTTCCGCCCGCGGCTTCGCCCGCGTGGAGTTCGATTACATCGCGCTTTTTAGATTTCCCTCGGGAACATCAAATTTTTCCGGGATAAAAGGTCTATGGTCTACTAAAGGCCTATGTTCTTTCTCAGGGTCTAAAGATTGTCTGTGCCAAATTTCATCAAAATCGGTTGAGAGGTTTAAGCGGGAAAGCGTAACAGACAGACAGATAGACAGACAGACAGACAGAGTTACTTTCACATTTATAATATTAGTATGGATAACTTGTTTGACATTGCGAGATTGGCAGTTGAGAGTTTGTCATGCTCACTCAAACGTCTTGCTGATGGTGGCGCGTGTTGTTGGGTCATTTGGTTCCCTTCAATATGGTTGAGCTAAGTGGAGCTGATGCGCGCGTCATGCTCGTGAACGGCGGCCGTCAGTGGAGACTGGTCATCTCTTAGCTGCCAGTGGGCAATTCATTTTTATATTTTAATTAATTTTACATTGTGCTCACATGACAGAAGCAACATAAATATGTAACGAAGAAATGTAACCCATATATTATGATTTTAAAAGAGTGTCCATGGAGTTTCTTGCACGTTCTTTTCCATAGAAATCTACGCTTTGGAACGTGCAATTTAGCTTCACTTTTCTTGCCCTGACCGACAGTGACTATTCAAAAGTACCAAGTGATGGTTAATTTGAAATAAACAATTTTGATTTTAATTTTGACATGATACGTGAGGGTCCTGTTGGTTCTGTTAGAGCTGGGAATGCTAGTGGATAGATGCAGGATGCAGAATTTTTGATGTTTCTACAACATTTTAAAAGACAAGTCAAGCCCACACTTAATCAAAAATGCTTGTTACTGCTCGACAACCATGCATCTCATATTTTCATCCAAGCTCTAGATTTTTGTAAAGAAAATGGAATAGTGCTGCTCTCGTTTCCACCCCATTGCACACACAGACTTCAGCCTTTGGATAGAGCAGTATTTGGGCCATTTAAAAAAATGATAAACAGCGCTACAGACAACTGGATGCGTAATCATCCTGGTCGAATGATGACTATCCATTACATTCCTGGGATTATTAGAGAAGCATTTCCTCTATCTGTAACCGATAGAAATGCAATTGCTGGATTTACTTGTACTGGTCTAAGTCCATTTAATAGAAATATATTTACTGCCAGTGATTACGCGCCATCATCTGTGACTGACCAGCCGTTCCAAGTCAACAGACAAATTCCATCAAATGATGAGTTAACTACTTCTGACGCAACGTCAACCGTTCGGGTCATTGACAATTCAAGTACTTCAGTTGGTGATCTTCCAACATCAATTGACCGGACTATTCATCGTAAAGATAGCGAAATTGCGAATCGAATAATGACCAACCACCAGCTGTTCAAAATATACCGGACTCAATCTCTACTGATACTGATCCTCAGTTAGCTGACTCAATTTTTGATCAAAGATCCAAATCGCCAGTGCCAGGACCTAGCGGGTTGCAGCAAGCAAATTCTACCCAGCCATTTAATTTCTCTCCTATAGATATTAGGCCTTTACCACAAGCAGGTCCGAGAACTGAAACAAATAAAGGTCGTAAAAAACGTAGGACTGCAATTAAAAAAACTTAATTGAACAAGAATACCAACAACGAAATAAAGCCAAGAAAATGGTACTTCAAACCAATACTAAAGAACGTAACAGAAAAAGGATGTCTGCAAAAGGAAAGGGTAAAGGAAAAAAGACAAAAACACAAAAACAAAAGGAAAATGAATCTGACGATGAAAACTACTTTTGTCTTGTCTGTTTAGAAACTTATAGTCGGCCAAATGAAGAATGAGTACAATGTATCGAATGTAAACAGTGGGCCCATATAGAATGCGTGGATGATGATATTAATTTTGTGTGCCATTATTGCGATTCTGATTAAGATAATAACTGAATTATAAAAGTCTGATCATAAACACTAAATTGATCTCATTACTTAAGCTAAAATATTTTTGTTGATTTGTTTGAAAGTATATACTTTACTTCACTTACCCTCACTTACTCACTTACCCCCCCTCCCTCACTTACTTTAAATAAATAATTTGTTGAATTACAATGGATAATATTGTTTCATTACAAAACCTTTAGTCGTGTTACTTTCGACCCACAACGTGTTTCTTTCGACCTGCCTACGTGGTCGAAAGTAACAACTTACGATTTTTTAAAAAACGTCTTTTAATCATATAAAGCACATCACAATTTAATAAATCAAGTTTCTAGAGTAAAGAACATTAACTGAATTTGTAAATAGCTATATTTATTTAACGGCAACAGTAACACTCTTCCAGAAATCAAGGTAAAAGTATAAAGTGTTACTTTTGTACCCGGTCTCCCCTAGTAGGGGAAATTTGGGCAAAAGAGAACTTCTTAAGTGTTGTGAAACGCTAAGCAATCTGTATATTGAAAAGGTTGTCCTGTTTACATTCCCTTACAGTGACCAGTTGCCACAGGAAGAAAATTGGATTAGATTTGACCTTAATATGACAATGTCCAACTTGTCATTTAATAATAAAATATTACATGTAATTGACATAAATAATTATTTTAAGAATAATTTGTATTTGACAAGAGATAGACATAACAATGTTATGTATTATCTTTTTAATTATTATAAAAGACAAATAGCTGTGTCGCTATCATATTTTTTTTCTATTACAGCCAAGAATTTGGCTAAACAACTTGCTTCTTTTGAGCAATGCAATGACAATAAAATTAATTCTGCCAATAATTTGGTCTCAGTTGACATTATTAATAATTTAAATTAGAAATTAAGATAATATAGCCAACCTCTAGCTATAATATACAGAATCTCAAAAGCAACTCGGGAGGAAATTTAAGGTCAATAGATAATATCAATCTGGTGCATCAAAATATTCAAGGATTTATGAACAAAGATTTAGACGTAGATTTATTCATAAACCATTACGGTATTGATATTATTTGTATAACCGATCATTGGCTAAATAGTCACCAGTTCTTGTTCAATTCTAAGAATCACCAGGTTGGTAGTTCGTTTAGCAGAATAAATGCTATACATGGTGGCTCATTAATTTTAGTTAGTAACCTGCTCAAATTTAAAAATCGTAAAGACATTGTGAGCTGTTCGTTCAACAGACAGGCTGTTGAACGAACAGCTGAAATTGCCTGTATAGAGTTGGAGGGCTTCATTGTGTTAAGTGTGTACTGACCCCCTTCAGGATTGTATGACTGCTTTAAAAGGTAATTGATCTTGTTCACTGGAATACTCCCGGGCGTATGCTGTTTCCTTATAATCGATGGGCCACCCTGTATAAAAATACTAGCTGACCCGGCGAAATTCGTTCCGCCTTAAAGGCAATATCACGTGACTACTTTTTAAATGAGGATAATTTTAAATAAATAAATATTATTATTCAATGATTCTTTATTTGGGAGCACAATCTTGGCGGTTCTCCGGAAATCTTTAATGTGCTACAATACTCGCAAACAACATCCATTGGTCCAATGCGAACGCCATTGCGCTATATTATATGCGTATAGAAACGCTGCCCGATTCAAATCAGTATTTGATGAATTTCTTCTTGTGCTTCGTAAATTATCTAGCGCTTGATCTCTGAGGTTTGCTCGACGATTTCGCATTGCCAACCGAGCCTTTTCACGGGCTGCCTCCCTTTGCTGTAGTGAGTGAGAAGCACGAAGTCGAGCCATACTAAGGCTGCGCTCTTCAAGTGCAATTTCTTGGTCTTCTTCAGTTCTTTTTTTTTTTTTTGTTATGTATGGGAAATTATCAAATGACCTCTCCCGCTCTGGACGGAGCGGAAGGGCGTGTCAGACTTTTATTGACTAAAACCCACCCGTGTTCCTTCACTTGCCTGTGCAACGGCCAGTGCCATGGTTTCTTTTTTAACCAACCCGCAACCCTGTGGACCAGTCCTCGTGGACCCCGTCAAGGTGTGCTGACATCTCTTTGAGGCGCGTGTGAAACACAACGCGCCGTCAACTCGGGCCTGGTGGGCCAGGAGGCTAGCTGTCGCTATCGCTCGTCGCCCGCAAGCCCGCGCCTACGGTGGTCGGGAGTCCGATGTTGCCTCCCGACCAGGGCGCTTCCTGCGGCGGTTTGAGGCGTGAAGGTAGTGGGATTTCCGCTCCCTCACGCGCTCCACCTCCTCCTTTGCCAGCATCACTGCTTCACGGAAGGAGTTGAAAGCTTGCCATGCACTCTTGCTCCAAACTATGGCCCGGACCAGGATCGGACGCGAGAGATCGCCGCCGATCGCCGCCACGAGGACACGGCTGTGCTCTACCCAAGCCAGGCAGACTTCCACCATTTGCCGTGTCCTCAGGGTGATGCACACAGTGGTCACCCTGGCGTTTCCTCCCGCCTTATAAGGAACAGGAACCTCCCTAAACAGCCGTGTCCGGTGAGGACCTACGTCAGTCGGAAGGTGAGGACGCCGAGGCGCCTCTCTAGCTACTCCTCAAAGAGTGGACTTACCATATCAAAATCAAATCAAATCATTTATTATTTGTAAAACATAGGTAACAAAAAATACAGATCTTAAAGACAAAATGTACAGTGCGCTGTGTTGCTGGTGGTTGCGACAATCACACTTTCCATGTCGCCATGAGATCCCGCCGGAGTTCTGTCCGCTGTACTGCGATTTTTCGCGGCAACGGATGTAATGTTATGTACTATCAGCTGTAGAAGTCCATTCCCACCTTAAAGACTACTGTCGCCTGCGCTAAACCGGCCACGCACACTACCGCATTATTTTTTTATCGCAGTCTCCGTCTTTCTTTAAAGTAATGCAAAATTTCGTTACTTCATTTGAAGTTAAGTTAGCGGCCGCACTTAACAATGGTGCTATCATAAGCGAGCGATTGTGGGTTCGATCCTTAATAAAGGCAAATCTTTTTGTTGTTTCATATAATTTAAAATTATGATAATTGATTTGTATTTTAAAGTAAAAATGTTTGCAAATAATATTTAAACGAATAGGAAAATTTATTGAATATTTATCCCAAAAAAGGTTTTTATTATATGTTTTAGTTTACTATAGAGGTAATATAATAAAAAAATATATAAAAATAAAACAATAAGCATATTATAATGCAATATGTCGTCCTCCGTGGCGCAGCGGTCAACACGCTTGCCTGCGACGTGGAGGCCCCGGGTTCGGGAACGATCTTTTCCTGATTGGCCTGGGTCTTGGATGTTTATCTATATATGTAACTATTATAAAATATAGTATCGTTGAGTTAGTATCCCATAACACAAGTCTCGAACTTACTTTGGGGCTAGCTCAATCTGTGTGATTTGTCCGTATATATTTATTTATTTATTTATTTATTTATATACTATAAAGTTATATATTATTCGGTATAGATATACTTATACTAACAAATGAAACAAACGTTGAAACGGCAGCATTGTAATATTTTATATAAAAGTAATCCTTGACAAACTTATGATATTGTTATGGTAAAAAATACAAAAAATATTTTTGGTTGTTAGTTATGAAAATTATAATATTATACATATATTATGATTAAAGAGGTTATAGCTTAATTATTCATTTTCTTAAAGAAAAGAGGATTGAAGCTTAACCTGAATATTATTGCAATCATAAAATAATCTATACTAAAACACAAAATAGTGCTTATTACATTTACAATTTTTTTGCGTGTATAGCATGGTACTAGTGCTGTCATCCTGCAGTGACTTTTTTCGGAGTTTGATGGCATGAGATTATAATCTTCAAGCGCTTTCTTAGTTCAAAAGTAAACGAACTTATTTCTTATCGAATTCCGAAATTATTGTTTTTATAATTTACCAAAAGTAATTTGTATTGAAATTGCAAAAGGCGACATCTGTTAGCCATTAAGCCAACCGAACATATTACTGTCACTTAGCTAAATTACTTTAGAGATGGTTTAGAGTCCGTTATTAAGATATATAATGGTATATATTTAAAACACTCTGTAGGACACTTCTGCACTGTGATTGTTATCAATATTATTATTATTTTTTTTTGTTTAGCTCGATAAGACTCCACCAGTCGCTCCAGTTTATTTTTAAACCACAAATGCAACCTCCCTTCTTCGCAAGATTTAAAAGTTTATTCAACGGTAAATATTGTCGTTTCGTTTCACTTGTCTCGACAGCTACCTTCGTCCTCCAACCTCTTGACCTTGCTCCAACCTCCAACGGCTTACAGTATTTCTCTAAAACAATAACAATTTTATTACAGACTTGCAACAAGCTATTAGTTTGCACCTTAACACAAATAATAATAAAAACAACTTACACAAAAGCCGGTTTCATATGATATTTGAGATATATTGCTGCATATGTCTGCATATTGATTAAAAAAGTAAAACTAATAACACAAACTGGTAACTATATGTTCACCAACTAACAACAGCTAAGTAATATTATTTGAGTTATTGTAGCTAATAATAGTTATTGTAGGTAGCGGAATATTTTTTGTGAAGGAGTGATTCAGATTCTTTCAAGTCTACCGTCATCTTTTTATAATGACTCTAATATAGAAAAAATCTTAAAAGAAAGTATCATCTTTAAGTTGCGGATCGGTATTTTTAGATATTTTTGTTGTCAGCATTCATAACTCACCAATAAACATTTAAAAAATATTTTGTAAGTTATTAGATTTGAACTCGAACCACCTTGAACGCCTATCAAGGCGAAAACCGTTAGGCCATTGAAACACTTGCTGTGGACGTTGAAATTAGTAAGTAGTACCTAACAATCATAAGCGGGCAGCAAAGTGTATTATTACATCTTACTTGAGTGGTAGGATTCAAAGCGTTGACGTTAATGGAACAAGATCTTTCGGGTCTTTGGTAACAATGGGAGTCCCACAGGGGTCAATTCTTGGTCCTTTTTTGTTTCTTATTTCCATCAATGACCTGCCGTACCTAATAAAGGATAACCACGATATAGTGTTGTTTGCAGATGACACTTC
The DNA here is from genome assembly GCA_017933935.1 of Sesamia nonagrioides. Classification (NCBI taxonomy): domain Eukaryota; kingdom Metazoa; phylum Arthropoda; class Insecta; order Lepidoptera; family Noctuidae; genus Sesamia; species Sesamia nonagrioides. The sequence continues at coordinate 123,888 of JADWQK010000163.1, read as the reverse complement.
ACTTTTATTTAAACTGAAACGTCAGCAGCAGGTTACTGATGATGTAAATAGCGCGATCTCCAAAGTAGTCCATTGGTTTAATGTTAATAATTTACTCTTAAACGAGAAAAAACCAAATGCATTAAGTTTACTCTACCTCACGTTAGGCAGGTGGAAACTAAAGTGTTGATAAAGGGCGAAGAATTGAAATCTGAAGACAGCACAGTATTCTTGGGTATAACTCTGGATGCTAAGCTTCAATGGGGTCCACATATAGAAAAATTGTCAAAAAAACTAAGTTCTGCTGCATACGCAGTTAGAACAATTCGTAATTTGACTGATGTTGAGACGGCCCGTTTAGTGTACTTTGGCTATTTCCATAGCGTAATGTCGTACGGCATTCTGTTGTGGGGAAATGCCGCCGATATTCAAACAATATTTGTTTTGCAGAAACGAGCTGTTCGTGCAATTTATAAATTAAGTCCGAGACACTCTCTCAGAGAAAAATTTAAAGAGATTAATGTACTGACCGTGCCGTCTCAATATATTTATGAAAATCTTTTGTATGCTCATAAAAATATAAAATTGTTTAAAAAATACAGTGATGTCCATAATATAAATACTAGGAACAGGCACAAATTTATTGTACCTACAACAAGGCTCAAGAAAATAGGTGGCTCCTTCAGATGCCAATGTATACATTTTTACAATGGACTTCCAGAGGTGGTTCAAGATCTGAGCCTGAATAAATTCAAATCCTTCATTAAACGTAAGTTGTGTCAGAAAGCATTTTATAGTGTGAAGGATTATATTGAGGACAAAAAGGCTTGGGCTTGAGCTGCGTCCGATTTCTATACACTGATTGTTCTCTGATTTTTCCTCTTGTAGTTTTAATATGTAACTGTTAATGTTACTAATTCAAAGCCTGTATTACACACTATGTAGCCAAGCATATTGTACGTTACGGAATTGTATCGCTGACAGAGGTGTTCGGCACTTGTACAGCTACACAGGAGCTAAACTTTCCACAGATTCGGGAACACTGTTGGAGCTGCTGAACCTTGGACAAAACTATCTTAGCATTGTGTAGATTCAATTTCTTAGTATTGTATAATTGCATGGCAAACGTGTGAGCACAATGTACAAATGTGCTGTAAGGCATTTTTTTGTTGGGTTAGTCTTTTTTATTGACTTGATAGTGCTCTGGCTGTTGAGAGTATGTCATGCTCACTCAAATGTCTCGCTGATGGTGGCGTGTGTGTTGGGTCATTGGGTTCCCTTGAATATGGTTGAGCTGAATGATGCTGATCCATTCGTCATGTTCGTGAACGGACGCCGTCGGAGGGGACTGGTCATCTCTTAGCTGCCACGGCGTATTTTAATTTCTGAATTGATTTTTGTGTGTTTTCATAATGGACGCTCTCGGCGTACAATTTATTTCTGCATCGTTCTCACACGGTTGATTTCAACATGAATGATGTAATCAAATATTTGTAACAATAGCTTGAAACTTTAAAAGAGTGTCCATGGAGTTTCTTGCCCGTTCTTCTCCATAGGTACCTACTCTTTGGAATGGGCGACTAGCTTCATCTTATTGACTGACCGACCTTCTGACAATTCAAAAGTGCCTGTAACTGGTTTATTTGAAATAAATGCTTTGATTTTGATTTTTTGATTTTATGAGTGTGTATCAAACTTTATTATAGAAGAAGGTCGTAACTACAACTAGTATTGCTTGGCCATAGTTTTGTGAGATTGCAACTCGACTTTTGGTCTTGACTGTACATATTCAGATATACTTACACTTATTATTTATACTCATATTCATACTTATATATGTATCATTCATTTCCACGGTCCATCATATGCATTCCATTATTATGAGGCTCTGTTTTGATCATATTCCACTACACCAGGACTCATTTTTCTGTTCACAGACTCAGTCCTCAACTTTACGCCTAAGTTTCGGCTACTTAGCGACCCCTTAGTGTAGGAAGCCGTACCTATGCAGGACTGTATCACTTTTTCCTATGAAACACAGCACTTTTTAATTTAATACCTTTTCATTATTTTGACATTTTTTTGACAACATTGTTGATGATGTATCTATGACAACCTTCTCATCAAAATTCTTGTTGGTCTGCTATTTTTATTTTATAATTGTTATTCGAACTCTTTTATGGTAAAATTATTTACCGTTCCTCGTCCATATTTTCGAATATTTTAAATTTCGACCTCCAACCGTTCTCCGAGGTTTCTTTAGAAATCATCGCAGAGCAGTGGTCAGTCGAGCTCTGGCTTCCAAACAAGCCTCTTAAAAGTAGGTCTCCAGTAAACGCTGCCTCGAGAGCCTTTCTAGGGTATTTCCTGCTGTGCCAGTCACAATATAACTGGTGCGCCTGGAGCTGCCTGGCCCTTTGCCGCTGGAGCCCTCGACTGCTGCCGGCCTTGTGACGCCGGGGCAGTCCCTCAGCCGTAGCTGCCGCCGGTCCACCAGGGCCGCTCCTTCGTAGCTACCGCCGGTCCACCAGGGCCGTTCTTCCGTTGCTGCCACCGGTCCACCAGGGCCGCTCCTCTGTAGCTGCCGCCGGTCCACCGGGGCCGCTCCTCCGTAGCTGCCGCCGGTCCACCAGGGCCGCTCCTCTGTAGCTGCCGCCGGTCCACCAGCGCCGCTCGTCCGTTGCTGTCGCCGGTCCACCAGGGCCGCTCGTCCGTTGCTGTCGCCGGTCCACCAGGGCCGCTCCTCCGTAACTGCCGCCGGTCCACCAGGGGCCGCCCCTCACCATCACGCACAATTCATTCATGTACCTACATTATTCATTTTCATACTTCCATCTTTTTTTTTTTATTTCTGATAATAAATACTGTCTCCCTCGATAGTCTTTTCTTGTCGTTACACGACAGTTTGGCGCCCAACTAAAATTTCCTGCACCCCCTTAACTTCCTAAATTCAAAAGAAACACTTCGTCTAGTGTCGTACATTCTCAGCTCTTTGGTTAAATATTTTGGCTATTCTATCCCTTGCATTTTCTCTTAACACATACATGACTCATTCACTCATATATATATACTTCACCTAACTTAATTTTCTTTATTTTCCCTAACAGGAAAACAAGGTATACTTTTACATACTTAACTATCTTTTTCTAACTTACACTTAAATATGTCTCGTCCAATCAAATTTGAACTCTTAAATAAAAACGAGCTTGAATATGAAGTTACAATTAGACTGGAGGAACCAGCAAAAACTGTTATATTATTAAAGAAGCAAATACTTCTGCTAGCTCCCACTACACCATCGGAAGATATTTTAACTTCTCCCATTCCTATAGAGGAGGAGTTAGCTCAGATAGATAGTACTCTGAGTTATTTAAATATTAAAATAGATAATCTATTACAGGGTAATTCCAAATACCATCGCTTAATAGAATCTTTTATTAATCATTTATTTTACAGGTTGGAACGTATAGACACAGACTTGAACCCTGACTATAAACTTAATCTAGACACTTTAAAATCAAAATTTGAGACACTTGAAGGAAGTTTCAAGATTTATTGTTCAAATCTAAACTCTATGAATCCTCATTCATATATCACTGCTCCCTCTACCCCTCCTATTCATACTCCTCTCGCCACTCCCTCTCCTCCTCCTATTTCTCCTCGTCTCACTGCTCCCTCTACTCCACCTATTTACCCTCCTTTCACAGCTCCTCTTTCCTCTCCTCTTTTAACTTCTCCAAATCATAATTTATTCAAAGATCTGAAACGATATACGTTTAATGGAAAATTTTGCCCTAGATCGTTTTTACAAAAACTTGACGAATATTGTCTTGTGCGGAATATACCCAAAAATTTGTTAATTACTCAGGCGTATGATATTTTTACAGACAGTGCCCTACATTGGTTTAGATTTAAAATAAATCAAAATCCTGACCTAACATGGGATGAAATTTCTTTGTCTCTAATTAAAGATTTTGGCGGTTTTGACTATGATTTTAAATTATTGGAGGCCATCAAAACTCGTACCCAAGGTCGTGATGAACCAATCATAATTTATATCTCAATTATGTCGGGAATGTTCTCTCGTCTGGCTAAAAAATTGTCTGAAACGGAACAGTTAGAAATCATTCTAAGAAATATAAGACCATGTTACTCAGTATTCGTGGCACTAAAAGATATTAACTCTATTGATGCACTCTTGGCTACATGCCAAAATTATGAAAAATTCTTAGATCGAGACAAACATTTTAAAGAACCAAATAACCAACAAAATCCCCTTATTTCAGAATTTGCTTATAAACAAATTCATCCAACTTCTTCGGAATTTTCTACTTCTGACCCAAAACCTCCTTCATACACAAATAGATTTTACAAAAAACCCTCCCAAACAAGTAAACAGTCTAAAACAAGCTAACTCGCAAGAAAATTCATTTTGCGTTCGTTGTCGTATGCATGGTCATACCTTAAATACTTGTACTCAACGTCACTTTCTAATTTGTTTTAAATGTGGTCTTAAAGGTTTTAAAACCCCAGACTGTCCTAATTGTTCACCTAAACCTAACTCTAGTTCAAAAACTAACGACTGACTTGAAAAGTAAAACAAACTTTGATGCCAACGATTGGAACGATTGGATTAAAACTCTTAAGAATTTCTTTTCATGCTATAAAATCTCTTCAACTCTATACTCTAATGAAAAGGATTTTAAACGACCTTTTGTTAACATCAAAGTTTACAATTTATCTTTGACTGGATTACTTGACTCTGGTAGTTCAATCACTATTCTTGGTAATAACTCTCACTTAGAATTTCTTAAACTAGGCTGTAAACTTTTCAAGTCAGATATAATTACCATTTCTACAGCCAATAACCAGAAAATTACTTCTGTAGGTCATTGTTACCTTCCTATTTACTTTAACAAACAGACCCACTTGATTAAGGCTTATATTTTTCCTGATATTTCACCGTCTTTATTATTAGGAATAGACTTTTGGAAAAAATTTAATCTTCTACCGAATATTCTCTCATCGACTGGTCTTTCAGAACTGGAGTGCTCAACTATCGAGACAATGAATGTTAAAGTATTACCTTATGATCATTTAACTGCAAATCAGAAGAATATTGCTGATGATATCATCCAACGCTTCAAGACTATCTCATTCGAAGAAAAGGGTGTTCTGGGGAACACTAATCTCATCACTCACAAGATCGATACCGGAGATTCGCTACCCATCAAACAAAGATGTTACAGACTGTCTCCTGAAAAACAAAAAGCTTTGATTACTGAAGTTGATAAAATGTTGAAATGGAACGTTATTGAACAATGTGAAAGCCCTTGGTTATCTCCAGTCATAATTACTCCAAAGAAGAACGGTGAATGGCGTTTTTGCGTAGATAGCAGGAAGCTTAACGCAATTACAAAACGTGATGCTTATAGTCTACCACTTATAAGTGAAATTTTGGACAACCTCAGAAATGCTAAATACCTGTCAAGTATAGACATTGCGAAGGCCTTCTGGGAGATTCCTCTGAACCCTGCTGATAAGGACAAGACTGCTTTTTATGTACCTGGAAGAGGCATGTTCAGATTTAAAGTAATGCCCTTCGGACTCACTAATTCACCAGCTACTCAACAAAGATTAATGGACATGCTGTTCACTCCAGAATTTGAAAATAAAGTGTTCTGCTACTTAGACGATATTGTCATAATTAGCGAAACTTTTGAGGAACATATATCACTGCTCCTGAAAGTTCACGAAAAACTTTCCTTCGCTAAATTAACTATTAACTTTGACAAAAGCCAATTCTTCAGAAAAGAGTTAAAATATCTGGGCTTCGTAGTGGATGAACATGGCTTACGTGCTGATCCTGATAAAATCAAGGCTATTGTGGACTACCCAATTCCTACCTGCACAAAAGAAGTTCGTAGATTCATTGGCACCTGTAGCTGGTTTCGAAGATTTATTCCAAATTTCAGCACTATTGCTACGCCACTCAACAAACTAACCTGCTCCGGGAAAAATGCTCCAAAATTCGGATGGAATACAGAAGCGGATGCTGCCTTTCAGAAGCTTAAGGATGCTTTAATAACTACTCCTGTTCTGGCCTGTCCAAACTTCGACCTTCCTTTTTCAGTTCATTGTGATGCATCTAACTACGGTACTGGCGCAATGCTCACTCAACATCAGGAAGGCAAAGAAGTTGTGATTGCCTATATGAGCAAAGCTTTCAACAAGAACCAACAGAACTACTCAACTACTGAAAGAGAAACACTTGCCGTAATAACTGCTTTAGAACACTGGCGTTGCTATCTCGATAATGGGAAGGAATTCACAATCTACACCGACCACGCTGCACTCAAATGGTTTCAGAATTTATCCAATCCATCAGGAAGACTTGCACGTTGGACTTTACGCTTATCTTGCTTCAACTTCGTTCTAAAACATAAGAAAGGAAAAGATAATGTAGTACCGGACCTTCTATCAAGAGCCAAGTCACAAGAACTCCCTGAAATACAAGAAAATAGTAATGTACCACAAGGTGTACATCCTATTTCTATGAATGATACTACTAGAGAACTGGAACACTACAATAAAATATTTCTGGGCTGTTCGAATAATCCTGATTCTTACCCAAATTATACGATAAGAGAGAATAAACTCTATCGTTGTATTCACACGCCTGACCGCCTTAACGACGACTTCATTTGGAAAGATGTTCCATTACCTCAAGAAAGACGTTTAATAATTGAAACAAATCATGGCTCTAGTCAAGAACCTCACCTAGGAATTTTTAAAACATATAAAAAAATATCTTTACTATACTATTGGCCCGGCCCATTATATGTTTAGAGACATTGCTAGGATAATTTCTAACTGTGAAACCTGTCTTGCTTATAAACATCCTAATCATTCTCCATATGGCCTAATGGGCAAACCTAAGATTTGCTCTAGACCTTTTCAAACTATATCTCTAGACTTAATGGGTCCACTTCCTATGACTAGAAAACGTAATAGATTCATTTTAGTAATTAATTGTATCTTTACTAAATATACTTTGATTTTCCCTCTAAAACAGGCGACTGCATCTAATATAATTAATATTATGGAAAATTCTGTTTTTCTAGTTCATGGAGTTCCACAGACTTGTATAATGGATAACGGTCCACAATTCCAGTCACGGGAATTCCACTCTTTTCTTAATAGATATAAAGTTCCTTTCATATTCCATTCGGCCTACTATTGCCCACAATTTAACCCGACTGAAAGTTATAACAAAACAATAATTACGGCTTTAGCTTCACTAGTAGAGGACGACCATAGATCCTGGGACAAACATCTTAGTAAAATTCAATTTTCTATGAACAATACTACTAACGTTGTAACGGGCTATACTCCATCCTTTCTAGTCTTTGGGAGGGAAACAATTCCTTGCGGTTCCTTTTACTCTCCGTGTCAGAACCTCGAAGAATTAATCTTTATGCCCCGTGATATTTACGCAACAAATGCTGGGTTCCTCACGTCTATATTTCACAAAGTTCAGTCTAACTTACATATAGCTTACGTTAAAAACAGCGCTCGTTATAATCTTCGGAGGTCGTTCAAGGAATTCAACGTCGGGGATACGGTTTGGCGAAAGAATCATGCATTAAGCGATGCTGGTTCATATTTCAATGCTAAACTAGCCCCCAAATTTATCAAATCCAAAATTTTAAACAAACTATCACCTTTAGTGTACATATTAGAAGACCCAGATGGTGCCGTAGGTAAATGGCACATAAAAGATATAAAATGTTGAATTCTTTCTAAACAACTCTAAATTATTAATGTCAATTAATTCACCTACTAATTATTTATGTAAATATTACTTCTTTCTTTTGTTTACAGCTGCACATTCTATTTATTTTTTATATTATATATTAACATCACTCACTACACAAACATTACATTACATTTGCTCGACCCTACTCTTAAGTCTCATTCTTTTACCCTATGGAGCGGATTGCAACTCATTAAATAAGCCTATGCAGGAGCGGTTGGTTACTCCTAAAATAAGCCTAAACCAAATGCTAACTCTTTCGCTCTTCTAGGAGCTTAAATTTCTACTTACGTTATCTAATCTTTCCTTTTTTTTTTCCTTCCAGTCTGGAGCGGCTGACAACTCCAAAAATAAGCCTTGTCGTCATTCTAAAACACACTTCTATGAGTGGCAGTCATCAATTGTGAACTCCACCCATACCTGTATGAAGAAGATTGCTTGAAAGAGATAGGTGGTATGAATGGGTGAATGGAGATGGATGAATGTGTGAAGTGTTGTTTTACAGTCCCTACTTAAAATCTTATTAGAAAATTTTCTACAGTTGAAAATTTTTCCAGGGTCTGGGGGAAAATGTAATGTTATGTACATATTCAGATATACTTACACTTATTATTTATACTCATATTCATACTTATATATGTATCATTCATTTCCACGGTCCATAATATGCATTCCATTATTATGAGGCTCTGTTTTGATCATATTCCACTACACCAGGACTCATTTTTCTGTTCACAGACTCAGTCCTCAACTTTACGCCTAAGTTTCGGCTACTTAGCGACCCCTTAGTGTAGGAAGCCGTACCTATGCAGGACTGTATCACTTTTTCCTATGAAACACAGCACTTTTTAATTTAATACCATTTATATTTACATTGTTACAGAACATTTTCATTATTTTGACATTTTTTTGACAACATTGTTCATGATGTATCTATGACAACCTTCTCATCAAAATTCTTGTTGGTCTGCTATTTTTATTTTATAATTGTTATTCGAACTCTTTTATGGTAAAATTATTTACCGTTCCTCGTCCATATTTTCGAATATTTTAAATTTCGACCTCCAACCGTTCTCCGAGGTTTCTTTAGAAATCATCGCAGAGCAGTGGTCAGTCGAGCTCTGGCTTCCAAACAAGCCTCTTAAAAGTAGGTCTCCAGTAAACGCTGCCTCGAGAGCCTTTCTAGGGTATTTCTTGCTGTGCCAGTCACAATATAACTGGTGCGCCTGGAGCTGCCTGGCCCTTTGCCGCCGGAGCCCTCGACTGCTGCCGGCCTTGTGACGCCGGGGCAGTCCCTCAGCCGTAGCTGCCGCCGGTCCACCAGGGCCGCTCCTTCGTAGCTACCGCCGGTCCACCAGGGCCGTTCTTCCGTTGCTGCCGCCGGTCCACCAGGGCCGCTCCTCTGTAGCTGCCGCCCGTCCACCAGGGCCGCTCCTCTGTAGCTGCCGCCGGTCCACCAGGGCCGTTCTTCTGTAGCTGCCGCCGGTCCACCAGGGCCGTTCTTCTGTAGCTGCCGCCGGTCCACCAGGGCCGTTCTTCCGTTGCTGCCGCTGGTCCACCGGGGCCGCTCCTCCGTAGCTGCCGCCGGTCCACCAGGGCCGCTCCTCTGTAGCTGCCGCCGGTCCACCAGGGCCGCTCGTCCCTTGCTGTCGCCGGTCCACCAGGGCCGCTCGTCCGTTGCTGTCGCCGGTCCACCAGGGCCGCTCCTCCGTAACTGCCGCCGGTCCACCAGGGGCCGCCCCTCACCATCACCCACAATTCATTCATCTACCTACATTATTCATTTTCATACTTCCATCTTTTTTTTTTTTTAATTTCTGATAATAAATACTGTCTCCCTCGATAGTCTTTTCTTGTCGTTACACGACACGGAGTTATGCCTCCTCTCGTCACTTCCACATGTGGGCGAGGGATAGTGTTTCTCCACAATTTAATGGATGTTATTATACATATAAACGCTTCTTTTTAATTACTCTATCTATTAAAAGAAACCTCATCAAAATCTGTTTCGCAGTTTTAAAGATTTAATCATACAAAGAGACACAGGGAAAGAGAAAGTAACTTTGTTTTATAGTATATAGTGAAGTGGTAAATGGTACAGCAATACAATATTAGTTTGAAGTTGAAGTTTGCTTTGGGGCTTTTTATTAAAACAATTAAACCGACACAGAGTATTTATATTCCTTGCTTTAAAGGGATGCATCAACATTAAACCGGTAAGACTTTTTTTTAATATGCTGAGTAGTGCAGCAGTGTGTTTGTACCATTTTTAACAAATGAACCGCTAACTTATATTTTGGCTGAGCTGTTTTGTTATTCCATGTCAGTTGCGTTTTGTTATACCATGTCTTATGTCACGTCACACGGGAACGACGGGAACAACGGGAACGGGATAAAAAGTATCCTATGTGATATGTCCTTCTCCCAGTTCTTATCTACCTTCCTAACAATTTTAAGCCATACTGGTTAAGCAGTTCTTGAGTTATAAATAGAGTAACTAACACGACTTTCATTTATATACATAGATTTCATTCAAATCGGACCAACCCTTAGGAGGAATTCAGTGCCGTACACACATACAGCAGATTTAGGAATATATCCATTACATATACATTTGTAACAAAGATATCATACCTCTCTCTACCCCTAGAGCTCTTGTTTCAGTCTCTTTAAGTTAAATAAAAAATCTTAAATATTTATTTCTATTTTTTTTAGTTCTTATGTACAATCTCCTTTTTAAGTAACTACAAAAATTAAAAAAAAACTATAAACTTGTCTAAAACAAAAAAAAAAACTTTTGCCCGGGTTTGAACCAAGGAACACCAGCCATTGCGAGTAGACCATACCACTATCGACTACGCCACAGGCGCTATGTCGAGCAGCGCGAAATTAGCACCCATATTATGCGTGAAATATTGCCAAAGAGAAAACTCGAAAACATGCCCTTCCCCAGACATAAGACTGAGCTAGATCGATTTCTCGTCCCCGAAAACCCCCACATATTAAATTTCAGCGAAATCGTTAGGGCCGTTTCCGAGATCACATGCTTCTTCAAGCGATCAGCGCCATCTGCCGGGCTGATTTGTAAATCTAAACCATCCAAGTCGCCATTCAAACGCATACAGAAAAAATCATTAAAATCGGTCAAGCCGTTTAGGAGGAGTTCAATGACATACACACGTACAGCAGAATTATATATATAAAGATTTGTGTTTCAAACAAAGCCATTATCGTTTGCGGTGATTTTAATGTAAATTTATTAGAGAACTCTGGTTATTGTAATAAAATTATAAGTCTATTTCAGTCCTACAATCTTGTAAACCTATTTTTGGAGCCCGCAAGAATAACACCTACTTGTGCCACGTGCCTACATAATATTTTTACAAACATAATACCAAGCCACAAAGAAGTTGTAAATTTACTTGATTCTGATCACTGCGGACAAAGGATTACTATTCCAAACCATAGTAAAAAAGTGGCCAAAAAGGATATCACTGTTAACCCCAAAACTGAAAGCCGCTTGGAGGTTTTTAGATTTAATCTCATCAATAAATTGCCAGTCTTATCCAGAGCTGTTAATGATAGCCTCCGTGGCGTAGCGGTAGCGGACGCGGCCGCTACGCAAGGTGGCGCGGGTTCGATCCCCGCACAGTGCAAGTATTTGTATGCACGAATATGAATATTTGCACTGGTCTGGTCGTGCCTCGGAAAGCACGTTAAGCCGTTGGTCCCGGTTGCCATACGAACATTTAGTTGCAGTCGTTACAGTTTGGTCTAACTGCAATGCTTCGATGTCGCCTTCGGGTTGTGGAGGTCAGACGGCAGTCGCTTCACGGAAAATGTCGAAGTTTAGCCAAAACAGCAGTTGGACTGGTAAAGCGGACCCCAGACTCCAAAGCTGAAAAGGCTTCGGATACGACTGGGATTAACGCTGGGATGATGATGATCCAGAGCTGTTAATGCTGATCCTAATCATCTCTATGACATTTTTTTAAATATATACTGTAAGTTATTTAATTCCACCTTTGTTCCCAAGACTATCTCTGGCAATGCATCTTTCTCTGATTGGGCTACCATCGGTATTCATAAAAATAGAACTCGGCTTTATGAACTGTACAATGAGAGGATTTATATTAGAATTATATTAGGATTTATATTAAGAGTTTTAAAAACTCAAGTAACGTGACTTGGCCATATAACAAACTTGTTTAAATAATTTTGAATATTTTCTAACATACAAATTGAATTCAACAGTGTTAATATAAATCCTCTCATTGTACAGTTCATAAAGCCGAGTTCTATTTTTATGAATACCGATGGTGGATGGTTTGTCTTGTTGTTTATCTTTGGATTAAAAAAAAAAAACAGTTGCGATGTAATTAAAACGACTTGGAAAATTATTAATAGTGAAACGGGAAGGTCCAGTGATAGAAATACTGACTATAGCCTGTCTATTAATGACAACATAATTAAATCAGACTCGCAAGTCTCTGAGGCATTTGAAAATTTCTTTTCGGATATTCCTGTTTCAACTACTAAATCACTAAACTCATCACCTTCTGTCGCCGAGTCTTTGCTTAAACAAAATGTTAATGTTTGCGATTCGGAGTTTCATTTTGAACATGTTATCAGTAGAGATATAATTAAAATCTTTCACACTCTAAGTGTAAAAAAGACTGCTGACCTATCGGGTCATTCGGTGGAAGTTGCTAAGTCTATTATTGATATTATGGCACACACTCTAGCTGTTATCTTTAATGCTTGTATTGACTGTGGAGAGTTTTCTGATCTCATGAAAAATAGTAAAATATTACCTTTGTGTAAATCAGGTAGTACACCAGACCCCACAAATTATAGACCTATTTCTGTACTACCTACCTTTAGTAAAATTTTTGAGAAATGAATTTTATACCAAATGCTGTTTTTTTTTAATAAACATAAATTATTACATAGCAAACAGTTCAGTTTTACAAGGGGTCGTTCAACTACTGATGCCGCCGCTGTTGAATTTCTAAGACATATCTACAATGCATGGGAGGATAAATGCGATGCCTTGGGCATCTTTTGTGATTTGTCTAAGGCATTCGTTTGCGTTCTTCACGATACGTTAATCAGAAAACTCCGCCACTACGGGATCCGGAACTCTGCACTGGATCTTATTATATCTTACTTGAGTGGTAGGATTCAAAGCGTTGACGGTGACGATGGAAAAAGATCTTCCGGATCTTTAGTAACAATGGGAGTCCCACAGGGGTCAATTCTTGGTCCTTTTTTGTTTCTTATTTACATCAATGACCTGCCGTACCCAATAAAGGATAACCACGATATAGTGTTGTTTGCAGATGACACTTCACTTTTATTTAAACTTAAACTTCAGCAGCAGGTTACTGACGATGTAAATAGCGCGATCTCCAAAATAGTCCATTGGTTTAATGTTAATAATTTACTCTTAAACAAGAAAAAAACCAAATGCATTAAGTTTACTCTACCTCACGTTAGGCACGTGGAAACTAAAGTGTTGATAAAGGGCGAAGAATTGAAATCTGAAGACAGCACAGTATTCTTGGGTATAACTCTGGATGCTAAGCTTCAATGGTGTCCACATATAGAAAAATTGTCAAAAAAAACTAAGCTCTGCTGCATACGCAGTTAGAACAATTCGTAATTTGACTGATGTTGAGACGGCCCGTTTAGTGTACTTGGCTATTTCCATAGCGTAATGTCGTACAGCATTCTGTTGTGGGGAAATGCCGCCGAAATTCAAACAATATTTGTTTTGCTGAAACGAGCTGTTCGTGCAATTTATAAATTAAGTCCGAGACACTCTCTCAGAGAAAAATTTCCGTGCCGTCTCAATATATTTATGAAAATCTTTTGTATGCTCATAAAAATATAAAATTGTTTAAAAAATACAGTGATAATGACATGAATGATGTAATCAACTATTTGTAACAATAGCTTGAAAATTTTTTTTTAGTGTTCATGGAGCTTCTTGCCCGTTCTTCTCCATAGGTACCTTCTCTTTGGAATGGGTGACTAGCTTCATCTTATTGACTGACCGACCTTTTGACAATTCAAAAGTGCCTGTAACTGGTTTATTTGAAATAAATGGTTTGATTTGATTTGATTTAAAGGACCCGATTCTAGGTAGGGTATTAGGATACATCCGAGGCAGTTGGCCAGAACATTTTGAGATTGTGAGCATGCAGCCTTATTTTAATAGAAAGCGAGAGCTGTACGAGGAACTAGGATGTGTAATGTGGGGCCATAGACTAGTTGTCCCGGAAAATTGTAGGTCTAAGGTTTTGGAGTTGATACACGAGCCACATATGGGCATACTCAAGTCTAAAGCTTTAGCACGCAGCTACGTGTGGTGGGGAGGCATCGACGAGGCAGTGGAAGCCACATGCCGGTCGTGTTATAGTACCTGCGCGGCGATGGCAGACGCGCCGCCATGACGCACGCCGCAGCCCTGGCCGTGCCCTGCTAGCGGCCCTGGACCAGACTGCACCTGGATTTCTTAGGTCCCATTAACGGTAAGACTTACTTAGTAGTAGTTGATGCCATGTCCAATGATTGGTCCATGTGCAATGGTTAGAAATATTTAATGTACCTAGCACGGCGGCCAGTTATACAATTAATAGACTGAGCGAGCTGTGGAGCAGGTGGAGGATTCCGAAACAGGTAGTGAGTGACAATGGGCCTCCCTATACTAGTAAGGAGTTAAGAGAATTTCTTAGTAAGGATCATGTTGAGCACATATTTACTGCACCATATCACCCAGCTTCAAATGATTTTTTTTTTACATATTATAAACCAGCGCTTGACCGCAATCCTGCCTGATGGTAAGCAGTGACGCAATTGTTGATGGTAAAGCGCACTAGTTTATTAAGAGCCTATTCACTCTAGCCTTGAAGACACTCAAATTTTAGTCCGACGAAAACACCGCTGCCGGCAAATTGTTCCAGTCCCTCGAAGTACGCGGTATAAAGGAGGAGGCGAAACGCTTCGTCCGGATCGTAGTGGTGTTAACAACGTAAGGGTGGAAACCAGCCGTACGACGGGTCGTCCGCTGGTGGAACGGAGATGGGGGAATCAAATCATGCATTTCCCTCGCACACTCCCCGAAATGCATCCTATAGAACACCGAAAGGCTGGCTACTCTACGCCTGTGTTCTAGGCTTTGGAGACCAACTCGAGTTAGATCAGGGTCACCAATAAGCCTCTTTGCACGTCTCTCCACTGAATCCAAAGTGGCCATGTGACACTTGGCAGCACCAGCCCAAATGTGGCTGCAGTACTCCACACACGAACGGACCTGTGCTTTGTATAACATGCCGCCGAAAACGCCGTAAGAATTTTGAAAAGAGTCATTAAAAAAGCAATCTTAGACAAAAGTAACGTTAATAGGGCCCTAAACTCATTTTTGTTGTATTACAGGAACACGGAACATTCATCTACTGGTGAGAGCCCGGCCATGCTATTGATGGGTAGGCGTTTGCGAACGCGTTTGGACTTATTGAAGCCAGATAAGGGTGATAAAATGCATCGGGCTCAAATAAAACAGACCCAGCACGCTGGGGGAGTAAATAAGTCGAATATTCAAGTAGGGGACGAAGTCTGGTATAGGCAATTTTTAAAGGGGGAAAAATGGGTGCCAGGACAAGTAACTGAATCATTAGGTTCTACTAATTACAAGGTATCGGATGGCAATGGAAATCCAATTCACAGACACTCGGATCAGCTAAAATCTAGGCCACGTAGTTCCCTGATGTTGTGTTCCCTGATGAGTGGGTACTTGGGTCAGTTCGGAATAAATCGTGTAAGTGTCACTACGTGTTTTATTGTTGGTTCCTCCAAGTTTAGATAAAACCGAACCTAGGACATTACAACTAGTTACCTGTTTTCTGCCAGTGCGATAAGACTGTATTAAATTTAATACTTTGCCTCTAATGCCATATTTACATACCTTTCTTAGAAGGATTTTATGGTCCACAAAATCACGTGCAATCATTTACAATCGTGCCTTAGTCACGTCCATAAATAAGGTTGTTACAGGTATTTTTTGGTCCATATTTGTAACTTTTTCATCAATCAGTTCATAAATGGCCATATTTATGTTTTTGCACTTTTTAAAACCTTACTACTCCTTTGTTAAAATGTAATTTTTTTCGAGAAAGAAGTAAGTATTAATAACTTTTTCAATAATTTTAGAATATACTGAAAGAAGAGCAATGGGTCTATTTTTATATATATATAATTCTGATGTACGTGTGTATGTCATTGAACTCCTCCTAAACGGCTTGACCGATTTTAATGATTTTTTCTGTATGCGTTTGAGTGGCCACCTGAATGGTTTAGATTCACAAATCAGCCCGGCAGATGGCGCTGATCGCTTGAAGAAGCATGTGATCTCGGAAACGGCCCTAACGATTTCGCTGAAATTTAATATGTGGGGGTTTTCGGGGACGAGAAATCGATCTAGCTCAGTCTTATGTCTGGGGAAGGGCATGTTTTCGAGTTTTCTCTTTCGCAATATTTCACGCATAATATGGGTGCTAATTTCGCGCGGCTCGACATAGCGCCTGTGGCGTAGTCGATAGTGGTATGGTCTACTCGCAATGGCTGGTGTTCCTTGGTTCAAACCCGGGCAATCACAAGTTTTTTTTTGTTTTAGACAAGTTTATAGTTTTTTTTAATTTTTGTAGTTACTTAAAAAGGAGATTGTACATAAGAACTAAAAGAAAAAAAAATAGAAATAAATATTTAAGATTCTTTATTTAACTTAAAGAGACTGAAACAAGAGCTCTAGGGGTAGAGAGAGGTATGATATCTTTGTTACAAATGTATATGTAATGGGTATATTCCTAAATCTGCTGTACGTGTGTACGTCACTGAATTCCTCCTAAGGGCTGGTCTGATTTGAATGAAGTCTATGTATATAAATGTAAGTCGTGTTAGTTACTCTATTTGTAACTCAAGAACCGCTTAACCAGTATGGCTCAAAATTATTAGGAAGGTAGATAAGAACTGGGAGAAGGACATATCACATAGGATACTTTTTATCCCGTTCCCGTTGTTCCCGTCGTTCCCGTGTGACGTGACATAAGACATGGTATAACAAAACGCAACTGACATGGAATAACAAAACAACTCAGTCAAAATATAAGTTAGCGGTTCATTTGTTAAAAATGGTATAAACACACTGCTGCACTACTCAGCATATTAAAAAAAAGTCGTACCGGTTTAATGTTGATGCATCCCTTTAAAGCAAGGAATATAAATACTCTGTGTCGGTTTAATTGTTTTAATAAAAAGCCCCAAAGCAAACTTCAACTTCAAACTAATATTGTATTGCTGTGCCATTTACCACTTCACTACATACTATAAAACAAAGTTACTTTCTCTTTCCCTGTGTCTCTTTGTATGATTAAATCTTTAAAACTGCGAAACAGATTTTGATGAGGTTTCTTTTAATAGATAGAGTAATTAAAAAGAAGCGTTTATATGTATAATAACATCCATTAAATTGTGGAGAAACACTATCCCTCCCCCACATGTGGAAGTGACGAGAGGAGGCATAACTCCGTTGCCGCGAAAAATCGCAGTACAGCGGACAGAACTCCGGCGGGATCTCATGGCGACATGGAAAGTGTGATTGTCGCAACCACCAGCAATACAGCGCATTGTACATTTTGTCTTTAAGATCTGTATTTTTTGTTACCTATGTTTTACAAATAATAAATGATTTGATTTGATTTTGATTTGGTAAGTCCACTCTTTGAGGAGTAGCTAGAGAGGCGCCTCGGCGTCCTCACCTTCCGACTGACGTAGGTCCTCACCGGACACGGCTGTTTCGGGAGGTTCCTGTTCCTTATAAGGCGGGAGGAAACGCCAGGGTAACCACTGTGTGCATCGCCCTGAGGACACGGCAAATGGTGGAAGTCTGCCTGGCTTGGGTAGAGCACAGCCGTGTCCTCGTGGCGGCGATCGGCGGCGATCTCTCGCGTCCGATCCTAGTCCGGGCCATAGTTTGGAGCAAGAGTGCATGGCAAGCTTTCAACTCCTTCCGTGAAGCAGTGATGCTGGCAAAGGAGGAGGTGGAGCGCGTGAAGGAGCGGAAATCCCACTACCTTCACGCCTCAAACCGCCGCAGGAAGCGCCCTGGTCGGGAGGCAACATCGGACTCCCGACCACCGTAGGCGCGGGCTTGCGGGCGACGAGCGATAGCGACAGCTAGCCTCCTGGCCCACCAGGCCCGAGTTGACGGCGCGTTGTGTTTCACACGCGCCTCAAAGAGATGTCAGCACACCTTGACGGGGTCCACGAGGACTGGTCCACAGGGTTGCGGGTTGGTTAAAAAAGAAACCATGGCACTGGCCGTTGCACAGGCAAGTGAAGGAACACGGGTGGGTTTTAGTCAATAAAAGTCTGACACGCCCTTCCGCTCCATCCAGAGCGGGAGAGGTCATTTGATAATTTCCCATACATAACAAAAAAAAAAAAAGAACTGAAGAAGACCAAGAAATTGCACTTGAAGAGCGCAGCCTTAGTATGGCTCGATTTCGTGCTTCTCACTCACTACAGCAAAGGGAGGCAGCCCGTGAAAAGGCTCGGTTGGCAATGCGAAATCGTCGAGCAAACCTCAGAGATCAAGCGCTAGATAATTTACGAAACACAAGAAGAAATTCATCAAATACTGATTTGAATCGGGCAGCGTTTCTATACGCATATAATATAGCGCAATGGCGTTCGCATTGGACCAATGGATGTTGTTTGCGAGTATTGTAGCACATTAAAGATTTCCGGAGAACCGCCAAGATTGTGCTCCCAAATAAAGAATCATTGAATAATAATATTTATTTATTTAAAATTATCCTCATTTAAAAAGTAGTCACGTGATATTGCCTTTAAGGCGGAACGAATTTCGCCGGGTCAGCTAGTATTTTTATACAGGGTGGCCCATCGATTATAAGGAAACAGCATACGCCCGGGAGTATTCCAGTGAACAAGAACTGAGGCAGAAGATTTTAGAAGTAAAACGGGTAGTGAATGAAAACAGACAGGCGTTCCGCAGATTAAAACACAATTTTTTACGCAGATGTAGAATGTGCATTGCCGTTGGCGGTGGCCACTTTGAAAATTTATTGTAAATTTAAATAAAGATTCGTACATAAAATTCTACTTTTTTTTTCCTTATCTTACTTACACGATAGGTTTTCAGCTTTCTTAATCATTAATTTGCCTCAGAAATAATAGTTAATGCAAAAAAAAACAATTGTAACCAGATACGTAATTTTATGAATTTTGCTACCTTGGTGTTTAGAAAGCCCGGTTTTAGCCAAACTTGCTTTAAAGTACTACTTCTGTCTTCTGATTATGAAAGCTGAGAGTCTGGCGCATTTTTGAGAGTAAATAAGAAGTGAAATAACACTTGATTAGATTTTTAATGTAAAGTTGAAAATTAAAGTCTTAATTCACGGAACGTATTTTTTTTAATTCTGACCAACATTTTCGTACCTTTCATCAAAGTTACGAAGCTAGTTATTTTATTTATTAAAGTACAGCACATGAGGATTCTGTTGCAAAAAAAAAAAAATCTTAAGAAGTCTTAATTAAAAAAAATAAAACAATTTTTTATACTTGTCCGGTTGAAATTCCTCGAAAAGTAAAAAAAAAATTCATAACTCGAAAACTATGAAATATCGCGGAACATACATGGGGGTGTTTCGGATACCCCACGAATGCCGGACCTAAATTTTTTTTTATGACGTCAATCGATGGGCCACCCTGTATATTTTGAGGATCATCCTTTTTATGTAGAGGTTTTATTACGGACAACTTGTAAGTTCTTGGGAAAAACGCCATGACAACGCGTTCATAGGTTAACAATAAAACTAAAAACCGGTGAAATTTCTGCAGCTACGCTTTTTATTATCTTAGTCTCGATGTTGTCAAAGCCAGAACTATTCGTATTTTTCAGAGTCATAATTATTTTAAAAATGTTAAGTGGTCCTGTGGGTGATATGAATATTGATTGTTTTTTTCAATTTGTTAATATTATATTATAGTCAGAATTGTTTGCTGGTTGTACTTGGTCAATAAAATGATTATTAAATAGTTCTACTATGTCTTACTGTACTTTACGCACGTACTGTACTTTTGTCTGTCTGTACTTTAATTGATAAAACATGTTTTTTATTCAAAAATCAATTGCCTTTAACAAGGCGCATATCCGACTTGTTAGGCGTAGCTCCATGTCGTATGGTATTCTGAATTCAAATTTAAAATAATACGATCGAAAAAGATGGTAAAATGTATCAGGTTTAAAACTGCATCAATAGTTTTCGTTCAATCTAGCAATCATATTTCAGTAGGGGCCATCGAAACCTAAACTCTAAGGTGGACCAATAGATGTGTCCAGAAGTGTATAATCAATGGATCCCCGCTAGACATCGTTCTAAAATTAAAATTCGACTTACAACCAGTTTAATGACAGAAGCACCCGTCATCATCATCATCAACCATTTCATCGTCCCACTGTTGATGATTGACACGGTTGGCAATTTCAGACTAAAAGTCCTCAAGATGTTTTGGCTCACCTTGTAATCAGCCATTGGCGACCAAGATATACTTAGAAAGTACATATAACTTTAGAAAAGTTACATTGGTATGTCTGACTTGAAATCAAACCCGCACACTCATACTTGAGAGGCTAGTGTTTTAACCACCACGACTTAATAACACCCTTAACCCACAATATCCCTAATGAATCACACAGTCTGAACAGAAAATTTCAGTTATATAGATTCAAACCAATAAGCAGTCAGTTACTAGAATTAAAGGACACCATCTCTCAACTCGAAGACCAGCAGACACAGGCGCAAGTGGCAGTGTGCGGTGTGTGCAATGAGGTACAAGTTATGGGTATGACATAATCGCCATCTTCGTTAATACATACTAAGAGAAGTTTTATAATTGCCTCTTAGTGGCATCTTCATTTAGAGGTTTAGAAATGCATAAAACTTAGCAAATTTAAACTATGTATGTTTTCAGATTATATATAGGTATTTAAAATGTTTTGCACACGACTCTAATAAAAATTGTTTATCGTGTTTTTACTTCTGATATCAGATAATTTGGCTATTTGAAGCAGAACTAAGCCCAACGCTCGAGCGATGCGTGCTGTGTGCTCCGCCGCGTGTTGATGTACTAGTGGCTTCTTTGTGTTAGCACGCTTGTCATTGAAGTGATGTAGGACCAGCGGGATGATTGCGTAACCCACTATCAATAGCTATTTAGTAATCGATATTATGTTCAGCAACAGTACCTGTTCACATTGCTGAGCAGACATATCTTTCGATCATATGGAACAACGGATCAGCTACTTATGTTTAAATGATTCTTATATTAATAGTGTGTTACGGAATCATGATTCTTATGATTTGTGTATTAATCTGACAGCATGACCTTGCTAGGTAGCGGACGTAATCACGGGGCCGTACCGTAATCTTTTAAAACCTCGAGTAAATGATAAAGAGTTAATACGACTAAATGATAAAGCTTAATACCTATTAACAACCAGGATGGTTGCTTGCGTCCGGACGCGTAGTAGGTAGGATGGTGGGACGCGTCCCACCGATTCAATGAAAGCCATGATCGCGGCCGTAAGAAAGAAGTCTTTAACAGTGATTTTTAATTAGTTAAAAGGAATATTTTGTCAATATTTAAACTTTAATTTAAGAACAGTCACATAGGTCCAGTATGTCGTCCGGTGGCGGTGTTCTACTATAAATGTATGCTGTCTAAGCAGCCAGTACCCATGTCCCAGTGCTGGTGTAGCGTAGAAGGCTTCATTTTTATTAATACCTACATCAGTCCGAATGAACTGTAATGTAATGTGTATAATGAATAATGTTTCAATATTCCTTCAATGGAAAATGTTCAGGATATCGATTGAGTAAGAGAAAAGGTATCCACAGAGCTAGAATCGGGTAAAGAGCTTCAACGGCTAATCGGCAATCATCGGTAGCGTGAAGTGATGCATGAACATTCAAACGAGAGATAACCTCCACGCCTGGCTGACAAAGATATAGCGGCGCACGATATAGACGGCAGCCCGGTGGCCACCGGCACAGTAGCACTTGGCACGAGCACTGCGACGCGCTTCGCACAAGCACCACACTTGGTCACTAAGACACTGCTACTGAACCGGTACGTGCATCATAACCAGATAGGTACCTAATTCGATTTAAAATCTACAACCAAGGTCAAAGATGATAACTTAATAATTACTTATGATCCTCAAATATTATGATAACAAAGTGGTAAAGTTTTTAGTGACCGCGCTTTGTTTGCAGTCGGGGCAAAGGGACATACTTTTTTTAAAAATTCCATTTTTTGCAGCCGCCATCTTGGATTGATTGATTTATTTTAAAATACGTTTCAGCCGGTGGCCCTCCGTCCCCACGAGTGTTTTTGTTTTGAGACGGTGCTTTTTTAATATTGTTTATTACTAGTTACGCCCCCCGGTTTCACCCTCATAAGTTTTGACCTTGTGACATAATACGTTTAAAAAAATGGTATTTTATCTGTCTATCGTTGTATATTATAAACGTATGTAAGTATCTCAAACCATCATTCTTCTTCTTCTTCTTCAGCCTATAGAGGTCCAATGCTGGACAAAGGCCTCTCCTAAGGCTTTCCATGCCGACCGGTCTTGTGCTGCCCGCATCCATCGCCTTCCCGCGACTATACGCTGCGTCTTCCAGTACGTGGCCGCCACTTCAGAATCTTACGGCCCCATCGGCCATCGGTTCTACGAGCAATGTGCCCTACCCACTGCCACTTAAGTTTAGCGACTCGCAGAGCTATGTCGGTGAATTTGGTTATTCTGCGGATCCCCTCATTTCTGATTCGATCACGCAGAGAAACTCCGAGCATAGCTCTTTCCATTGCCCCTTGTGTGACTCTGAGCCTTCGTATGAGGCCCATTATGAGCGACCACGTTTCAGTTCCGTAATTCATCACTGGCAAAGATACACTGGTCACAGACTTTAGTCTTGAGACACTGTGGTATCTTGGACGACGAGAAGATATAGCGTAGCTTCCCGAACGCTGCTCAGCTGAGCTGGATTCGACGAGACACCTCTTTCTCGAAGTTGGAGCTACCTAGTTGGACTGTTTGTCCCAGGTATATATAATCGTCAACAACTTCGAGTGTGCCACATGAAAGTTCGACATGATCTTCGTCATGAACATGGATAACCATGTTCATCTTTAGACCCACTTGTTGGGAAGCTCTGCTGAGGTCATTGAGCATTTTGCCTAAATCTTCCAGGGTCTCAGCCATGACCACGATATCATCTGCAAAACGGAGATTAGTGATGTAGTCGCCGTTGATGTTGATGCCAAGTCCTTTCCAGTCCAGGAGCTTGAAGACATCTTCCAACGCAGCAGTGAACAATTTGGAAGATATGACATCTCCTTGTCTCACTCCAAGCTGGAGTTGGATCGTTTTCGACTCCTGATCCTGGAGACTCAATGTATCGATGGTCAATTTGGCACTGCTAGAGAGACGAAGGCCTTCTCATAGTCCACAAACGCCAAGCATAGTGGTTTGCGGACTTCTGTATAACTTGCCGCAGCGTATGTATGTTGTCTATGGTGCTAAAGCCTTTTCGGAAGCCTGCTTGTTCGGGACGCTGGAAGGCGTCGCTCCTGCGAGTGAGACGATTCGTGATGACCCTTGAAAACAGCTTATAGACATGGCTCAGGAGGGATATCGGTCTGTAGTTTTTCAGAAGGGTATTGTCATCTTTTTTGAAAAACAACACTACCACGCTCCTGTGCCACGCCTTAGGCGTTTCGCCTTTAAGTATGGCGGAATTAAATAGCTTCTGAAGTGCTTTAAGAACCGGTTGGCTACCCGCTTTCAGAAGCTCAGCAGTAATTCTATCATCTTCAGCCGCCTTATCGTTTTTGAGCTGTTTCAGGGCCATACTAATCTCGTACAGGCTGACGTCCGGGATATCGTCGGTGTAGTGTCGGGTTAGTCTGGCTCTAGGATCATTAGCCAGGCTTACAACAGGTGCGTGTGTTGATTTCTCAATCTCACCCAAAAGCTCGGGCTTGGAAGTGACGATCCTACCATCCCCAGTCTTCACCTTCGCAAGTAGGCTCTGTCCAACAGAAAAATCTCGTGCGAACACTTTGGAGCCTTTGTTCCGCTCGATATCCTCTTTAATACAATTTGTAATAAATTGGCGTATATCGCGAGTCAGAGACTTTGAGATTTGTCTGTTAAGGCATCTGATACGCGAAGCGTCATCAGGGGATTTTAAGACCACCTCCCGTCTTTCTTCCATTAGCCGACGGGTGGGACCGGAGATCTTCTTCTGTCCTTTTGAACGGAGGTTTTTGTAAAATTTGGACCCTACCATTTGGAGAGTTTCCACAAACCTGTTGTTATAGTCGTCTACATCTACGCATTCACCGAGGCATTCGAAGCGATTTTGCAGTTCGATCTGAAAGCTTTCGGGGTTGTGGAGTTGGGTTGACGCTGGGCGGAGCGTAGACTTCATAAGTCGAGAGCGTTCGAGCCTAATATTGAGGTTCAAGATGTCTCTAACAATACGGCGATCACTCCTAGTTTTAACCGCATGGATCACGGAGACATCGTTGAACACTTTCCTTCTCGTTGACATTATGAAGTCTATCTCGTTTTTGGTCTGACCATCGGGGTAATCCAGGTCCACTTGCGGTGCAATGGTTTCTTGAAAAAAGAATTCATCACAAAGAGTCCTTCCTTTTCCATGAAATCCATTAGCATCTGACCTCGGGGATTCCGATTTCCAACTCCAAATTGCCCCACTTTCGTCTCGTCCGCCTCTCGCATGCCCAGTATTGCGTTAAAGTCCCCCATGACAACAGTGTAGTGGGTTTTGGAGGAATGTATGGCTCTACTGACGTCTTCATATATAGCTTCCACCTCATTGTCGGAGTGTTTAGACGTCGAAGCGTAGACCTGTATAAACTTTAACGAATATCGTTTGGTTATTCTCCCGACTTTAACAAAGTTGTTCACGAAGGACTTGTGGACAATAAACCCGACGCCATCCTGGGACAGCTAGTCGCCTTCCCGGAAATAGAGCAGGTTGCCAGACTTCAGGATTATCGAGTCCTCTCCCTCTCTTCGGACTTTAGATAACCCCACAACATCCCAGCGCAACCGGCTCAGTTCTTCCTCCAGTTCGACAATCTTCTCATTGGTCCACAGTGTGCGCTTCTTATTTGTTGCCAGGGCCAAAAGTCAACCATCATTCTGTGGTGCACAAAATTTCATCTAATTTCGTTTTTGTTAATTGGGTTGTTGATAGCTTGTTTTACGTTGATAGCTAGTCTATTAAATTCGTCGAATCGATGTGGTAAGATGCCCAAGTCATTCCGTTACCCAAAAACTCCCATCCAATTTCGTTTTCTGAATACCGTCCTATGTCCATCTTGCCTTTCCTCTCCAAGGTCCTAGAACATCTTGTCCATAATCAGCTCAGTACTTTTATTTGTAAGAAGAGTCTACTGAATCTTTTCCAATCTGGTTTCCGTCCTGGTCACAGTACCATTACAACCTTAGTTAATGGCGCCGATTCTGTTGTTCACAAACTAAACTAATTACATGCTTTTTATTAGCTTCACTTGTATGTTTGCTTGTTTGATTGTTTGTTTGCTTGCTTGTTTGTTTGCTTGCTTGTTTGCTTGTTTGTTTGTCCATCTCTAACTCTTTGGACTACGAGTGAGCGGCTCATTACTGTAAAATGTCCCACCGTTTTCAATACGTTCGTTTGTTCGTTTTTTTTTTAAAGGTTATCGAACTAAAAAGTTGAAAATAAATATAGTTAGGCGGTTAATATACAAAAATTATGGCACACAGCGCCTCACGCTTTTTAAAAAAATATTTTTAACTTTTTAGTTTAATATAAAAGTCAAAATAACCGAAGACCTTTGGGGAATGTCTGTTAAAGTATGCACATCCATAATTGAGACCATAGCACCATACTTGGCTTTAATATTTAATTTGTGTGTAGATCAAGGCGTCTTTCCAGATATAATGAAATACAGTAAGGTAATACCACTTTTTAAATCCGGTGACCATAAGGACACTAATAATTACAGACCCGTATCGGTATTGCCTGTTTTCAGTAAGGTGTTTGAAAAAGTTATGCTTGATCAAATGCTTTATCATTTTAACAGCCGATTTTCTGTAAAATTGGTTTACCGCTAATAATTTAGTACTAAATGAAAAAAAGACAAAGTGTATAAGATTTGCGTTACCAAATGTTAAAAGTACTTACTCCGATATTGTATTGAACAAGGAGAAACTCGAATTCGTCGAAAACACGGTTTTCCTGGGGATCACGCTTGACTCGAGGCTACAATGGGGTCCTCATTTAACATCTCTGGCAGGACGGCTTATTTCAGCAGCATACGCTGTCAGAAAAATCCTTCAATTTACTGATGTAGATACTGCGTGACTAGTCTATTTTAGCAACTTTCATAGTATCATGTCATACGGTATTTTGCTTTGGGGACGGGCTGCAGACATAGAGTCTATTTTTATTCTGCAGAAAAGAGCTATCAGAGCCATATACAATCTCCGCAGACGCGATTCTCTTAGGGAACTGTTTAAAGAAATAAACATCCTTACGGTCCCTTGTCAATACATTTATGAAAACATTATGTATGTTCGGAAAAATAATGATCTTTTTAAGAAGATAAGTGACAGGCACAATTTTAATACTAGGAATAGAAACAATTTAGATCAACCTCGGTTCAGACTAGCTAAAGTAAATAGTTCGTTTATGGGGTACTGTGTAAAATTTTATAATAAAGTACCGCTAGAGATTCAACAGCTCAATGAATCCAAATTAAAAACATGCATTAAACGCACGCTGTATAAGCAAGCATATTATAAACTGGAAGATTATATCTATATAAATAAAAATGAATTGCTGTTCGTTAGTCTCGCTAAAACTCGAGAACGGCTGGGCCGATTGAGCTGATTTTGGTTTTAAAATGTTTGTCGTAGTCCAGGGTAGGTCTAAACGGTGAGAAAGTAAGGAAAAAATGATTTAATAATAATGATGTATGAGCTTCATTGTTTTTACTTGTTCTCTACACTTTAGTGCTACCCTGGTACCCTGCACCTCCAAAAAGGAGACAAAATAAAACTCACTTACAAGAGCAATGGGAGAATGGCAATGATAAATGTCACAACAATACAATATTAGTTTGAAGTTGAAGTTGGCTTTGTGGCTTTTTATGAGAAACTTTAAACCGGCAGAGAGTATTTCTTGCTTTAAACGAATGCATCAACGGCTGAGACTTTTTTTTTATGTACGGTGTATGGTACCAGGGTAGCACAAAAGTGTGAAGTCGAAGCAAGTCGAAACAAAGCTCATTCATCATTATTAATCTAATATTACATCGATGAAGTTATTTTGCCTACTTTGAGGAGTTAGTTGCAAGGTACCAGGATCGCAAAAAAGTGTAGGAGAAGTCGAAACAATGAAGTTCATTCATTCACACAGGAACAACGGGAACGGGATAAAAAGGATATCCTATATCCTTCTCCCAGTTCTTAGCTACCTCCCTACCAATTTTCAGCCAAATCGGTTCAGCCGTTCTTAAGTTATAAATAGTGTAACTAACACGACTTTCTTCTATATATGTATATACAGATTATCCTAATTTAAAATAGTAGTAGTAGTAAATAAGATCATGTCATATTGCCTTTAGGGCGGAACAAAGTTCGCCGGGACACTTTTGTGCTACCCTGGTACATAGCACCTCTACAAACTAGGCACAATAAAAGTTCTTTGATGTAATTATTAAGGTTTAATGATGAATGAGCTTCACTGTTTCGGCTTCTCTTACACTTTTGTGCTGCCCTGGTACCTTACACCTCCACAAAGTAGAGAAAATCAAATTTCTTCTATGTATTAGTGATTTAATGATGAATGCAAAGCCGATTACAAAGTGAAGGAAAACATTTTAAGGAAACCTGGCCTTTTGTAAGTCTGAAATCGCTAACCCGCATTGAGCAAGCGTGGTGATTACGCTCAGTCGTTCTCCTCTCTAGCTATCCCCAGCAGGGGGACGATAAAAAAAGGCTGATGATGATGATGATGATGAGCTTCATTGTTTCGATTTCTCCTACACTTTTGTGCTGCCCTATTATCCTAATTTAAAAACTAAAAAATAAGATCATGTGATATTTATTGCCTTTAAGGCGGAACAAAGTTCGCCGGGTCAGCTAGCGGGTCTTCTAGCTGACCTTGCGAACTTTGTTCCGCCTTAAAAGCAATATGACATGATCTTATTTACTACTTTTTAAATTAGGATAATCTATATATATAAAAGAAGTCGTGTTAGTTAGTTTCACTATTCATAACTCAAGAACGGCTGAACCGATTTGGCTGAAAATTGGTAGGGAGGTAGCTAAGAACTGGGAGAAGGACATAGGATATCCTTTTTAACCCGTTCCAGTCATTCCTGTGTGAATGAATGAACTTCATTGTTTCGGCTTCTTCTACATTTTTGTGCTACCCTGGTAACTTGCACCTCCTCAAAGTAGGCAAAATAAAACTTCATCCATCTATATATATAAAAATGAATTGCTGTTCGTTAGTCTCGCTAAAACTCGAGAATGGCTGAACGGATTTATCTTATCTTGGTCTTGAATTATTCGTGGAGGTCTAGGGAAGGTTTAAAAGGTGAGAAAAATTCGAACAACTGTCGGGAAAATCCTCAAAACAGCATTTTTCTATTTCCCATACAAACGTTTTCTAAATAAAATGGAGAGTCAATTTGTAATTTATTACCGCTGCATAAACATCAAATACGCGTGCGCGTTAGAGGATCTAATATCGCGTTCTGAAACTCAACAAAGGTGAAAGTGAATCGCGAACGCGACAAAACTGCATAGAAAGTACCAGGGTCGCACAAAAGTGTAGAAGTCGAAACAATGAAGCTCATTCATCATTATTAATCTAATATTACATGGATGAAGTTTTATTTTGCCTACTTTGAGGAGTTGCAAGGTACCAGGGTCGCACAAAAGTGTAGAAGTCGAAACAATGAAGCTCTCATCATAATTATCTATCTAATATTACATGGATGAAGTTTTATTTTGCCTACTTTGAGGAATTGCAAGGTGGGTCGCATAAAAGTGTAGAAGTCGAAACAATGAAGCGCATTCATCATTATTATCTTCTATCTTCTATATAAATAAAAATTAATTGTTGTTCGTTAGTCTGGTTAAAACTCAAGAACGGTTGGGCCGATTGAGCTGATTTTGGTTTTAAAATGTTTGTCGTAGTCCAGGGTAGGTCTAAACGGTGCGAAAATAAGGAAAAATGATTTAATAATAATGATAATAATGATGAATGAGCTTCATTGTTTCGACTTCTCCTCTACACTTTTGTGCTACCCTGGTACCCTGCACTCCAAAAAAGTAGGCATAATAAAACCCACTTACAAGAGCAATGGGAGAATGGCAATGATAAATGGCACAGCAATACAATATTAGAAAAGCAGAGAGTATTTATTTATATTCCTTGCTTTAAACGAATGCATCAACGGGTGAGACTTTTTTTTTAAAGATTTACGGGTGTATGGTACCAGGGTAGCACAAAAGTGTAGAATCGAAACAATAAAGCTCATTAATCATTATTAATCTAATATTACATCGATGAAGTTTTATTTTGCCTACTTTGAGGAGTTGCAAGGTAGCAGGGTCGCAAATAGTGTAGGATATCCTATGTCCTTTTCCCAGTTCTTAGCTACCTCCTTACCAATTTTCAGAGAAATCGGTTCAGCCGTTCTTGAGTTATAAATAGTGTAATTAACACGACTTTCTTTTATATATATAGATTATCCTAATTTAAAAAGTAGTAAATAAGATCATGTCATATTGCCTTTAAGGCGGAACAAAGTTCGCCGGGACAATTTTGTGCTACCCTGGTACCTTGCACCTCTACAAACTAGGCTCAATAAAAGTTTTTTGATGTAATTCTTACGGTTTAATGATGAAAATGAGCTTCATTGTTTCGGCTTCTCCTACACTTTTGTGCTACCCTGGTACCTTGCACCTCCACAAAGTAGAGAAAATGAAATTTCTTCTATGTATTATTGTGATTTAATTAATGATGATTTTACAAGGTGAAGGAAAACATCTTAAGGAAACCTGGACTTTATTTAGTCTGAAGTCGCCAACCCGCATTGAGCAATCGTGGTGATTACGCTCAGTCTTCCTCCTTATGAGAGGAGAGCTATGCCCAGCAGGGGGGCGATAAAAAAAGGTTGATGATGATGATGAGCTTCATTGTTTCGACTTCTTCTACACTTTTTTGCTACCTTAATTATCCTAATTTAAAAAGTAAGATCATGTGAGCCTTTAAGGCGGAACAAAGTTCGCCGGGTCAGCTAGTGTAATATTAAATTAATAATGATGAATGAGCTTCATTGTTTCGACTTCTCCTACACTTTTGTGATACCCTGGTACCATACACCGTACATCTTTAAAAAAAAAAGTCTCACCCGTTGATGCATTCGGTTAAAGCAAGAAAATCCATACTAATATTATAAATGCGAAAGTAACTCTGTCTGTCTGTCTGTCTATCTGTCTGTCTGTCTATCTGTCTGCCTGTCTGTCTGTCTGTTACGCTTTCCCGCTTAAAGCTCTCAACCGATTTTGATGAAATTTGGCACAGACAATCTGTAGACCCTGAGAAAGAACATAGGCTACCTTTTATCCCGGAAAAGTTTGATGTTCCCGAGGGAAATCTAAAAAGCGCGATATAACCGAACCCCACGCGGGCGAAGCCACGGGCGGAAAGCTAGAAAACTTAAACTTCATTGTTCTTTAAACTTCATTGTTTCGGCTTCTTCTACATTTTTGTGCTACCCTGGTAACTTGCACCTCCTCAAAGTAGGCAAAATAAAACTTCATCCATGTAATATTAAATTAATAATGATGAATGAGCTTCATTGTTTCGACTTCTCCTACACTTTTGTGATACCCTGGTACCATACACCGTACATCTTTAAAAAAAAAAGTCTCATCCGTTGATGCATTCGTTTAAAGCAAGAAATCCATACTATAAATTTATATTATAAATGCGAAAGTAACTCTGTCTGTCTGTCTGTCGGTCTGTCTGTCTGTCTGTCTGTTACGCTTTCCCGCTTAAACCTCTCAACCGATTTTGATGAAATTTGGCACAATCTTTAGACCCTGAGAAAGAACATAGGCTACCTTTTATCCCGGAAAAATTTGATGTTCCCGAGGGAAATCTAAAAAGCGCGATATAACCGAACTCCACGCGGGCGAAGCCGCGGGCGGAAAGCTAGTCCTTGATAAAAATGCTTGGATAAATGCCAGTCCTGCTCCACAGCCACAGACAATTTTGTAGGTTTGGAAGCGATGACATTCCCCCCTTTTTTTTTTTGAATATTCCTTTTTTATTTTATTTGTTTATTTCAACGTTGTGCACAATATTTTGCTACCATTATTTTGCAATAGTATTGTTTAATGTAAAAGCACTTTTCAAGTTTGTGAATGTGAGGCACCATGGACTATAGTTTGTTTTTTTTTATACATATACAACGTGTAACATAAAGGGTATATACATAACAAAGGCATGGCATCTTTACATGATATCAAACAATATTGCAAGGGTTTTTTGATCCTATCTCCTTTATGTTAGGAAGTTATAAGGAAAAACACCGCCTGTGATAGGCTACTATCATACTAGTCGCACAGAGATATTGAAGACATTTATCGGATTTTGGCAAGTAACGTGACGGGTAACGAGTAGTTATTAACGTATGTAGTCTGCTGCCACGTTTGTTATGATTTGATTTTAAGAAACACACGAAACCGAAAATTTGGTACCAATTTTTTGAGTATTTTATTTTGAGTTGAAACCCTTCCGATATCGTTTGATATCATCTGAAGATGCCATGCCCTTGGTATGTATATACCCTTTTTGTTACACGTTGTATATATACAATATGTAATGAAAACCCTGTCCGATCCGTGAAGGTATTGTTAGGTATCGATAACTGATTCTACTAATGCCTAAAAAGCCGGGCTAAACTTAAAAAAAAAACCCAAAAAAAATATTATTTCGCAAAAAGAGGTAACTTAAAACATGTGAGGTAGGCCATTCAGGCACGGACGAAGAGGGGCAGGGCATGCGGCACGCGTTCGCATCGCTATTCGCTCAGAATTATACCCAAAAATAATGTTGTCACTTTTTAAAAGTTAAAAAACTAAAACCCAACTACGACAAAAAACGACGCTGAAAAAGTATAAAACAAGATTTTCAGAATACTGAACTGAACAAAGTTGCTAATATAGTTGCAAGTAAATGGACACAGTAGACTCTACCAAGATGCCTTCGTTTTAAATTGACAATAATGTCTTACGATACTATTCTGAAGTATGCAATATTCACTATTTAGAGATAAATTTTCATGTTTGGAAAACCGCAGTCACACGTTATGAAAGTGCTACGGTAGGTATATGTAACGTGTGACTACGCCCTTCCAAACATGAAAATTTATCTCTAAATAGTGAATATTGCGAACTTCAGAATAGTATCGTAAGACATTATTGTCAATTTACAACGAAGGCATCTTGGTAGAGTCTACTGTGTCCATTTACTTGCAACTATATTAGCAACTTTGTTCAGTTCAGTATTCTGAAAATCTTATTTTATACTTTTTCAGCGTCATTTTTTGTCGTAGTTGGGTTTTAGTTTTTTAACTTTTTATTATTTGTACTATTTTGGTGTTAAAGTGTATTTGTGGCGCATAATATTAATAAAAGTTAAATTGACGAACTAAAAACTAGGTAGTTAACATACGACATCTCTTTTGACTTATGTATCGGCGTATAGTAATATGTAGAGATGTCCTATTTTACTATTTCGTAGCGCTTGGAGCGTAGCGCGTATAGCAACGGTTTTCCAGCATGAAGCTCCCGGTTTTTCGTAGTAGCGACGCACATTTGCGTCGATGGCACCGAATGGGTCATGAATTAGTGGATGAGGCCGTTAGTATAAATAGATTGGATGTTTTTCTAACGGTGGTAGGCCATAACATCGGCTGCCGGCAGAAGTTACCACCCACCAGACAAAGCCTTGCCGCCAAGCGATTCGTCGTGTTCCAGCATGATGTCTGGTGAAGCCGTACAGAGGACGCGTCTGAGCACTTTGTGTTGCGTTGTGTGGCGAGTACGATGCGCCAAATGTTGTTGTGTCGGGAGTTTGGTGAGTCTCCAGATCAATCTCCCTCTGGCGCAGCATGGTTGGTCGTGTTGGTCTTGGATTTAACATTGCATCACCTGGCTCAACTGCCGTCATCCTTGCTATTCCTAAGTTTTTTAAGTGAATAGGCTTAATAAACTAGTGCGCAGGCATCAAAGATTGCGTCACTGCTTACCATCAGGCGGGATTGCAGTCAAGCGCTAGTTTATAATTATTAAAAAAAAAACTTATATTAAGAGGACCTGGGAAGATTTCTTAATCTATCTAATTCTGCTAACGATCGACTGTCATGTGGATTTTTAAGTAATTTATTATGATCCAAGGCACTTATAAATAATCCCTCTATGGTTTTAACTCTACTGAGAGCGACATAGGCCTGTCCTTTAGCAAACAATGACTTTCCTAGATCTGTAACTTTTTATCTAGAGTACAACCTTCTAATTTATGTACAGTACAACCCCAAGAAAGAATCAGCGGGAGCATTTTACGCTGAATTTGCCCAGAACCCCTCAAGCCGTCAAATTCAGTGAGGCAAGGCTCGATTTTGATAAGTCCGTTAGTATCTGCTTATATGGATGCGTCGTCAAATTGTATGAGAACAGCGCTTGGCTGTTCTCCTGTTCCAACTGATCGCGCCGAAGAGCAGGCCATTCGAAGGCCTTCACCACTCCCATCGCTCCGTTTATCAAACCCTGGTTTACATTCAAATTTCTACGAAGCATTACTAGGGATTATGTCCAAACATAAAGTACTCGTGAAGCTCTTTTAGATGATACCAAATACGGTATATTTATTTTAATTTTGTAATAACATAGAACTTTTTGTCCGCTAGAGGGCGTAATACTAAATTTGGTGACAAGCTTTATAGCTCATAACCAACAGAATATCAAGGCCCTTCTAATGGTTCTGCAGTGGTCTTATTCTGATAAGTAGTAAAGATGCTATCTATGAACGAAAAGATGTGAATTATATGTAATCAGCCGATGAATACAGGTAAAGTCACAAGCAAATGCTAGTAATATATATATATTCAAAATGTACAAGTTAAGCCCTTTCAAATGATACCAAACACGGCATATTTATCTTAACTTTTTTTTTTTACTTTGTATATTTTGTCCGCTAGAGGGCGCCACGTTAGATTTTGTGAAACTCCATATAGCCTATAACCAGCAGACAATTAAGACGCTTCTAATGATATGTCATTTATCGAATTCGAATAAGTAGTTTAGAAGTTACGAGGGAACAGATGAACATACATACATACATACATACATACATACATAAATACATACATACATACATACATACATACATACATACATACATACATAGCCTGTCAAAATCATAACCCTCCTTTTGCTTTGCCGTAGTCGGGTAAAAAATGACTAAATTTTGGGGAAGTTGGAATTAATTCAGGGGAAAAAAAGATAATTTCAAAATTCACTAGTATTGTTATTATGATGATTATGTAAAATTTCATATGTTATTTGGTCATGTGTTTACCTAACCTTTATTATCCTTACGGGTCGGACAGAGTTTTCTTTACATATTGTAGTATATATAACTTGTTTGACATTGCGAGATTGGCAGTTGAGAATTGTCATGCTCACTCAAATGTCTTGCTGATGGTGGCGCGTGTTGTTGGGTCATTTGGTTCCCTTCAATATGGTTGAGCTAAGTGGGGCTGATGCGCGCGTCATGCTCGTGAACGGGGGCCGTCAGTGGAGACTGGTCATCTCTTAGCTGCCTGTGGACTTAATTCATTTTTATATTTTAATTAATTTTACATTGTGCTCACATGATAGAAGCAACATAAATATGTAACGAAGAAATGTAACCCATATATTATGATTTTAAAAGAGTGTCCATGGAGTTTCTTGCACGTTCTTCTCTCTAGAGATCTACGCTTTGGAACGTACAATTTAGCTTCACTTTTATTGAACTGACCGACATTGACTATTTAAAAGTACCAAGTGATGGTTAATTTGAACTAAACGATTTTGATTTGATTTGATTTATTCTTTAAAAGCATGTTTTTTTAGTTTTTAGGGTTCCGTACCTCAAAAGGAAAAAACGGAACCCTTATAGGATCACTTTGTTGTCCGTCTGTCTGTCTGTCTGTCTGTCTGTCTGTCTGTCAAGACCCTTTATCTCAAGAACGCGAGGACGTATCAAGCTGAAATTCACATGAAATACTCGGGTCTATTGTCCCTTTAACCTGTGAAAATATCAAACTTCTAAGCCAAGCCAATCAAAAGATACAGCCGATTATGTCGACATTTTCAAAAAATTTTCGACACTCGCAAAGGAATCAAAACCTACAGGATACTTCCCATAAACTCAGAGTCTTGAAAATTGGCATAAAGCATTGTCATATAATGCAAATATAGGAAAAATTACGAAAATCCCATTTTTTTAGTTATATAATATAATAAACATATTTTAATAAAATGGAACTTACTACCTTATTTCTCACGAACGAAAAAGTTATCTAATTGAAATTTATACCAAATACCTAGCTCTATTGTTCCTTTAAGCTGTGAAAATATAAAACTTCTAAGCCAAGCCAATCAAAAGATACAGCTGATATGTCGATATTTTCAACAAATTACCGACACTCGCAAAGGAATCAAAACCTATAGGATACTTCCCGTAAACTCAGAATCTTGAAATTTGGCATGAAGGATTGTCATATAATGCAAATATAGGAAAAATTGCGAAAATCAAATTTTTTTAGTCATATAATATAATAAACATAATTTAATAAAATGGAACTTACTACCTTATTTCTCACGAACGAATAAAGTTATCAAATTGACATTTATACCAAATACCTAGGTCTATTGTCCCTTTAAGCTGTGAAAATATCAAACTTCTAAGCCAAGCCAATCAAAATATACAGCCGATATGTCGATATTTTCAACAAATTTTCGACACTCGCAAAGGAATCAAAACCTACAGGATACTTCCCGTAAACTAAGAATCTTGAAATTTGGCATGAAGGATTGTCATATAATGCAAATATAGGAAAAATTGCGAAAATCTATTTTTTTTAGTTATATAATATAATACACATATTTTAATAAAATGAAACTTACTACCTTATTTCTCACGAACTAATAAAGGTATCAAATTGAAATTTATACCAAATACCTAGGTCTACTGTCCCTTTAACTAGTGAAAAAATCAAACTTCTAAATTAAAGCGATCAAAAGATACAGCAGTTTATACCGACACCTTAGACGAATTTCCGTCACACGCTAGGGAATCAAAACCTACAAGGTACTTCCCGTGAACTCAGAATCTTGAAATTCGGCACGAAGCAACGTTATATTATAGTCATCATCATCATCCCAGCGGCTGGGTTAATCCCAGTCGCATCCGAAGCCTTTTCAGCTTTGGAGTCTGGGGTCCGCTTTACCAGTCCAACTGCTGATATGGCTAAACTTCGACATTTTCCGTGAAGCGACTGCCGTCTGACCTTGTGGAGGTCAGAAGGCGACATCGATGCATTGCAGTTAGACCAATTGTTAGATTTTTGAGGGCTCCAACAACCCGTAACGACTGCCATTAGATGTTCGTATGGCAACCGGGACCAACGGCTTAACGTGCTTTCCGAGGCAGGACCAGACCAGTGCAAATATTCATATTCATGTATACAAACACTTGCACTGTGTGGGGATCGAACCCGCGCCACCTTGCGCAGCGGCCGCGTCCGCTACCGCTACGCCACGGAGGCTGTCAACGTTATATTATAGTACAGACTGATAAAAGGAAAAATTGTGAAAATGATAAATTTGAAGTTACATAAAATATTAAAATATTATTTTTGCTTACATGACAATTTTTTTTTTTATTAATTATAAACTAATTACTACCTACCCTTTTTCACATGAACGCGTAGAGATATTAAAGTTGAAATTCATATCAAACACTTCTTAAATCTAATTGCCTCTAAACTGTGAAAATTCTAAATCAATGCTAGTATTATAAATGCGAAAATAACTCTGTCTGTCTGTTACGCTTTCCCGCCTAAACCTCTCAACCGATTTTGATGAAGTTTGGCACAGACAATCTTTAGACCCTGAGAAAGAACATAGGCTACCTTTTATCCCGGAAAAATTTGATGTTCCCGAGGGGAATTTAAACAGCGCGATATAACCGACCTCCACGCGGGCAAAGCCGCTGGCGGAAAGCTAGTACGTCATAAATTGTAAACCGCTACGTTTGTACGGCGGAACCCTCGGTGTGCGAGTCCGACTCGCATTTGGCCGGTTTTTTTTTTAAACTATATTTTTTACATTAGGTGCATATTTTTCATTGCATTCTAAGAAGAAAAGGACAGCAAATACAATGTGTTTAGACCTGTCAAATTATTGTGCACCTGACGTAAACTGGCGTATATTTAGTCGCCATGTTTATAATCTCGTCTATTGAGTATCTTAATTTGACAGGATTAAACTAAAATGTTTTCTTCTATCAAACAACAGTGAACAACAGGATCGGCGTTAATGTCACTGATGACACACGACTTGACTTGGGCATGGAGAAGGGAAATCTGACAGTTCTTTGCCTACTGGCTTTTAGTAATGCATTCAACACTGTCGATTTCGATATCCTGCTTAGCATGCTTCACTAAGCAGAATATATCTCTAACGGCGATTAACTGCTCAGGATCGAGCTTGTTGGCGTGCCATCAAGGAGGCCTATGTCCAGCAGTGGACGAGTAGGGACTGATGATGATGATGGTGCTTAAAGTTAACTAGTGATTAGCGACTGTTTAGTCGCTAATCACAAGTTATTAATAAGGGGATAATTTTTTACCATATTCAAAATGGAGGAGAATTCTAGGTGAAACCTTACCATAATTGCATACGTATTCATGAAATCAGTATTTTTGTCAAGACAAACATAAGGTTGTAAGAAACGGTTTCAACGTTGCGAGATGTTGCGAGATGTTGCGAGATTTTGCGAGATGTTGCGAGATGTTGCGAGATGTTGCGATTGGTACTCAATATGGAAATGCTTTAAGAAATCAGCGTTTTAAGACTGCCGTAGTGAAACAGAGTGTTGTAGGTACGGCGCCGCACATCTACGATAAATTACCAGTTGGCATGAAAAATTAGAATGTTACACAATTCAAAACTGTAAATAAAGTGTGATAATAATTAGTTGATACGACTGATGGAAATCTAAATGACAAATTAATGTAGACTTATTTATTTTTTGACGAGTGAAATAACTCCGTATTGTGACGTTTGTAACTTTGTTTTTGTTTATTTATCATCATTTAATTTCGTTTTGACATAATATAATTGGTAACTTGTGTTTGCTGATGCATGATTGACTATGATGCTTTATGTTTTACAAGTAATTATGTACCTATATTTGTACACTTCTTGGCATAACATAGCGACCTATAAACTTTAATATAAGAACTGTATTCATTACCTATATTACATAAATAAAATTGATTTTGATGTTGCAGAGCAAACATGTCCGGTATGATGGCCATAACGGAGCTGGCGGCACGGCACTCGCCGGACGCGCCCGACTCCGACGACCCTTGCGCCACTCACGATCACGCAATGGTGGTCAGTATACCAGTACACATCTAGATTCCGACCGAAAGTAGGTTAATGCTATGCTCGGTTAAAATATCTATCGATAAAATACAATGTTATAGAGTATCGAGGGTTTCGGTTTTAATAAACTCGGTGAAATAGCTTACCAACAGAACACTTGTTGAAACGCACCAAACAGTCGAAGTACTAGAATTCTGAACCTTAGTACACAGCCTTATGGGTGGTATACGGTTTTGCAAAAAGTTGTTATACTACGTCTGGAACTGAACTTCCTATGAATGAATGTACAAACCTGTGCACTATACGTGTTTAACTGTAACTTATCCTAAGTTAGCTGTCTATTTATATAATGTGCTGCAAAGCAATATTAATATAGCTAGTGTTTTTATCTAGTCTAACAGTAACAACGAGAGGGAGGCATAATAACTTGTTTGTCTAACAGTAACAACGAGAGGGAGGCATAATAACTTGTTTGTCTAACAGTAACAACGAGAGGGAGGCATAATAACTTGTTTGTCTAACAGTAACAACGAGAGGGAGGCATAATAACTTGTTTGTCTAACAGTAACAACGAGAGGGAGGCATAATAACTTGTTTTTCTAACAGTAACAACGAGAGGAGGTATAATAACTTGTTTGTCTAACAGTAACAACGAGAGGAGGCATAATAACTTGTTTGTCTAACAGTAACAACGAGAGGGAGGCATAATAACTTGTTTGTCTAACAGTAACAACAGAGGGAGGCATAATAACTTGTTTGTCTAACAGTAACAACGAGAGGGAGGCATAATAACTTGTTTGTCTAACAGTAACAACGAGAGGGAGGCATAATAACGTTTTGTCTAACAGTAACAACGAGAGAGGGAGGCATAATGCTTGTTTGTCTAACAGTAACAACGAGAGGGAGGCATAATATCTAACAGTGTTTGTCTAACAGTAACAACGAGAGGGAGGTATAATAACTTGTTTGTCTAACAGTAACAACGAGAGGGAGGCATAATAACTTGTTTGTCTAACAGTAACAACGAGAGGGAGGCATAATAACTTGTTTGTCTAACAGTAACAACGAGAGGGAGGCATAATAACTTGTTTGTCTAACAGTAACAACGAGAGGGAGGCATAATAACTTGTTTGTCTAACAGTAACAACGAGAGGGAGGTATAATAACTTGTTTGTCTAACAGTAACAACGAGAGGGAGGTATAATAACTTGTTTGTCTAACAGTAACAACGAGAGGGAGGCATAATAACTTGTTTGTCTAACAGTAACAACGAGAGGGAGGCATAATAACTTGTTTGTCTAACAGTAACAACGAGAGGGAGGCATAATAACTTGTTTGTCTAACAGTAACAACGAGAGGGAGGCATAATAACTTGTTTGTCTAACAGTAACAACGAGAGGGAGGCATAATAACTTGTTTGTGCGCAGTTCCACTCGTGCGTGTGCACTGAGATCCTGTTCAAAGGCTGGAATACGACCAACGAACTGCAACTGTTCGGCTCGGCGCTGGCCATCTTCATAGCGGCGGTGCTGTACGAAGGCTTCAAGTACTGGCGCGAGACGCTGACGGCGCCGTCCCCCGCGCTCTCCGACTCCCAGCAGCACATCGCCAAGAGCGAGCTCAGGGCTGGCCCCGGCCGCTCGCTAAGGTGAGCTGACCGAGCACGTCCTGGTGTGTCGTGCCGGCTCCCGTGACGTCATCCCGCGTGCTAACGTCTGCTCCCCCGCAGGGCGATGCTGTGCTCGGGCGCGCACGCGCTGCAGACGGCGCTGCACGCGCTGCAGTCGACGCTCAGTTACCTGCTCATGCTGGTATTCATGACGTACAACGTGTGGCTGTGCCTCGCCGTGGTGCTGGGCCTGACACTTGGCTACTTCCTTTTCGGCTGGCGGCGCAGCTCGATCAACGACTCCAACGAGCACTGTCAGTGACGCAGTGCAACGGTCTTCGACGAAACTTGCGAGCTGGCCGTTTTGGTACAGTCGGCGCCGCATCAGTACTGTCTTCAGTTTCCATTGGAACTCCATAATGCGCTAGGCACTGAGTCGGTAGTTAGTGGCGTGTGGCCGGCTGCCGCCTGCCGCCTGCACAACTGTACCAATTATAAATTACTGTGTGCAAACACATTGAGCTTAATGCTTATTATAATTATCGAAAATATGTACGTGATAATATGTACGTGATAATATGTACATGATAATATGTACGTGATAATATGTACGTGATAATATGCGTCGAAACAACACGAATCCTTATTTTCACTTTTTTTTTTTAAACGTTGCCCCGCACAAGGCATTTCTCCTGTATATCGTGGGAGCGTCTACAAACATATATATATTAACAACATCCAGACCCAGAACAACTACTTGCAGGTCATACAAATATTTGTTACGCAGCGCGGCAGGAATCGAACCTGCGACACGCATCGCAGCAGTCAATAGCTCAACCACTGCGCTTACCGTGCAGTCAATTCTAATAACGCACAACTAATTGTAGGTTAGTAGCTAACAATGACGGAGTTCAAAAATTAATACTTATGTAAACGGTAGATACCTACTCACAATTATATTAATATTGACGGAGTTTAAAAATACTGACGTAGACATTAGATACTCACAATGCACATTCATTTTCAAACTTGTTACTGATATCGTTATCGTCGACTGGGTTAAGCTTTTTTTGTTTTGTTTTGGCAGTAATGGACGCCCAGGCTGTCTCACTCATCAGCCAGTCTTGGCAGTGCCGGACTCTTACCGGCTAAAACCACATTCCTGCCTTACATGTGTCCGCTGACATGATCCGAGCTCTTTCTTTTACAAAATTCCTTGACCGTAGAGTGGGCGCGCTATGAGCGTTTCACCGCCCGCGCGAAAAAAAAGTGAATAATTTTAAAAACAACTGTCCGTTAGGCTTTTTAGCAGCTGACACTACTCTCGTTAGCAACGCCCGTCGCCTGCCGTCGGAAGGAGAGGTCGGGAGGAGAAGGTTGTTGCCACGGACCACCAGGTGTTACT
The DNA here is from genome assembly GCA_017933935.1 of Sesamia nonagrioides. Lineage (NCBI taxonomy): Eukaryota > Metazoa > Arthropoda > Insecta > Lepidoptera > Noctuidae > Sesamia > Sesamia nonagrioides. Next base: position 82,166 of record JADWQK010000163.1, on the reverse strand, counting down.
GGCCGGCAAATTGTTCACCGCGCGCCCTCTCAACTAAATAATATTGTGAAATGTACTTTTTGCAAACTTGAAATGTAAACTATATTTTATAGTGCATTTACGCTTAAAACTAAAAAATACATGTTTGTTTTATAATTTAAAATATTTATTGATAGTAAAAAATAAGAATGGACAATTTGGAAGTTCAAACTGTGTCTTGGCTAGAGAAAACATCTAATCTTGGGCAGTTCAAGATTGATAATTCAGCAACACTTTAGTACAAAGATTAGCCCAAAATAGCCTCAATCAACATGCACCGATCGTCAACAGTGGCCGATCAGTTGCTAACTGATTTGCAAGATCTGCAGTATATGTCTCTCAAACAGGCGCACGAAAAAGGATGTTCCAGATACCCAAAGTTACTGTGCAACGAACATTGCACATACCTTTGTGAAGACTGTTTTATTAAAACATATCCATTAGATTAAGATAATATACATAAACATAATTTGTTATTTTTTCCAGTTTTTAAAGTTTTATAGAGTATTATGTACGTTATGGGAAAAAAAGTCAGTTAAAATGTTAAATTTCCTATAATCTTCTGTACACCAAAGTTTTTAAAAGGAAGTTTAATAAATATGTTGATTTATTATTACTTATAAGCGTGTTATTTAAATCCTGAGAAAATTATTAAATTACTGTATTACCTACTAGTTATAATGGTCAAACGAAAGGAGCGGCAAAATGCTCTCCACGCGCCCACTAACGTTTTGCAAAAAGACGCGCCCACTCTATTATCGTTTATGATTAAACACCCCTCGCCCCCCGCCGCCTCCCCCCCGTTTGTGATTAACCTTAAACACTATGGTTTTTATTCATAAACGACGTTTAAAGTTAAGTGACGCTAAAACGTCAAAAATGTTTGTTAAAAGTCACTCATCACAAGTTAACTTTAATCATAAAGCAAAATGAGTACGAGGGGATATCTTTATCAGTAGAGTTCCCCCAAAAAATAATGCCGTCTCGCAAAATTGAGGCTATTTTGTTTTGGATGGGAAATCATCAAATGACCTCTCCCACTCTGGGCGGAGTTAAGGGCGTGTCAGACTTTTACTAATTAAAACTGACCCGTGTTCATTCACTTGCCTGTGCGCCAGGACCACGGTTTCACTTTTAACCAAACCTCAACCCTGGCCCAAGAAACATGGGGCCTGTCACGGTGTGCTGACATCTCTTTGAGGCGCGCGCGAAACACAATGCGCCGTCAACCCGGGCCTGGTCCTTACCGGGCAGCGAGCTGCTCATCGCTCGATGTCCGGGCTTGCCCGCGCCTACGATGGCCGGGAGTTCGATGTTGTCTCCCGACTAGGGCGTCTCCTGTGGCGACCTGAGGCATGAGGACGCTGGGATTTCCGCTCCCTTACGCGCTCCGCCTCCTCCTTTACCAGCATCACTGCTTCGCAGAAGGAGGGGCAGACCTCCACGGTATGCTCCATCGTGTCCTCAGAGTGATCCACACAGTATTGACACCCTGGCGTTTCCTCCCGCCTTATAGATAGATAGTTAACACATTTATTTGATGCAACAACAAAAGACACAATACAGGTAATACAGGAAAAAAAAATACATCAAGAAGGGTGATAATCAAATAGTACAAAAAAAAAATAATTAAAGAAAAAATAAAAACAAATGTTTGTGTTGTTTAAGGGTGAATACCCTTAAACAACACAAACATTTGAAACGGTTTCGAACACAACTTTGCGGCGTATGTCTCATGGTTGCACCAAATAGGAGTCCAGCTCAGCATGTGCCAGGTAGGATACCTGACGCTGGTATTCTGTTATATCCCGTTAGTGACGCACGGAACGCCAAGGATGCCAAGGAACGGTAAAAGATATAAACCAATGAACTTGAACACTGTGTGGTGCGTATCATAAATGTGCAAGTACCTCGATGTACGCGGTTTAAAGGACGAGGCGAAACGCTTCGTCCGGTTCGATATTTGTTGATTGTTGGTGAACATAATTTTTTTGCAGTATTCCAAGTGATGATGGAATTCGAGAATAATGCCATGAAGTTATTCCATTTGAACCAACAACTAAAACAAGGTTTTATACATTTGCGGTATGATGGTTGACAATTTTTTGTCTTTCAAAGTGAAACGAAAAATTTAGCGAGGGAGCGGAAGGGAGTCCATCTAGTGATGGACAAATCCGCAAACTCTTACTTAATAGTCTGCCTAATAACAGACAAAGTCGCAAACGACGAGACGTAACAGAGAGTAACGAGTTTCCTCGTAGTAGAATGGGACAACAATATTCTCCCATAATCAGCTGCCATGCACGTCCATCGAGAGCTATAACACGCAAGACATCCCCTCGTCGTTCGAGGAAAAGAAATGATACCTATAAATTCCCGAATCGCGACTATACGTCAGATAAGGAAATGCCACAAAGAAATAAACATGTAAATTCTCAAAACTCAGCAGATCGTGTTAATCAAAAACGTAGACATGCAATTGGCGATTACTCATCTGACGAAGAGGTACCAAGGGCAGACCGACACCGCTATCGCAGTACTAGTAACGAAAGTTACGATACCCCTACTAGAAGAAGAAGATCGAGTCCGCTTCCGCTTTAGTAGATACTAAAGCGGAAGCGGACTCGATCTTCCCCACGTCGTTTGCAGCAAACCACATGGCGTGACTTGCCGGAATCGACCCATGGTATATTAAATAAATTTTTAGACATCCTAAATAATGTGAAGGGCCAATCGACCTCTAAGCTTTCTTTAACAAACGTAGTCCCCGAATTTGACCCTATGTCTACAGAACAAACTGTAATAACTTGGTTAACTAAAGTTGAAGAGTGTGCAGAGATTTACCAATGGGACGAACGGGAAACCATCCACTTTGCGCTACCAAAACTCACAGGCCTCGCCAAAGCCTGGTATCAGGGATTGAAAACTGTTTTATACTCGTGGACTGAATGGAATAGGAAGCTTATAGAGTCTTTTCCCTGTAGGCATGATTTCACGGAACTATTGACACAAATGTTAGCCAAGCGTGTGCGTTACGGCAAATCGTTAGAACAATATTACTACGCAAAAATAAACCTTCTGAATAGGTGCGACATCGCGGGACGAAACGCGGTGATTGTCTTTTACATGGTGTAGAAGATCGCGCAGTACGAATAGGGGCGCAGGCGGCACGTTTTCGCGAACCCGAAGACTTGTTAAGATACTTTAAAACTGTCAAAATTTTTAATAATAGAGAATTGATGAATAAATCAGTACGGGACACAAGGGCTCTTACGATCCAAAGTGGGCCGAAAGATTCTGTAAGGAAGGCTACTAGTATTAATATCAGATGTCACAATTGTAATGAAAGTGGACACAAGAGTTACACATGCAGTAAACCTCTATCAAAATGCAATCTCAGTGATCGTAATGGTCATTTAGATTTGTACTGTAGGTGTTATAGCATATAGTATTAGGTGAAATGCAAGCTTGCCTCGATAAAGTATGAAGCAACAACACCGTTCACGTGGGAAACCGAAACCGCTGACAACGCTAGGAGCGCTCGTCACTCGATGCCCCTGTTTACCGGATGCGTCTTTTTCGAAATAATTATAATATACTAGCTTTCCGCCCGCGGCTTCGCCCGCGTGGAGTTCGGTTATATCGCGCTTTTTAGATTTCCCTCGGGAACATCAAATTTTTCCGGGATAAAAGGTAGCCTATGTTCTTTCTCAGGGTCTAAAGATTGTCTGTGCCAAATTTCATCAAAATCGGTTGAGAGGTTTAAGCGGGAAAGCGTAACAGACAGACAGACAGACAGACAGACAGACCGACAGACAGACAGACAGAGTTACTTTCGCATTTATAATATAAATTTATAGTATGGATTTCTTGCTTTAAACGAATGCATCAACGGATGAGACTTTTTTTTTTAAAGATGTACGGTGTATGGTACCAGGGTATCACAAAAGTGTAGGAGAAGTCGAAACAATGAAGCTCATTCATCATTATTAATTTAATATTACATGGATGAAGTTTTATTTTGCCTACTTTGAGGAGGTGCAAGTTACCAGGGTAGCACAAAAATGTAGAAGAAGCCGAAACAATGAAGTTTAAAGAACAATGAAGTTTAAGTTTTCTAGCTTTCCGCCCGTGGCTTCGCCCGCGTGGGGTTCGGTTATATCGCGCTTTTTAGATTTCCCTCGGGAACATCAAACTTTTCCGGGATAAAAGGTAGCCTATGTTCTTTCTCAGGGTCTACAGATTGTCTGTGCCAAATTTCATCAAAATCGGTTGAGAGCTTTAAGCGGGAAAGCGTAACAGACAGACAGACAGGCAGACAGATAGACAGACAGACAGATAGACAGACAGACAGAGTTACTTTCGCATTTATAATATTAGTATGGATTTTCTTGCTTTAACCGAATGCATCAACGGGTGAGACTTTTTTTTTTAAAGATGTACGGTGTATGGTACCAGGGCATCACAAAAGTGTAGGAGAAGTCGAAACAATGAAGCTCATTCATCATTATTAATTTAATATTACATGGATGAAGTTTTATTTTGCCTACTTTGAGGAGGTGCAAGTTACCAGGGTAGCACAAAAATGTAGGAGAAGCTGAAACAATGAAGTTCATTCATTCACACAGGAATGACTGGAACGGGTTAAAAAGGATATCCTATGTCCTTCTTCCAGTTCTTAGCTACCTCCCTATCAATTTTCAGCCAAATCGGTTCAGCCGTTCTTGAGTTATGAATAGTGAAACTAACTAACACGACTTCTTTTATATATATATAGACTAGCTTTCCGCCCGCGGCTTCGCCCGCGTGGAGTTCGGTTATATCGCGCTTTTTAGATTTCCCTCGGGAACATCAAATTTTTCCGGGATAAAAGGTAGCCTATGTTCTTTCTCAGGGTCTAAAGATTGTCTGTGCCAAATTTCATCAAAATCGGTTGAGAGGTTTAAGCGGGAAAGCGTACCAGACAGACAGACAGACAGACAGACAGACAGACAGACCGACAGACAGACAGACAGAGTTACTTTCGCATTTATAATATAAATTTATAGTATGGATTTCTTGCTTTAAACGAATGCATCAACGGATGAGACTTTTTTTTTTAAAGATGTACGGTGTATGGTACCAGGGTATCACAAAAGTGTAGGAGAAGTCGAAACAATGAAGCTCATTCATCATTATTAATTTAATATTACATGGATGAAGTTTTATTTTGCCTACTTTGAGGAGGTGCAAGTTACCAGGGTAGCACAAAAATGTAGAAGAAGCCGAAACAATGAAGTTTAAAGAACAATGAAGTTTAAGTTTTCTAGCTTTCCGCCCGTGGCTTCGCCCGCGTGGGGTTCGGTTATATCGCGCTTTTTAGATTTCCCTCGGGAACATCAAACTTTTCCGGGATAAAAGGTAGCCTATGTTCTTTCTCAGGGTCTACAGATTGTCTGTGCCAAATTTCATCAAAATCGGTTGAGAGCTTTAAGCGGGAAAGCGTAACAGACAGACAGACAGGCAGACAGATAGACAGACAGACAGATAGACAGACAGACAGACAGAGTTACTTTCGCATTTATAATATTAGTATGGATTTTCTTGCTTTAACCGAATGCATCAACGGGTGAGACTTTTTTTTTTAAAGATGTACGGTGTATGGTACCAGGGTATCACAAAAGTGTAGGAGAAGTCGAAACAATGAAGCTCATTCATCATTATTAATTTAATATTACATGGATGAAGTTTTATTTTGCCTACTTTGAGGAGGTGCAAGTTACCAGGGTAGCACAAAAATGTAGGAGAAGCCGAAACAATGAAGTTCATTCATTCACACAGGAATGACTGGAACGGGTTAAAAAGGATATCCTATGTCCTTCTCCCAGTTCTTAGCTACCTCCCTACCAATTTTCAGCCAAATCGGTTCAGCTGTTCTTGAGTTATGAATAGTGTAACTAACACGACTTCTTTTATATATATAGATTATCCTAATTTAAAAAGTAGTAAATAAGATCAAGTAAGAAGAAGTAGTAAATAGAAGACCCGCTAGCTGACCCGGCGAACTTTGTTCCGCCTTAAAGGCAATAAATATCACATGATCTTATTTTTTAGTTTTTAAATTAGGATAATTAGGGCAGCACAAAAGTGTAGGAGAAATCGAAATAATGAAGCTCATCATCATCATCATCATCAGCCTTTTTTTATCGTCCCCCTGCTGGGGATAGCTAGAGAGGAGAACGACTGAGCGTAATCACCACGCTTGCTCAATGCGGGTTGGCGATTTCAGACTTACAAAAGGCCAGGTTTCCTTAAAATGTTTTCCTTCACTTTGTAAATCAATCGGCTTTGCATTCATCATTAAATCACTAATACATAGAAGAAATTTGATTTTCTCTACTTTGTGGAGGTGTAAGGTACCAGGGCAGCACAAAAGTGTAAGAGAAGCCGAAACAGTGAAGCTCATTCATCATTAAACCTTAATAATTACATCAAAGAACTTTTATTGTGCCTAGTTTGTAGAGGTGCTATGTACCAGGGTAGCACAAAAGTGTCCCGGCGAACTTTGTTCCGCCCTAAAGGCAATATGACATGATCTTATTTACTACTACTACTATTTTAAATTAGGATAATCTATATATATATAGAAGAAAGTCGTGTTTGTTACACTATTTATAACTTAAGAACGGCTGAACCGATTTGGCTGAAAATTGGTAGGGAGGTAGCTAAGAACTGGGAGAAGGATATAGGATATCCTTTTTATCCCGTTCCCGTTGTTCCTGTGTGAATGAATGAACTTCATTGTTTCGACTTCTCTTACACTTTTTAGCGATCCTGGTACCTTGCAACTCCTCAAAGTAGGCAAAATAACTTCATCGATGTAATATTGATTAATAATGATGAATGAGCTTTATTGTTTCGACTCTACACTTTTGTGCTACCCTGGTACCATACACCGTACATAAAAAAAGTCTCAGCCGTTGATGCATTCGTTTAAAGCAAGAAATACTCTCTGCCGGTTTAAAGTTTCTAATAAAAAGCCACAAAGCCAACTTCAACTTTAAACTAATATTGTATTGTTGTGACATTTATCATTGCCATTCTCCCATTGCTCTTGTGAGTTTTATTTTGTCTCCTTTTTGGAGGTGCAGGGTACCAGGGTAGCACTAAAGTGTAGAGAAGAAGTAAAAACAATGAAGCTCATACATCATTATTATTAAATCATTTTTTCCTTACTTTCTCACCGTTTAGAACTACCCTGGACTACGACAAACATTTTAAAACCAAAATCAGCTCAATCGGCCCAGCCGTTCTCGAGTTTTAGCGAGACTAACGAACAGCAATTCATTTTTATATATATAGATTATCCTTATTTAAAAAGTAGTAAATAAGATCATGTCATATTGCTTTTAAGGCGGAACAAAGTTCGCAAGGTCAGCTAGAAGACCCGCTAGCTGACCCGGCGAACTTTGTTCCGCCTTAAAGGCAATAAATATCACATGATCTTATTTTTTAGTTTTTAAATTAGGATAATTAGGGCAGCACAAAAGTGTAAGAGAAATCGAAACAATGAAGCTCATCATCATCATCATCAGCCTTTTTTTATCGTCCCCCTGCTGGGGATAGCTAGAGAGGAGAACGACTGAGCGTAATCTTGACTTGATCTTGAAACCACGCTTGCTCAATGCGGGTTGGCGATTTCAGACTTACAAAAGGCCAGGTTTCCTTAAAATGTTTTCCTTCACTTTGTAATCGGCTTTGCATTCATCATTAAATCACTAATACATAGAAGAAATTTGATTTTCTCTACTTTGTGGAGGTATAAGGTACCAGGGCAGCACAAAAGTGTAGGAGAAGCCGAAACAGTGAAGCTCATTCATCATTAAACCATAATAAACAAAGAACTTTTATTGTGCCTAGTTTGTAGAGGTGCTATGTACCAGGGTAGCACAAAAGTGTCCCGGCGAACTTTGTTCCGCCGCGCTTTGTGGCGCTTTGTTGCGCCGCGCTTTAGGGCACATGGGACATGATCTTAATTTACTACTACTACTATTTTAAATTAGGATAATCTGTATATATATAGAAGAAAGTCGTGTTAGTTACACTATTTATAACTTAAGAACGGCTGAACCGATTTGGCTGAAAATTGGTAAGGAGGTAGCTAAGAACTGAGAGAAGGATATAGGATATCCTTTTTTATCCCGTTCCCGTTGTTCCTGTGTGAATGAATGAACTTCATTGTTTCGACTTCTCCTACACTTTTTTGCGATCCTGGTACCTTGCAACTTCTCAAAGTAGGCAAAATAACTTCATCGATGTAATATTAGATTAATAATGATGAATGAGCTTTATTGTTTCGACTCTACACTTTTGTGCTACCCTGGTACCATACACCGTACATAAAACAAAGTCTCAGCAGTTGATGCATTCGTTTAAATCAAGAAATACTCTCTGCCGGTTTAAAGTTTCTAATAAAAAGCCACAAAGCCAACTTCAACTTCAAACTAATATTGTATTGTTGTGACATTTTTTATCATTGCCATTCTCCCATTGCTCTTGTAAGTGAGTTTTATTTTGTCTTCTTTTTGGAGGTGCAGGGTACCAGGGTAGCACTAAAGTGTAGAGAAGAAGTAAAAACAATGAAGCTCATACATCATTATTATTAAATCATTTTTTCCTTACTTTCTCACCGTTTAGACCTACCCTGGACTACGACAAACATTTTAAAACCAAAATCAGCTCAATCGGCCCAGCCGTTCTCGAGTTTTAGCGAGACTAACGAACAACAATTCATTTTTATTTATATAGATTAAATAAGCATTCTGTATCTAACATCGATCAGAGTAGGATTCTTTCATTGTTATAGTTTAGTTATAATTTTTATATTGTAATTTTTACATTGATTAAATCTAGTTAAAAATCATTTTGGTTTTTTTTGGATCCTCCGACAGCGACGTACGTATTTGGCGCAGTCGGTAGGATACTCGAGGCGTCTCGAGCTAGCTAGATAGGGCTATTCTAATATCGATAACCGTCTCGCTAAATTCGCTACCGCCGTCGCGAGCGAACGCGTTCGCCGAGTATCCTGTAAGAACCTGTCGTCCTGCGCGGAGGAGAAATCCAGACATCGATCCCAGAGGTACCGAAATGCAGTTAATGTAAGTACACTGACAATCGTTTCTGTGAGTTGCTTCCTATCCCTTTCCTTATAGTAAGTTTCTTCTTCTTCCTTCCTCAGCCTATAGATGTCCACTGCTGGACAAAGGCCTCCCCCAAGGCTTTCCACGATGACCGGTCTTGTGCTGCCCGCATCCATCGGCTTCCCGCGACCTTCACCAGGTCATCGGTCCACCTTGTTGGGGGTCTCCCTACGCTGGGGGGTCTCCCTATAGTAAGTTTATTAAGTCGTAATCATTTTTCACCCTAAGCAATCTACATTTAAAGGGCCAGAGCCCTCTAGACAAGCACGTAGGTTAACTATTGATTTAAATAGAAATATTAATTTAGCTTTAGATTCTACGGCTAATAGCAAACTATTAGCCGTAGAATCTAAAGCTAAATTAATATTCATTCAGGTTAGAAACTCCTGAACCCGCCACAATGAGTAATGCCGATTTGATTTTTAAGACTTTACGTTTAGTGCCAGATTTCGATGGCAATTCGCATGTTTTACCGAGGTTTATACATCTATGCGACCAAATTGTCACGGAGTACATCGAAGCAAACACTGATGATGCTTTAGCTAGGCTAGGGTATTTTGAACAAAATAACTGGACCAGCTGCTCGTATTATCATCTCAAACGGTATACCTGAAGATTGGGATAGCATAAAAAAATCATTAATTAATAATTTTTCTGACCAAAGAGATGAGACCAACAATGACCTTATGTTAGCAACTCAAGGGAGCAAATCACCACAGGAATTTTATGACCATTGTGTTAACTTATTCAGCACTATCATGACTTATGTCACTCTGCATGAAAACGTTAAGACAACTGTGGAAGCCAAGCGTACCCTTTATAGGAAATTAACCACGCAAGCTTTTGTTCGCGGTTTAAAGGAGCCCTTAGGCTCTCGCATACGTTGCATGCGTCCTGAAAGTGTTGAAAAAGCTCTCGAGTTTGTGCAGGAAGAATTGAACGTTCTTTATTTGCAAAATCGCCACGATCCGTTAACTGATAAAAAGTTAAATTCCCAAAATACCTTGCCATCAGCATCTGCAGTTAATGCCGGCAACCCTATGTTCTTGCCGAAACCGTTCAATTTCTCCGCACGAAGCAACCCTGCTACCAACTATCAGCCTCAACAGATGAATTTGTTGAGAATGCCTTCGCATACTCAACAAATGTTCCGCGCGCCGATATTCAATACGCCACCGATGTTCCGAGCGCCGATACCATATACGCAGCAAATGTTCCGCGCCGCACCAACTAGCTTTGACAAACCTAATAATAATTTCCAGCTACCACCAAACCGCGGTACTTGCAAAATACTGGCCCTAAACCCATGAGCGGCGTTAGCCCGTACGTAATTAGGGAAAAGCCTTCCTTCGGTCAAGCATCAGGCCACGATTGGCGTAGAAGTGGTAACCCACCTCCATCAAACTACTTCAAATCTAAAGAGATGAACATGAATGTATGCGCTGACTACGGTGATCAGTTTTTTTATCCAGTTTATTATTACGACCCCAACTATAACAGCTACACGAATAATACCAAGTACTATAACTTAGAAACCGATTATTTCGTGAGTAACGTCCCTTATTACGACAATTTTGCTCTAGAATATTCTCCACCTGTAGCATGTGATCCTCAACCCGGTACTAGTTCCGTTGATGATAAAAATAGTTCCGCCAGCACTAATACTAGTTCTGTTGGTAAACAGGATTTTCAGAAAAACGGGAGATCAGACAAATTAGGATAGAAGTTAACCTTCAGACGCAAAGGCAGCTTCCGTTCATTCAAGTTTCGCAACCGCCTTAAAAACTTTTAATTGACACAGGCGCAAATCAGTCATTCATTAGCCTAGAAGCTGTAGATACATTCAACAGTAACTTTCCCTTAAATATCGATCCCTTTGAAGTTACAAATGTACACGCTACAATAAGAAATAATTATTCTATAACGATTCCTACATTTAGTGAATTCCAGGAGTCTGAGGATATTAAATTGTTCATTTATAAGTTCCACAATTATTTTGATGGGCTTATAGGACTCGACTTGCTGGAGAAATGCGAGGCAAAAACCGATCTTAAGGCAACTTATTACTCGTAATTCTGTCAATAAAATTAATATGTACAATTCACGAAACGTTAACCTGTATGAAAATGTTATACCAGCTAATTCAACAAAGATACTCAAGGTACCAATTAACTTACAGGACGGAGATGCAATAATTCCTGAACAAATCATATCTAAATGTATCATTAAAGATTGTCTAACCACAGTGGCAAATAATCGCGGATTTCTAGAAGTTGCGAACCCTACCCAGCACGATTTAATATTTTCAATGGATCATGCAGTCCAAGCAGAGACCTATAATATTCAGTGCACGAGTACTGAGAATTCGCGTCACGATCCCCAGTTTTCTGTTATCGATCCGACCCGCGCGAAAGAAGTTATTTCACGTTTGCGTACAGATCACCTTAATAAGGAAGAACGCATTAATTTAGAGACCTTATGTAATAAATATGCCGATATCTTTTACATAGAAGGTGAGGCTTTAACATTCACGAATAAAATCAAACATCGCATTCGAACAACGGATGAAGTCCCGGTTTATTCAAAAAGTTACCGCTACCCTTACATACATAGAGATGAAGTTAGAGACCAGATAGGTAAAATGTTAACTCAGGGAATCATTCGCCCGTCAGAGTCCGCCTGGAGCTCACCCATTTGGGTTTTCATAAAGAAAGCTGATGCTTCCGGGAAAACTAAGTGGCGTTTAGTTGTCGACTTCAGGAAACTAAATGAAAAAACATATGACGACAAATACCCTATCCCCAACATCAATGATGTTTTAGATAAGTTAGGCAACTGTCAGTATTTCACCACGTTAGATTTGGCAAGCGGATTTTATCAGGTCGAAATGGATCCTGCTGACATCCCCAAGACAGCATTCAATGTAGAGAACGGTCATTACCATACCTATGGGACTATTTACGCATGCCTATGGGATTAAAAAATTTCCCTTCTACATTTCAACGTGTCATGGACAATGTCCTCAAGGACCTACAGAACACCATTTGCTTAGTGTATTTGGACGATATTATTGTATTCAGCACGTCGCTCCAAGAACATAATTATGACTAATCTCGAGAAGGTATTCCAAAAATTACGGGACTCTAATTTCAAAATACAGTTGGACAAGTCTGAATTCCTTAAACTAGAAACTTCATACTTGGGACACGTTATAACAAAGGATGGGATAAAACCCAATCCGAATAAAATTATTGCAATTCAAAATTACCCGATTCCAACTACCCCTAAAGAAATCAAACAATTCCTTGGGTTGGTTGGCTACTACCGTAAATTCATACCGGACTTCGCACGAATAACAAAACCACTTACACAATGCTTAAAAAAAGGAAGAAAGGTTGTAATAAATTCTGATTATACCGAAAGTTTCGAAAAATGCAAATCACTTATAACTAACGACCCAATCCTGCAATACCTTGATTTCAGCAAAGATTTCATTTTGACAACCGATGCCTCTAATTTTGCGCTTGGTGCCATTTTATCACAAGGGCCAATAGGCGCAGATAAACCCGTATGTTACGCATCTCGTACACTAAATGAGAGTGAGATAAATTACAGCACTATCGAGAAAGAACTGCACGCTATAGTTTGGGCGACTAAATATTTTCGGCCATACCTATTTGGTAGAAAATTCAAGATCATCACAGATCAAAAGCCACTCCAGTGGGTTATGAGCTTAAAGGAGCCTAATTCTAGATTAACCAGATGGAAGCTTAAGTTATCAGAATACGATTTTATTGTAATTTATAGAAAGGGTTCTAGTAACACAAACGCCGATGCTCTTTCCCGCATTCAAATAAATAATGAGGAAACGAGTTCTATGGTAGCTAACGCATCAGATCGTCCACCTTCTAGAAGTAATTCAACCACGATTTCTGCTCACACCAGTCAGGAAAATCCCATCCTTGAAATCCCAATAGTCGATGTACCATTAAATAAATTCCATAGACAAATCCATATAACTGTGGTAGGTGATATAAAAAAACGACCTACAGCATCTAAGCCGTTTGAAACACACACAAGAACTAGCGTGCAAGTTTCCAACTCCAATCTGGAAACTGATATTATAAATGTTATAAAGGAATACGTTAGTCCCAAGGTTAAAACAGCACTATTAATAAATCCACCATTAGCAATGTACAATATAATACCCATTATCCAGAAAAAGTTCAAAAGTTCCTCAATGAATTTGGTTTTAGCTAAAAGAGAAGTTGAAAATGTTAAAGATTATTTGAGGCAGCAAGAAATAATAAAACATTACCACGATGGTAAGAACAACCATCGTGGAATAAATGAATGTTACCTAGCTCTTTCTCATCGTTATTACTGACCAAAGATGAAAGATGAGATCACGATATTCATTAATAATTGCACTGTGTGTGGCCAGGCAAAGTATGATCGTCATCCAATCAACCAGCAATTTAAAGTAGTACCCCCAGCCAGTAAACCATTCGAAACTGTCCATATAGACTTGCTAAAAATCCAGACAGAGAAATATTTAACTTTATTTATTTAGTTCTCCAAATACGCGCAAGCTTACCACATACGAGATGGTACAGCCATCAGTATTGTACAAGCATTGTTAAAATTCTGCACGCATCATGGTCTGCCCCTCACCATAGTATCGGATAATGGGACAGAATTCACCAACCAACTATTCAGTGAGTTTATTAGTATGCACAAAATAATACACCATAAAACATTGCCCCATGCTCCTAATGATAATGGAATTGTGGAACGGTTCCGCTCTACCTTGTTGGAACACCTACGCATTTTTAAGTTAATTCACAAAGGGGAAGTCGTAGTAAACCTTGTTCCTTATGGCATTTTAGCGTACAATAGCACCATACATAGTTTCACCAAATGTCGACCGATCGATATCATAACTGGACACTTCGATCCACGTAACTCATTATCATACTTTCTTACAATACATACAGATCAAACACAATATTATAATAATAAATTTAATTTTAAAATTGATATACGTAAAATAACACACGTAGAACAAACCAAATTTTTAGGTATAGTATTAGATGAATATTTAGACTGGAAGGCGCAGGTTCAGTACGTGTGCAATAAAATAAATAAATTTGTATATGCCCTTAGAAAAATTAAACGTGTAACTAATATAAAAATAGCCGTAATGTCTTATCGAGCTTACGTTGAGTCCTCTTTGAGGTATGGACTTATAACATGGGGAAATAGTACGGAACACAACAGGGCATTTATCGAACCGGACTAAGCGTTTCGCCTCGTCCTTTAAACCGCGTACATCGAGGTACTTGCACATTTATGATACGCACCACACAGTGTTCAAGTTCATTGGTTTATATCTTTTACCGTTCCTTGGCATCCTTGGCGTTCCGTGCGTCACTAACGGGATATAACAGAATACCAGCGTCAGGTATCCTACCTGGCACATGCTGAGCTGGACTCCTATTTGGTGCAACCATGAGACATACGCCGCAAAGTTGTGTTCGAAACCGTTTCAAATGTTTGTGTTGTTTAAGGGTATTCACCCTTAAACAACACAAACATTTGTTTTTATTTTTTCTTTAATTATTTTTTTTTTGTACTATTTGATTATCACCCTTCTTGATGTATTTTTTTTTCCTGTATTACCTGTATTGTGTCTTTTGTTGTTGCATCAAATAAATGTGTTAACTATCTATCTATAAGGCGGGAGGAAACGCCAGGGTGTCAATACTGTGTGGATCACTCTGAGGACACGATGGAGCATACCGTGGAGGTCTGCCCCTCCTTCTGCGAAGCAGTGATGCTGGTAAAGGAGGAGGCGGAGCGCGTAAGGGAGCGGAAATCCCAGCGTCCTCATGCCTCAGGTCGCCACAGGAGACGCCCTAGTCGGGAGACAACATCGAACTCCCGGCCATCGTAGGCGCGGGCAAGCCCGGACATCGAGCGATGAGCAGCTCGCTGCCCGGTAAGGACCAGGCCCGGGTTGACGGCGCAAAAGGTTAGGTTAGGTTAGGTTAGGTTTTTTTTTTTTTTTTTTTTTTTTTTTTTTTTTTTTTTTTTTTTTTTTTCCGCTATACTTTTTTGCGGCTTTTTGCCTTGTCTTTTTTCGGGGTTATTTCTTTCCCACGTCTATATTCTTTTAATCATCTTATTATAACAATTTCCTTACATGCTAGTTACATTTTTCCTTATTTCTACTTATTCTAATTATTACTATTTACTTATTACGTAACATAACATGGCTTAGACAATCAAATTCTTGCCGACGGCACAACGCTTGGCTGTGCCGCCCCTGTCCTGTTCCTTTCTATAGCTTGTTTTGCAACTTTGAGGCAGAACCGCTCCAGACACGGCCTGGAGTGCTTGTCTGCCATTAGGTCAGAGATAGTTGTTTCAGTCAAAATAGTACCAGTACTTACTTCCAGGTCGTATCTGTCGCGGTTGTGCCTCGGACACTCGAACAGCAGGTGCTGGACTGTCTCAGTTGCCTGCGTGTCACACACACAGGCCGGGCTGTCCTTTAACATGAACTTGTGTAGGTACGCGGCGAAGCCGCCGTGACCCGTCAAAATTTGCGCCCAAATAGACGTCCTGTCGAGGCTCTTCAGGACCTTGCGCGCGCGCACCACGTCGGGGAAGAACATCCGCGTGACACCAGCCGTGGCCCCGCCGGTGTACCTCCCATTCCAGACAGCTACTGTGCCCTCTCTCAAACGTCGCTTGACGTATGAGACTGGACACCTGTCATACGCTGGGGCGACCCTGGACTGAGCCGCCGCCTGCCTTGCCAACTCGTCGGCTCGCCCATTGCCGGGGATCCCGACATGAGCTTTCACCCAAAAGAACCGGAGGATTTTACCTCTCCCCTCTTGCTCCCTTATATTCTCACGAATATGGGTAGCAAGGGGATGGTGCGTTTCCGGGTTTCGGATCAAGTCGAGCGAGGACCGGGAGTCGCTGAGCACCGCCGCGCAGTCGAAGCCTCTCGAGACAACCAGGTCTGTAGCCCTGGCTATCGCGAGCAGCTCCGCCTGAAAGACGGTGCACATCGACTCCAACCTCATTCGCTTGGTCCGAATCTCGGACCCATCCCGCCAGTATGAATATGCTGCCCCGACTCCCTCATCCGATTTACTACCGTCAGTGTAAATCAGATGAGCGGGCAACTGTAGCTGAGCCACAGTTTCGGGGAGCATATTCTCCAGACACTGATAGTCGACATCTGGCTCACTGGCGGGGTGAGGGGCCTCCGTAAAGGCCCTACGCTCCTCCAGTTCGCGGGATTCCAGCTCATCTATCGGACGTCCCCGTTTGCACTCAAACAGCCGGGCGACCCCCAACACTCGAAGATCGAGCGGGAGGAGACCCGACAGCGTGAGCGCTGCATTGAGCGAGACCGTACGATGTGACTTGGCGATCTTCTGTGCAAAGCCCCTCTGGACGGTAGCAAAGGTTCTTTGCACAGAGATCTTCTCGGCGGCCTTCGCCCAGGAGCTCGCGCCGTACAGGATCGTCGGTTCGACGACTGCGGTGTATATCGTCCTGATGATCTCCGGACACAAGCCCCAATCCACCCGAGCCATCGCCGACAGCTTCATGTATAGGTTAGTTGCCTTGCAACAAGCATATGAAATATGCTTGTTGAAGGTCAACTTGCTGTCGACGATGACTCCGAGGATCTTGAGCTCGGTCACCATCGAGATGTCAACGCCACCCATCTGCATGACCGGAGTGTCGTATCTAAGCTTTCGCGTCACTACCATCGCCTGAGTTTTTTCGGCGGAAAAGCGAAGCTTATTTACGACACCCCACTCGTGCACACAGGCTAAAGCGGCATTGGCATCCCGCTGGATCCCGAGCGCCGTGTGCCCAGAGAATACCAAGACGATATCATCCGCGAACGCCTGCACGTACGCGCCCAGCGTATCCAGGTTGTCCAGCAGAGGGTCCAGCAGCATGTTCCAGAAGAGAGGCCCACCGATGGGGCCCTGGACGCAGCCTTTGGACTGGGGCTTCTGCATCGTCCTCCCCGCGTAGCGCACGACTACGCTCCGGTCCCTGAAGTAATCCTCGACAAGACGTCTCAGATTTACGGGAATACCTTTCTCTATCATTCTGCACTTTATGGCAGGCCACCATGCGTTGTCGAACGCCCCCTCGATGTCCAGAGAGACTATCAGGGCGGTCTCTTTCTTGTGGATGATGCCTCTGACGTGCTGCATCAGGTCGTACAGCGCGTCCTTCGTGCTCCGCTGCGGTACGAAGCCGTACTGCCGCGCATTGGACTTGGGCAAGAAGTGCCAACGGATTCGTCGGCACAGGATCTTCTCCAAAATCTTGCCCATGATGGAAAGTAGTCCAATGGGGCGATACGACTTTGCGCGGGCATAGTCTGGACGCGCCGGCTTCCTGAGCACCACGACAGATGCTACCTTCCGCGGTGCCGGGAAGCACGCCAGGTCAAGACACCGGTTCAGGATGGCCAGGAATAGCTGGATATCCTGGTTAATCACTCGGTAGCAAATATCGCTCGTGAAACCATCCGGACCCGGTGCCTTTTTCGGGTTGAAGCTGCGCAGAGTCCGGATCCGCTCCCCCCTGGTGATCGGGGGGTCGTCGGTCTCTCCCGGGCGGCGCGTGCTGACCAGATCCGCACGACGCCTGATGACGGCGTGGACATCATTGTCCGCCGACGCGTCATCGTCGGCGAAGAATGTTCCGGCCAGCAGCGCCACCGATTGATCCGGGCTCTGCACAACTCCACCCTCCACGAGTAGCTGGTCCTCGTGACGACCTGTCGCCCTTCCCAGCACCCGAAAGATACCGTCCCACATAGACTCCCTTTCTTGCATCGAGCAGAACTGCTTCCAGCTCGCAGTTTGGGCGCTGACTGCCCTCCGCTCGTACTCCGCCTTGGCACTCAGGTAGTCGTCAACCACATACTGCCTGCGACGCGGCGCGGCACAGCGGATCCTACGCCGCTTTGTGTTCACGTCGCGCCGCAGCCTTTCAAGCTCGTCGTTCCACCAAGGAAAGCCGCTCTTTTGTCGGGGCGGTCTGTGTGGGGGGATAGCCCTCCCACACGCTTCGGTCACGGACTCAATAAAGTCCGTGACCACCCCTTCAAGTTCGCCCTTGTCGCGGGCGTTGGCGACTCGCTCCAGGGTGAGTCCCCGGGCGGATATCTCATTTTGCATTTCCTCAGTGAAACGACCCCAATCAGCCTTCCGGGTGTTGTAGCGCCGACTCGTCCACCGGGTGTTTCCCCCGGGAGGCACTCTGAGACCCAGAACCACACGTATCGCCCGATGATCAGAACTTGTCACGGAGTCGTCCACTTTCCACTCAAGGACGCTTCTCAACAGTCCCTGGGTGCAGACGGTAACATCGACATGACTCGTGTACCGCCTGCCCCCACGGACCGTATCGAAGGTGGGGACGACTCCTTCGTTCAGTACGTGCAGCTCCATATCATCAAAGAACCCCCTCAGGGACTCCCCCCGAGAGTCCTCCTCGGCGCTGCCCCACCACGGACTCCACGCATTCCAATCTCCGCCCACGAGGATCCTGGCGGTGCCGACCCGACCCAGAAAGCCGCGTATCTGCGAAAGGTACGGTTCGATATCCTCCGTGCCCTCAAGGTACACAGAGACAGCCGCCACGGTCCAATCGCCCGCCTTTAAGACGACAGCCACAATATTCTCGGTGATGATTAGGGGGTTCACAAGAACCTCCAGATCATCCCGGAACACCATGACTGCCGCTTTGACAGGTTTGGTCCTAGCAGACTCCCTCTGTATCACCCTAACGCCACGGAAGCTACCGACCCGCCCCTCCGTGCCAACGTAAGGTTCCTGGACCAGGGCCACCCCCATGAGCGGACATTACTAACTCCTGAGTCGCCAGGCGGCCGCGCTGGAGGTTGGCCTGATACACGATAAAGTGCCTCTCACACTCATTATCCACTGCGGGGCCCTTAGCAATAATTTATGGAGGAGCGCGCGATACCTTCCCATTTCTGCCTTATCGGACAGCCGCCGTCGAAGGCATTGTGTCCCGTCGCTTGTTGTCCGGCCCGGTCGCAGCTCACACAGACTGGGGCCTTCCCGTCCATGCGGGAGGGGCACTTCGCACGGTCGTGCTCCCCCCCACAATGGGCGCAAAGGTCCGCCTTCTGCTTACATGTTCTGCGGCCGTGGCCGTACCCTAAACAGCGGGAGCACTGCACCAACGGCGACTGGTCCTCGGCAGTCAGGCCCTGTATGTCAATATAAAGGGTCTCCGCCTCAGTTAGCTTACGCCAAACCTGAGGGGAGACCTGCAAGACTACATGGGCCTGAAGGGGGTTCCGCGCCCCCCTCCTATAAACCTCCTTGACCCGAAAGTGACTATCGTCCATGCCCAGCCACAATTTCCGGTTCTGACACTTGAGAGACTCAATAATGTCAGCCTCGGAGGTGTAACTGAGCAAGTTACGTATAATCACTCGCGGGTCGCGGTTTGCCGCGGGCGCTGTGTCGAGGCCGTCCCGAGCATTGAGTCGGCTTTTGGCCTTCTCCAGCTCCGGCCTGTTCCCGCAGCAGATCACTACCTTGCCGTCCCTTACCTTCCGGATCCTATCAACCTGTATTCCCGTTTTCCGGGCGTCGAGGGCTTCCCTAATTTTCTCCACTACTCTTTCACTCGTGTCTTTCGCTTCCTTTGACGAGACGATTAGAGCGTGGTTCGGTCTGCAGGGGAGAGGGCGATTCTTTGCCTTTGGGACCCTCAACGTCTCGGCGTACGTTGCCGCCGGGACCCTGAGGGTCTCCATGGCCTTTCCGGTATCCCGTACGGTTTCTCCGTACTTTTTCACTCTCTCCCCGACTTCCCCAACCCTCGCCCCGATCGTCTCCACTTTCGTTCCGGTCTCTTCCATTCTCTTTCTTACCTCTTCCGTCATTCTTCCCGCACATTCCATCTTCTCAGCTACCCCATCTACTTTCTTTCCAGTCCTTTCAATACTCACCTTTACCTCTTCCGTCATTCTTCCCGCACATTCCATCTTCTCAGCCATCCCATCTACTTTCTTTCCTGTCGTCTCGATACTCAACCTTACATCCTTCATTTCTTGCACTAAGCCCTCCAATTTCTTAACGTTGCCACACAGCGCCCTGCCCGGGGGATACTCATCAAACCGGTCCATCACGTCTGTGTTAATCATTTTTTTGATGGACTCGGTGGTTAGGTTAGGTTAGGTTAGGTTAGGTTAGGTTAGGTTAGGTTAGGTTAGGTTAGGGGTTAAGGGTTAGGTTAGGTCCGTGTGCAGTTTCTGGCCTGCCATCGGACGCGTCCCCAGGTGGCGGATAGGGGAACGGCCCCCAGATATGGGGGTTACCGGTTTACCGGCGCGGACCAAAACCAGATGCGGGGACCGCTTCGGCGGTCACACGTGCGGCGGGTCGGCCACCACTCGAGGTGGCTGACGTGACCCGAACTCCGGGTCACCGTCGGGCAACCCGGTCTCCTCATTGAGAGGAGCTGGGGGCCCCGTTTGCCTCCGGGCAAACGAGTGGGGCTAAGAGGAAGGACACCTCGCTAAAAAACCCTTGGCTGCTGCGTCTTCTCGCACAAAAAGACGTACCCAGCCCGGCCCCTCCCTGTGGAGTGGAGGGACCACTGTGGGCCCGCCCTAGGCGGGAATCGCCGGCGGGGGATTGGTAGTTAGGCTGTGCCATTTTCCCATGACCCCGCCACTCAGGCGATGTCGTTGTGCCGCTGTGGGTTTAGTGGGTATTCCCGGCTTCGGCTGGGCGAGTCCCACACACGCCCTTCGGGGTATGGTGCGTAAATGCATTACCACAGCGTCAAAAAAAAAAAAAAAAAAAAGGTTAGGTTGGGGGAATTGAGGGGGTCATTGACCGAGGTATGCAACGCCAGCATGCCTCGGTCGAGACGTCCGCCTCCCCGACGCGCCGTTTATTGGTGGTCGGAGGAGTTGGCGGAGCTGCGGGCCACCTGCGTGGCGGCACGGCGGGCCTACACCCGATCGCGTCGGCGGCGCCGACGAGATCTGGCCGACGAGGACCGCCTCTACGCCAAATACGTGGAGGCGAGGGCGGCCTTCAAATCGGCCATCGGCGCCGCTAAGGACGCGGCGAGGGCCGAGCTGTTGGAGGGTCTCGACAACGACCCATTCGGGAGGCCATATAAGGCGGCGCGTAACAAACTGCGCCGCATTGGTCCCCCGGTTGCCGAGACCCTCGAACCAGCGCTCCTGGATGGGGTGGTGCGGTCCCTGTTTCCGCGCAGGGATCCGCACTTCACTCCACCAGTGATGGACTCCCCCCGAGGGAGGGCTCAACCGGAGGAGGAAGCTCCTCCTCCTCCGGTCTCAGAGGAGGAATTTGGCGCGGCGACTCTTCGTCTCCGCGCCAAAAAGACGGCTCCCGGCCCGGACGGCATTCCCGCTCGGGTGGTGGCCATCGCGGCCACCGAAATGGAGGGAAGGTTTCGGGACCTCTTCAGCGCGTGCTTCGCGTCGGGGAGGTTCCCGAAACCTTGGCGGGAAGGCCAATTGTGCCTCCTTCGGAAGGAGGGACGGCCTGCGGACTCCCCCTCGGCATACCGGCCCATCGTCTTGCTTGACGAGGCCGGAAAGATGTTCGAGGGGATTATCGCCGGCCGTCTCAAGCGGCATCTGCGGAGCGTGGGACCGGACCTGTCGGACGCCCAGTTCGGATTTCGAGCTGGTCGTTCGACAGTGGACGCCCTGGCCCGTCTAAAGGGCCAGGTGACAGAGGCGGTGGGAGTGGGGGATGGAGTGTTGGCCGTGTCATTCGACATTGCCAACGCCTTCAATTCCATCCCCCACTCCACCATCCTGGAAGCGCTCCGGTTCCACGGAGTGCCCCTGTACTTGCGGGGCCTCCTGGCCAGCTACTTGGAGGACCGTGCTGTCCTCCTCGTAGACGGGGCTGGCCAGCTCCGGCGATACGCTGTCGGAGCCGGCGTTCCACAGGGGTCCGTTTTAGGGCCTCTTCTGTGGAACGTCGGTTACGACTGGCTCCTGCGGGGAACCCTCCTTCGAGGTACGAGTGTCATCTGCTACGCGGATGACACTCTCCTCACTTCCCGCGGGAGCACCTTCCGGGAGGCAGCCAGTTTGGCATCGGCGGGCGGATCCTTAGTGGCCGGAAGGATCCGCCGCCTGGGCTTGAGGGTGGCGCTGCACAAAACGGAGGCCGTGTTCTTCCACGGCCCCCGGCAGCGCCCCCCACATGACGCCCACATTTTTGTGGAGGGCGTCAGGGTCGGGGTCGAGGCCCAGATGAAGTATCTGGGCCTCACGTTGGACAGCAGGTGGCGCTTCGGCCCGCACTTTAGCGGGCTGTCGACGCGCCTGCTGCTGAAGTGCTGCGGACGCCCTCTCATGGCTCATGCCGAACATGGGAGGGCCAAGCATGCGGTGCCGGCGTCTATACGCCGGCATACTGCGGAGTATGGCCCTTTATGGGGCCCCCATTTGGGCGGACTCCCTCCATAGGAGGGAGAATGCCACCGCTCTTCGGGCGCCCCAAAGGGCCATCGCCCAGCGGGCAGCGCGGGCCTACCGCACGGTAGGCTTCGCTTCGGCATGCGCTCTGGCGGGCACCCCGCCTTGGGAGCTCGAGGCGTGGGTGCTCGCCAGAGTGTACGAGTGGACGGCGGGGCGCAGGGCGCTGGGCGAGCGTCCGGCCCCCGAATTGAGGGAGGCCGTCCGGCGGGAGGCGAGGGTCGCTCTTGTCCGGGAGTGGACGCGGGACCTCGCCTCCGCCGTCTTCGGCCGCCGTACCCTCGACGCCATCGGGCCGGTCCTGGAGGACTGGCTCGACAGGCGTCACGGGTTCCTCTCCTTCCGTCTGGTGCAGGTACTCTCCGGTCACGGCTGCTTCGGCAGGTACCTGCACCGGATAGGACGAGAGGAGACACCGTCGTGCCATGGTTGTGGCGCGGCGGAGGACACGGCGGAACACACCCTCGCGGTGTGCCCGTCGTGGGCCGTGCCGCGCCGCGGTCTTGTCACGGCGGTTGGTGGCGACCTCTCGCTGCCCGCCATCGTCAGAGCGATGGTGGGGAGCGAGGAGGCTTGGGTGGCGATGGCCTCCTTCTGCGAGGTCGTGATGTCGCAGAAGGAGGCAGCGGAGCGCGAGCGGGAGGAGGATCCCCTCGCTCCGGCGCTCCGCAGGCGGCGTAGGGGGAGGAGAAGGCGGGACTTTCGCCCGCTTTCTCCCTCCCTGAGGTGAGCGGCGGGCGTGAGGCCGACGCCCGCCTTACATCGCTCACCACGTGGGAGCCACGGCCCCTCCCTGGGAGGGGCAATTGAGGGCCCGCCTTTTTAGGCGGGTTTCGCCGGCGGGGGAGAGGTAGCTCAGGCTGCGCTAGTTTCCCACTCCCCCGCCACTATGGCGATGCCGGAGTGCCGCTGTGGGTTTAGTGGGTATTCCAGGCTTCGGCTGGGCGAGTCCCACACACGCCCTTCGGGGTAAGGTGCGTAAATGCATTCCCACAGCGTAAAAAAAAAAAAAAGGTTAAGTTAAGCTAGGATAAGTTAGGATGGGGGACTCCCCACAGCGCAGACTTCCACGTAGTGTTCCCCGGGCAACGCCGTGTCTGACCACCGTAACGGAGTGACAGACCGGTGGCTAACGTGCGCTGTGACTTACGCGATCTGCGAAATTTTATTTTACTTTGAGGGCGATTGCGTACATTGTGGTTTTTATTCTGTATTTTATTGTGGGTTTTATTTTATTGTGGGTTTCGTTTTATTCTATTTTATTATTGTGGTTTTTGGTTTTCGCTATGCCGAAACCATTACGAAATGCCTCCGGGCAGTTTGCCCCAAAAGGCCCTTCTCAGGGCCAACTAAAAGGCCCTTCTCAGGGCCAACCCAAAGGCCCTTCTCAGGGCCAACCCGGCGGCTTGTCGGAGTCAGAGGCCAGCCGCGCACCATCTGCGGCAGGCTTCTGTGGAGAGGACGAGTTCTCCGACTCGGACATGGGGTCCGTAGTCGGGGACTCGTCGTCCGTGAGTAGCGTGGCTGCAGACCGCAGCCTGAAGAGGGCCTACTTGAGGCTCGGGTCCGAGGGATCGTCGGACTCGGCCAAGGGTAAGCCCAAACAGAAGAAGCCGAAGGCGAAGACTGCTTCGCCTTCAACTCCTTCTCAGGCCGGCTCCCATGATGTGGGTCTGGCAGATGCCCAGCGTCAGCTCGGCTTGGCCAAACGGGCCGAGCTCGAGCTGGAGCTGGAAGAAAAGGTTGCCGCGAAAGAGAGGCAGGCGCGCGCAGCCAAGGCGAGGGCCGGATATGGTTCGGCCCTCGTCACTTACGACGGCGTCTCTGCGACGGAGCTGGCCCGACTGGCGAAGGAGGACATGGAGGAGATCGTCGAGGTCGCCTCCAGGTCCTCGAACCTAAAGGGGACCTTTCAAAAGGCCCTCAAATGCCGTGCAACTAGCTTGCACGGCATTGTAGCGGAACTGACGCAGCGCACTGCGTCAGAGGAGACGCGGCAGCTGCAGGCGAGGGTGGACCGCCTGCAAGCGGAGGTCAGCCGGCTTCACAAGAAGCTGGCTGAGGCCACAGCCCCGCCAACGAAGGCCCCGACGGCAGCGGTTCCCTCCTCCTCCTCCTCCAACTTTGAGGAATTGTTCCGCAAGGTTGTCATGGAGGAGAGGGCGTTCACCCGTGCCTGCTTCGCAGGCATAGAGGACCGCCTCCTGCCCGAGCCGCGTCTCCGTCCGCCACTAGCGGCGGACAAGACGCCGACAGTGGCTCCCGTTGCCCCGAAGCCCTCAAAGGGCAAGGGCAAGGGAAAGAAATCCCCGGGGGCTCTGCCTCCCCCCGGTACGATTGCGGGCGCCCAGCTGGAGCCAGTTGCCAGTGCGGCACCCTCCCAGGTGCAGGAGAGAGACGCCCTCCTCCCTTCCACCACCCCAGCCAATCAGTCTTGGTCAGAGGTGGTTAGGAAGGGAAAGGGAAAGGGCAAAAAGGCGGTTCAGGCCCCGGCTGCCCCAGCGGCTGCCCCGGCAGGTGCCCCGGCGGCTGCCCCGGCAGCCAAAAAGGCCCCGAAGCTGGTGCCTCCTAAAACCGCGGCGGTCACAGTGACCATTGTGCCCGAGGCCGCGGAGAGGGGGGTAACCTACGAGTCCGTCCTAAGACAGGCTCGTAGCATCGCGGACCCCGCCGAATCGGGGATTGGCGCTTGCCGCCGGACCCAAACCGGAGCCCGACTATTCGAGTTTCCGGGGAAGGACGGCGGCAAAAACGCGGACCTCTACGCGAACAAGCTGCGGGAGGTCCTCGCCGATGTGGCGAAGGTGGCCAGGCCGACCAAGACGGCGGCTATGGAGGTGACCGGTCTCGACGACTCGGTCACCAAGGAGGAGGTGGTCGCGGCGATCGCAGTGGCCGGAGGCTGCGAACCCGCAGCGGTGCAGGCTCGGGATATTAGGCCCGGCCGCGGTGGACTGGGCACTATCCGGCTGGTGTGCCCAGTCGCCGCAGCGTTGGCCGCCCAGGCTAAAGGCCAGGGGCGGCTATTTGTTGGCTTCAGCCGGGCCGTGATCCGGGTACTTGAGGCAGCGCCAATGCGCTGCTTCAAGTGCTTCGGTATCGGCCACACCCGAGCAATGTGTCCGTCCACTGTGGATAGGGCGGACACATGCTTCCGCTGCGGGAAGGAGGGGCATATGGCGGCCACGTGTGAGGCTGCCAAGCCGCACTGCGCGGCGTGCGCCTCCAGTGGTCGCCCCGCCGACCACGTTATGGGAGGGACGTCATGCCGACCCCCGTCCAAGAAGGGCAAGCCGCAGGCGGCTATAAGCCGTCCTGCCGCTGCTGCCACACCCGCTGATATCCCATCAGCGGCGGTGGCCGAGGGTGATGCGATGGTCGAGTAATGGGTACCGACCATCGCATCTTGCAGTTAAACACCAACCACTGCCGGGCTGCCCAGGACTTACTGGTGCAGTCAATGGCCGAGTGGTTGGTGGATGTGGCAGTGGTGGCCGAGCCGTACTTCACTCCCAGCAATTGGCTGGGAGACAGTGACGGCTCGGTGGCAATCGCGGTGCGGTCTTCCACAGACTCCCCTCCCCTCTCGCTCTTAGAGAGGGGACCGGGATACGTGGCCGCCGCGTGGGGAGAGCTGGCCCTTGTGGGGGTCTATTTCTCCCCAAACCGCCCTCTCCAGGACTTCGAGGATTTCCTCGGGGTCCTGACGGCGGTCATAGGCAGGGCAGCACCGCGTCAGGTCTCCGTCTTGGGAGACCTGAATGCCAAATCGGTGGTCTGGGGAAACCCGGCCACCGATGCTCGCGGACGGGCAGTCGAGTTGTGGGCGGCCACGTCTGGCCTCTCTCTCTTGAACAGGGGGAGCGTCCAGACGTGCGTGCGGCGGCAGGGTGGGTCCATAGTGGACCTCACCTTCGCCACGCCCGCACTGGCCGCCCGCATTCAGAACTGGAGGGTGGAACTGGGGGAGACGATCTCGGATCACCGCTACGTGCGATTCGAGATCTCCCCCCAGAATCCACGGGGGCGCCGCAGCACCCCCTCATCGTCGGGCCGATCCCCGTTTCCAAGGTGGGCTCTGACCCACCTGGATCGGGAGGCGGCAAGGGAGGCCGCGTTCGTCCAGGACTGGCTTTGGCCAGGTCCCGGCGTGGACGTCCTGGACGTGGACGCGGCGGCGGCCCGATTGAGGGGGTCATTGACCGAGGTATGCAACGCCAGCATGCCTCGGTCGAGACGTCCGCCTCCCCGACGCGCCGTTTATTGGTGGTCGGAGGAGTTGGCGGAGCTGCGGGCCACCTGCGTGGCGGCACGGCGGGCCTACACCCGATCGCGTCGGCGGCGCCGACGAGATCTGGCCGACGAGGACCGCCTCTACGCCAAATACGTGGAGGCGAGGGCGGCCTTCAAATCGGCCATCGGCGCCGCTAAGGACGCGGCGAGGGCCGAGCTGTTGGAGGGTCTCGACAACGACCCATTCGGGAGGCCATATAAGGCGGCGCGTAACAAACTGCGCCGCATTGGTCCCCCGGTTGCCGAGACCCTCGAACCAGCGCTCCTGGATGGGGTGGTGCGGTCCCTGTTTCCGCGCAGGGATCCGCACTTCACCTCCACCAGTGATGGACTCCCCCCGAGGGAGGGCTCAACCGGAGGAGGAAGCTCCTCCTCCTCCGGTCTCAGAGGAGGAATTTGGCGCGGCGACTCTTCGTCTCCGCGCCAAAAAGACGGCTCCCGGCCCGGACGGCATTCCCGCTCGGGTGGTGGCCATCGCGGCCACCGAAATGGAGGGAAGGTTTCGGGACCTCTTCAGCGCGTGCTTCGCGTCGGGGAGGTTCCCGAAACCTTGGCGGGAAGGCCAATTGTGCCTCCTTCGGAAGGAGGGACGGCCGGCGGACTCCCCCTCGGCATACCGGCCCATCGTCTTGCTTGACGAGGCCGGAAAGATGTTCGAGGGGATTATCGCC
The DNA here is from genome assembly GCA_017933935.1 of Sesamia nonagrioides. Taxonomy (NCBI): domain Eukaryota; kingdom Metazoa; phylum Arthropoda; class Insecta; order Lepidoptera; family Noctuidae; genus Sesamia; species Sesamia nonagrioides. The sequence goes on along the minus strand of JADWQK010000163.1, from coordinate 54,435 downwards.
GGCCGTCTCAAGCGGCATCTGCGGAGCGTGGGACCGGACCTGTCGGACGCCCAGTTCGGATTTCGAGCTGGTCGTTCGACAGTGGACGCCCTGGCCCGTCTAAAGGGCCAGGTGACAGAGGCGGTGGGAGTGGGGGATGGAGTGTTGGCTGTGTCATTCGACATTGCCAACGCCTTCAATTCCATCCCCCACTCCACCATCCTGGAAGCGCTCCGGTTCCACGGAGTGCCCCTGTACTTGCGGGGCCTCCTGGCCAGCTACTTGGAGGACCGTGCTGTCCTCCTCGTAGACGGGGCTGGCCAGCTCCGGCGATACGCTGTCGGAGCCGGCGTTCCACAGGGGTCCGTTCTAGGGCCTCTTCTGTGGAACGTCGGTTACGACTGGCTCCTGCGGGGAACCCTCCTTCGAGGTACGAGTGTCATCTGCTACGCGGATGACACTCTCCTCACTTCCCGCGGGAGCACCTTCCGGGAGGCAGCCAGTTTGGCATCGGCGGGCGGATCCTTAGTGGCCGGAAGGATCCGCCGCCTGGGCTTGAGGGTGGCGCTGCACAAAACGGAGGCCGTGTTCTTCCACGGCCCCCGGCAGCGCCCCCCACATGACGCCCACATTTTTGTGGAGGGCGTCAGGGTCGGGGTCGAGGCCCAGATGAAGTATCTGGGCCTCACGTTGGACAGCAGGTGGCGCTTCGGCCCGCACTTTAGCGGGCTGTCGACGCGCCTGCTGAAAGCTGCGGACGCCCTCTCATGGCTCATGCCGAACATGGGAGGGCCAAGCATGCGGTGCCGGCGTCTATACGCCGGCATACTGCGGAGTATGGCCCTTTATGGGGCCCCCATTTGGGCGGACTCCCTCCATAGGAGGGAGAATGCCACCGCTCTTCGGGCGCCCCAAAGGGCCATCGCCCAGCGGGCAGCGCGGGCCTACCGCACGGTAGGCTTCGCTTCGGCATGCGCTCTGGCGGGCACCCCGCCTTGGGAGCTCGAGGCGTGGGTGCTCGCCAGAGTGTACGAGTGGACGGCGGGGCGCAGGGCGCTGGGCGAGCGTCCGGCCCCCGAATTGAGGGAGGCCGTCCGGCGGGAGGCGAGGGTCGCTCTTGTCCGGGAGTGGACGCGGGACCTCGCCTCCGCCGTCTTCGGCCGCCGTACCCTCGACGCCATCGGGCCGGTCCTGGAGGACTGGCTCGACAGGCGTCACGGGTTCCTCTCCTTCCGTCTGGTGCAGGTACTCTCCGGTCACGGCTGCTTCGGCAGGTACCTGCACCGGATAGGACGAGAGGAGACACCGTCGTGCCACGGTTGTGGCGCGGCGGAGGACACGGCGGAACACACCCTCGCGGTGTGCCCGTCGTGGGCCGTGCCGCGCCGCGGTCTTGTCACGGCGGTTGGTGGCGACCTCTCGCTGCCCGCCATCGTCAGAGCGATGGTGGGAGCGAGGAGGCTTGGGTGGCGATGGCCTCCTTCTGCGAGGTCGTGATGTCGCAGAAGGAGGCAGCGGAGCGCGAGCGGGAGGAGGATCCCCTCGCTCCGGCGCTCCGCAGGCGGCGTAGGGGGAGGAGAAGGCGGGATTTCGCCCGCTTTCTCCCTCCCTGAGGTGAGCGGCGGGCGTGAGGCCGACGCCCGCCTTACATCGCTCACCACGTGGGAGCCACGGCCCCTCCCTGGGAGGGGCAATTGAAGGCGGGTTTCGCCGGCGGGGGAGAGGTAGCTCAGGCTGCGCTAGTTTCCCACTCCCCCGCCACTAGGCCGGGGTTCGCCGGCGGGGGAGAGGTAGCTCAGGCTGCGCTAGTTTCCCACTCCCCCGCCACTATGGCGATGCCGGAGTGCCGCTTTAAAAAAAAGGTTAGGTTAGGTTAGGTTAGGTTAGGTTAGGTTAGGTTAGGTTAGGTTAGGTTAGGTTAGGTTAGGTTAGGTTAGGTTAGGTTAGGTTGGGGGACACCCCACAGCGCTGACTTCCTCGTAGTGTTCCCCGGGCAACGCCGTGTCTGACCACCGTAACGGAGTGGCAGACCGGTGGCTAACGAGCGCTGTGACCTACGCGATCCTGCGATTTTTATTCTGAGGGCGATTGATTGCGTACATCGTGGATTTTTTATTGTTGGTTTTATTATTATTGTGGGTTTTATTGATTTTATTGTGGTTTTATTCTGATTTTATTGTAGTTGTAGTTTTTATCTGATTTTGGTTGTGGGTTTTTATTTGATTGTGGTTGTTTTGGTAGTCAGTATGCCGAAACCCGCAAGGAACGCCTCCGGGCGTTTCGTCCCAAAAGGCCCTTCTCAGGGCCAACCAAAAGGCCCTTCTCAGGGCCAACCCAAAGGCCCTTCTCAGGGCCAACCCGACGACTTGTCGGAGTCGGCAGCCAGTCGCGCTCCATCGGCGGCGGGCTTTTGCGGCGAGGATGAGTTCTCGGACTCGGACATGGGGTCCGTCGTCTTAGACTCGTCCTTGTGTGGGTGGAAGCAGGCAGCAGCCTGAAGAGGGCCTACCTGAGGCTCGGGTCCGAGGGCTCCTCGGACTCGGGCAAGTGTAAGCCCAAGAGGAAGTCGAAGGCGAAGACTGCTCCGCCTTCGACTCCCTCCGAGGCCGGCACCCACGACGTGGGTCTGGCGGACGCCCAGCGTCAGCTCGGCTTGGCCAGACGAGCCGAGCTCGAGCTGGAGCTGGAGGAGATGGTTGCCGCAAAGGAGAGGCAGGCGCGCGCAACCAAGGCGAGGGTCGGATACGGTTCGGCCCTCGTCAGTTTTGATGGCCTGTCCGTGGCCGAGTTGGTCCGCTTGGCGGAGGAGGACAAGGAGGAGATCGTCGAGGTCGCCTCCAGGTCCTCCAACCTTAAGGGGACCTTCCAGAAGGCGCTGAAAAGCCGTGCAACAAGCTTGCACGGCATCATCAAGGAGCTGACACAGCGCACTGTGTCAGAGGAGACGCGGCAGCTGCAGGCGAAGGTGGACCGCCTGCAAACGGAGGTCAGCCAGCTTCACAAGAAGCTGGCTGAGGCCACGGCCCCAGCCCCTAATTCTCCGTCGGTAGCGGTTCATGCCCCCTCCTCCTCCAACCTTGAGGAAGTAATCCGCAAGGTTATCATGGAGGAGAGGGCGTTCACCAGAGCCTGCCTAGCAGGCATTGAAGACCGCCTCCTGCCCGAGCCGCGTCTCCGTCCACCACTAGCGGCGGACAAGACGCCGACAGTGGCTCCCCTTGCCCCGAAGCCCTCAGAAGGGCAAGGGCAAGGGGAAGAAATCCCCGGGGGCCCTACCTCCCCCCGGTACGAGTGTGGGCACCGAACAGGTGCCGGTTGCCAGTGCGGCACCGCCCCCAGTCAGAGACTGACGCACTCCTCCCTTCCACCACCCCGCCAACCAGGTTGGTCGGAGGTGGTGAAGGAAAGGGCAAGAAGAAGGCCACTGAGGCCCCGGCTGCCCCGGCGGGTGCCCCGGCTGCCCCGCGGCCGCCCCGGCAGCCAATAAGGCCCAGTCGGCGGAGGAAGCTGATTTCTCCCAAAACCGCGGCGGTGACGGTGACGATCGTCCCCGAGGCCGCCGAGAGGGGCATCACATACGAGTCCGTCCTGAGACGGGCTCGTGCCGTCGCGGACCCTGCCGAGTTGGGGCTCGGTAACTGCCGTCGGACCCAAACCGGAGCTCGACTCTTCGAGTTTCCGGGGAAGGACGGCGGCAAAAATGCCGACTTGTTCGCCGGAAAGTTGCGGGAGGTCCTCGCCGATGTGGCGAAGGTCGCCAGGCCCACAAAGACCGCGGCCATAGAGGTGACCGGACTTGACGACTCGTCACCAAGGAGGAGGTGGTGGCGGCCATCGCAAGGTCGGAGGCTGCGATCCCGCAGCGGTTGTAGCTCGGGACATTAGGCCCGGCCGCGGTGGACTGGGCTCTATCCGGCTGGGTGCCCAGTCGCCGCAGTGTTGGCCGCCCAGGCTAAATGCCAGGGGCGGCTATTTGTGGGATTCAGCCGGGCCGTGATCCGGGTGCTTGAGGCAGCGCCGATGCGCTGCTTCAAGTGCTTCGGCATAGGCCACACCCGAGCCATGTGTCCGTCTACTGTGGACTGGGCGGACACATGCTTCCGCTGCGGGAAAGAGGGGCATATGGCGGCCACGTGCGAGGCCGCCAAGCCGCACTGCGCGGCGTGCGCCTCCAGTGGTCGCCCCGCCGACCACGTTATGGGGGGGACGTCATGCCGACCTCCATCCAAGAAGGGCAAGCCGCAGGCGGCTATAAGCCGTCCTGCCGCTGCTGCCACCACCCCCGCTGATATCCCATCAGCGGCGGTGGCCGAGGGTGATGCGATGGTCGAGTAATGGGTACCGACCATCGCATCCTGCAGGCCAACACCAACCACTGCCGGGCTGCCCAGGACTTACTGGTGCAGTCAATGGCCGAGTGGTTGGTGGATGTGGCAGTGGTGGCCGAGCCGTACTATACTCCCAGCAATTGGCTGGGAGACAGTGACGGCTCGGTGGCAATCGTGGCGCGGTCTTCCTCGGACTCCCCTCCCCTCTCGCTCTTAGAGAGGGGACCGGGATACGTGGCCGCCGCGTGGGGAGGGTTGGCCCTTGTAGGGGTCTACTTCTCCCCAAACCGCCCTCTCCAGGACTTCGAGGATTTCCTCGGGGTCCTGACGGCGGTCATCGGGAGGACGGCGCCACGTCAGGTCTCCGTTTTAGGAGACCTGAATGCCAAGTCGGTGGTCTGGGGAAACCCGGCCACCGACAACCGCGGACGGGCGGTCGAGTTGTGGGCGGCCACGTCTGGTCTCTCTCTCCTGAATAGGGGGAGCGTCCGGACGTGCGTGCGGCGGCAGGGTGGGTCCATAGTGGACCTCACCTTCGCCACGCCCGCACTGGCCGCCCGCATCCAGAACTGGAGGGTGGAACTGGGGGAGACGATCTCGGATCACCGCTACGTGCGATTCGAGATCTCCCCCCAGAATCCACGGGGGCGCCGCAGCACCCCCTCATCGTCGGGCCGATCCCCGTTTCCAAGGTGGGCTCTGACCCACCTGGATCGGGAGGCGGCTAGGGAGGCCGCGTTCGTCCAGGACTGGCTTTGGCCAGGTCCCGGCGTGGACGTCCTGGACGTGGACGCGGCGGCGGTCCGATTGAGGGGGTCATTGACCGAGGTATGCAACGCCAGCATGCCTCGGTCGAGACGTCCGCCTCCCCGACGCGCCGTTTATTGGTGGTCGGAGGAGTTGGCGGAGCTGCGGGCCACCTGCGTGGCGGCACGGCGGGCTTACACCCGATCGCGTCGGCGGCGCCGACGAGATCAGGCCGGCGAGGACCGCCTCTACGCCAGATACGTGGAGGCGAGGGCGGCCTTCAAGTCGGCCATCGGCGCCGCCAAGGACGCGGCGAGGGCCGAGCTGCTAGAGGGTCTCGACAACGACCCATTCGGGAGGCCATATAAGGCGGCGCGTAACAAACTGCGCCGCATTGGTCCCCCGGTTGCCGAGACCCTCGAGCCAGCGCTCCTGGATGGGGTGGTGCGGTCCCTGTTTCCGCGCAGGGATCCGCACTTCACCCCACCAGTGATGGAACCCCCACGAGGAGGGGATCAACCGGAGGAGGAAGCTCCTCCTCTTCCGGTCTCAGAGGAGGAATTTGGCGCGGCGACTCTTCGTCTCCGCGCCAAAAAGACGGCTCCCGGCCTGGACGGTATTCCCGCTCGGGTGGTGGCCATCGCGGCCACCGAAATGGAGGGAAGGTTTCGGGACCTCTTCAGCGCATGCTTCGCGTCGGGGAGGTTCCCGAAACCTTGGCGGGAAGGCCAATTATGCCTCCTCCACAAGGAGGGACGGCCGGCGGACTCGCCCTCGGCATACCGGCCCATCGTTTTGCTCGATGAGGTCGGTAAAATGTTCGAGGGGATCATCGCCGGCCGCCTCAACCGTCATCTACGGAGTGTGGGACCGGACCTGTCGGACGCCCAGTTCGGATTTCGAACTGGCCGTTCGACAGTGGACGCCCTGGCCCGTCTAAAGGGCCAGGTGACAGAGGCGGTGGGAGTGGGGGATGGAGTGTTGGCTGTGTCATTCGACATTGCCAACGCCTTCAACTCCATCCCCCACTCCACCATCCTGGAGGCGCTCCGGTTCCACGGAGTGCCCCTTTACTTGCGGGGCCTCCTGGCCAGCTACCTGGAGGGCCGTGCTGTCCTCCTCGTAGACGGGGCTGGCCAGCTTTGGAGATACGATGTGGAAACCGGCGTTCCACAGGGGTCCGTTCTAGGGCCTCTTCTGTGGAACGTCGGTTACGACTGGCTCCTGCGGGGAACCCTCCTTCGAGGCACGAGTGTCATCTGCTACGCAGATGACACTCTCCTCACTTCCCGCGGGAGCACCTTCAAGGAGGCAGCTAGTTTGGCGTCGGCGGGCGGATCCTTAGTGGCCGGGAGGATCCGCCGCCTGGGCCTGAGGGTGGCGCTGCACAAAACGGAGGCGGTGTTCTTTCACGGCCCCCGGCAGCGCCACCCACCTGACGCCCACATTTACGTGGAGGGGGTGAGGGTTGGGGTATGGCCCTTTATGGGGCCCCCATTTGGTCGGATTCCCTCAAAAGGAGGGAGAATATCACCGCCCTTCGGGCGCCCCAAAGGGCCATAGCCCAGCGGGCAGCGCGGGCCTACCGCACGGTAGGCTTCGCTTCGGCATGCGCTCTGGCGGGCACCCCGCCTTGGGAGCTCGAGGCGTGGGTGCTCGCCAGAGTGTACGAGTGGACGGCGAGGCGCAGGGCGCTGGGCGAGCGTCCGGCCCCCGAATTGAGGGAGGCCGTCCGGCGGGAGGCGAGGGTCGCTCTTGTCCGGGAGTGGACGCGGGACCTCGCCTCCGCCGTCTTCGGCCGCCGTACCCTCGACGCCATCGGGCCGGTCCTGGAGGACTGGCTCGACAGGCGTCACGGGTTCCTCTCCTTCCGTCTGGTGCAGGTACTCTCCGGCCACGGCTGCTTCGGCAGGTACCTGCACCGGATAGGACGAGAGGAGACACCGTCGTGCCACGGTTGCGGCGCGGCGGAGGACACGGCGGAACACACCCTCGCGGTGTGCCCGTCGTGGGCCGTGCCGCGCCGCGATCTTGTCGCGGCGGTAGGAGGGGACCTCTCGCTGCCCGCCATCGTCAGAGCGATGGTGGGGAGCGAGGAGGCTTGGGTGGCGATGGCCTCCTTCTGCGAGGTCGTGATGTCGCAGAAGGTGGCCGCGGAGCGCGAGCGGGAGGAGGATCCCCTTGCTCCGGCGCTCCGCAGGCGGCGTAGGGGCAGGAGAAGGCGGGATTTTGCCCGCTTTCTCCCCCCCTGAGGTGAGCGGCGGGCGTGAGGCCGACGCCCGCCTTACATCGCTCACCACGTGCGTGGCTAAGCCAATGAGGGCCCGCCGTACTAGGCGGGTTTCGCCGGCGGGGGAGAGGTAGCTGAGGCTGCGCTAGTTTCCCACTCCCCCGCCACTATGGCGATGCCGGAGTGCCGCTGTGGGTTTAGTGGGTATTCCCAGCTTCGGCTGGGCGAGTCCCACACACGCCCTTCGGGGTAAGGTTCGTAAATGCATTCCCACAGCGTAAACAAAAAAAAAAAAAAAAAAAAAAAAAAAAAAAAAAAAAAAAAAAAAAAAAAAAAAAAAAAAAAAAAGGTTAGGTTAGGTTGGGGGACTCCCCACAGCGCAGACTTCCACGTAGTGTTCCCCGGGCAACGCCGTGTCTGACCACCGTAACGGAGTGGCAGACCGGTGGCTAACGTGCGCTGTGACTTACGCGATCTGCGAAATTTTATTCTACTTTGAGGGCGATTGCGTATTTAGTGGTTTTATTCTGGATTTTATTGAGGTTTTATTTTTATTGAGGGTTTTTATTGCAGTGTGGTTTTATTTAATTTTTATTGAGGTTTTTGTTTTTATTGTGGATTTGGTTTTTGGTCGCCATGCCGAAACCATTACGGAACGCTTCTGGGCGTTTCGTCCCAAAAGGCCCTTCTCAGGGCCAACCAAACGGCCCTTCTCAGGGCCAACCAAAAGGCCCTTCTCAGGACCAGTTCGATGATGTGTCGGCATCAGAGGTCAGCCGCGCACCGTCTGTGGCGAGCCTCTGTATGAGCGTGGCGGACGAGTTTTCTGACTCGGAAATCGAGTCGTCGTCCGTGTGTGGGGTGGCTGGAGATCGTAGCCTGAAGAGGGCCTACCTGAGGCTCGGGTCCGAGGTTTCTTCGGACTCGGCCAAGGGTAAGCCAAAACAGAAGAAGCCGAAGGCGAAGACTGCTTCGCCTTCGACTTCTTCCCAGGCCGGCACCCACGATGTGGGTCTGGCGGACGCCCAGCGTCAGCTCGGCTTGGCCAGACGGGTCGAGCTCGAGCAGGATTTAGAGGAGAGGGTTGCCGCTAAGGAGAAAAAGGCGCGCGCAGCCAAGTCGAGGGCTGGATATGCTTCGGCCCTCCTCAGTTTTGAGGGATTGTCCGTAGCGGAGCTGGCCCGACTGGCAGAGGAGGACAAGGAGGAGATCGCCGAGGTCGCCTCCAAGTCCTCAAACCTGAAGGGCACGATTCAAAAGGCCCTGAAATGCCGAGCTACTAGCCTGCTCGGCATTGTGAAGGAGCTGACGCAGCGTACTGCGTCAGAGGAGACACGGCAGCTGCAGGCGAGGGTGGATCGCCTGCAAGCGGAGGTCAGCCAGCTTCACAAGAAGCTGGCTGAGGCCACGGCCCCGGCCCCTAATTCCCCGTCGGTGGCGGTTCCCGCCCCCTCCTCCTCCAACCTTGAGGAAGTAATCCGCAAGGTTGTCATGGAGGAGAGGGCGTTCACCAGAGCCTGCCTAGCAGGCATTGAAGACCGCCTTTTGCCCGAGCCGCGTCTCCGTCCGCCACTAGCGGCGGACAAGACGCCTACAGTGGCTCCCCTCACCCCTAAGCCCTCAAAGGGCAAGGGCAAGGGGAAGAAATCCCCGGGGGCTCTGCCTCCCCCGGGTACGAATGTGGGCGCCGAACCGGGGCCGGTCGCCATCGCAGGAGCTGCCCCCCAAGTTCAAGAGACTGACGCCCTTCTCCCCTCCACCACCCCGTCCAACCAGCCGTGGTCGGAGGTGGTGAAGAAGGGCAGGAAGAAGGCAAACAAGGCCCCGGCTGAACCGGCGGCTGCCACGGCAGCTGCCCCGGCGGCCGCCCCGGCAGCCAAGAAGGCCCCAGTCGGCGGAAGGAAGCTGGTTCCTCCCAAATCCGCAGCGGTAACGGTGACGATCGTCCCCGAGGCCGCCGAGAGGGGCGTGACCTACGAGTCCGTCCTGAGACGGGCTCGTGCCGTCGCGGACCCCGCCGAGTTGGGGCTCGGTAACTGCCGTCGGACCCAAACCGGAGCTCGACTCTTCGAGTTTCCGGGGAAGGACGGCGGCAAAAATGCCGACCTGTTCGCCGGCAAGTTGCGGGAGGTCCTCGCCGACGTGGCGAAGATAGCTAGGCCGACTAAGACGGCGGCTATGGAGGTGACCGGTCTAGATGACTCGGTCACCAAGGAGGAGGTAGTCGCGGCGATCGCAGTGGCTGGAGGCTGCGAACCCGCAGCGGTGCTGGCTCGGGAAATAAGGCCCGGCCGCGGTGGGCTGGGCACTATCCGGCTGGTGTGCCCAGTCGCCGCAGCGTTGGCCGCCCAGGCTAAAGGCCAGGGGCGGCTATTTGTGGGCTTCAGCCGGGCCGTGATCCGAGTGCTTGAGGCAGCGCCGATGCGCTGCTTCAAGTGCTTCGGCATCGGCCACACCCGAGCCATGTGTCCGTCCACTGCGGAAATGGCGGACACATGCTTCCGCTGCGGGAAGGAGGGGCATATGGCGGCCACGTGTGAGGCCGCCAAGCCGCACTGCGCGGCGTGTGCCTCCAGTGGTCGCCCCGCCGACCACGTTATGGGCGGGACGTCATGCCGACCCCCGTCCAAGAGGGGCAAGCCGCAGGCGGCTATAAGCCGTCCTGCCGCTGCTGCCACAGCCGCTGATATCCCATCAGCGGCGGTGGCCGAGGGTGATGCGATGGTCGAGTAATGGGTACAGACCATCGCATCCTGCAGGCAAACACCAACCACTGCCGGGCTGCCCAGGACTTACTGGTGCAGTCAATGGCCGAGTGGTTGGTGGATGTGGCAGTGGTGGCCGAGCCGTACTTCACTCCCAGCAATTGGCTGGGAGACAGTGACGGCTCGGTGGCAATCGTGGCGCGGTCTTCCTCGGACTCCCCTCCCCTCTCGCTCTTAGAGAGGGGACCGGGATACGTGGCCGCCGCGTGGGGAGGGTTGGCCCTTGTAGGGGTCTACTTCTCCCCAAACCGCCCTCTCCAGGACTTCGAGGATTTCCTCGGGGTCCTGACGGCGGTCATCGGGAGGACGGCGCCACGTCAGGTCTCCGTTTTGGGAGACCTGAATGCCAAGTCGGTGGTCTGGGGAAACCCGGCCACCGACAACCGCGGACGGGCGGTCGAGTTGTGGGCGGCCACGTCTGGTCTCTCTCTCCTAAATAGGGGGAGCGTCCAGACGTGCGTCCGGCGGCAGGGTGGGTCCATAGTGGACCTCACCTTCGCCACGCCCGCACTGGCCGCCCGCATTCAGAACTGGAGGGTGGAACTGGGGGAGACGATCTCGGATCACCGCTACGTGCGATTCGAGATCTCCCCCCAGAATCCACGGGGGCGCCGCAGCACCCCCTCATCGTCGGGCCGATCCCCGTTTCCAAGGTGGGCTCTGACCCACCTGGATCGGGAGGCGGCAAGGGAGGCCGCGTTCGTCCAGGACTGGCTTTGGCCAGGTCCCGGCGTGGACGTCCTGGACGTGGACGCGGCGGCGGCCCGATTGAGGGGGTCATTGACCGAGGTATGCAACGCCAGCATGCCTCGGTCGAGACGTCCGCACTTACATCGCTCACCACGTGGGAGCCACGGCCCCTCCCTGGGAGGGGCAATTGAGGGCCCGCCTTTTCAGGCGGGTTTCGCCGGCGGGGGAGAGGTAGCGCTAGTTTCCCACTCCCCCGCCACTATGGCGATGCCGGAGTGCCGCTGTGGGTTTAGTGGGTATTCCCAGCTACGGCTGGGCGAGTCCCACACACGCCCTTCGGGGTAAGGTGCGTAAATGCATTTCCACAGCGTAAACAAAAAAAAAAAAAAAGGTTAGGTTAGGTTTTTTTTTTTTTTGCCGTCCTTCCACTTCTTGCATGGCAAGAATTCTTTTTTGCCTATTTTGTTTTTTGTGTCTTTTCTTTACCGCTATACTTTTTTTTGCGGCTATTGCCTTGTCTTTTTTTTTGGGTTGTTCTTTTCCCACGTCCTTTTTATTTTTCTTGTCATTTCTTATTTATCTTTTATGTCATTTACATCATTTACATAATATTTTATTACTTGGCTTATTCTAATTACATAGTAATTACATTCTAACTACATCTATATACAATTTTCCTTAATTAATCAATTCTTGCCGACGGCACTGCGCTTGGCTGTGCCGCCCTTGTCCTGTTCCTCTCTATGCTAATTTTTGCTACCTTGAGGCAGAACCACTCCAGACACGGCCTGGAGTGTTTGTCCGCCATAAGGTCGGCTATGGATGTTTCTGTCAAATTCCTTCCTGTACTTACTTCCAGGTCGTATCTGTCGCGGTTGTGCCTCGGACACTCAAACAGGAGATGCTGGATTGTCTCAGTTGCCTGTGCGTCACACACACAGGCCGGGCTGTCCTTCAGCTTGAACTTGTGCAGGTACGCGGCGAAGCCGCCGTGACCCGTCAAAATTTGCGCCCAAATAGACGTCCTGTCGAGGCTCTTCAGGACCTTGCGCGCGCGCACCACATCGGGGAAGAACATCCGCGTGACCCCAGCCGTGGCCCCGCCGGTGTACCTCCCATTCCAGACAGCTACTGTGCCCTCCCTCAAACGTCGCTTGACGTATGAGACTGGACACCTGTCATACGCCGGGGCGACCCTGGACTGAGCCGCCGCCTGCCTTGCCAACTCGTCGGCTCGCTCATTGCCGGGGATCCCGACATGAGCTTTCACCCAAAAGAACCGGAGGATTTTACCTCTCCCCTCTTGCTCCCTGATATTCTCACGAATATGGGTAGCAAGGGGATGGTGCGTTTCCGGGTTTCGGATCAAGTCGAGCGAGGACCGGGAGTCGCTGAGCACCGCCGCGCAGTCGAAGCCTCTCGAGACAACCAGGTCCGTAGCCCTGGCTATCGCGAGCAGCTCCGCCTGAAAGACGGTGCACATCGACTCCAACCTCATTCGCTTGGTCCGAATCTCGGACCCATCCCGCCAGTATGAATATGCAGCCCCGACCCCCTCATCCGATTTACTACCGTCAGTGTAAATCAGATGAGCGGGCAGCTGTAGCTGAGCCACAGTTTCGGGGAGCATATTCTCCAGACACTGATAGTCGACATCTGGCTCACTGGCGGGGTGAGGGGCCTCCGTAAAGGCCCTACGCTCCTCCAGTTCGCGGGATTCCAGCTCATCTATCGGACGTCCCCGTTTGCACTCAAACAGCCGGGCGACCTCCAACACTCGAAGATCGAGCGGGAGGAGACCCGACAGCGTGAGCGCTGCATTGAGCGAGACCGTACGATGTGACTTGGCGATCTTCTGTGCAAAGCCCCTCTGGACGGTAGCAAAGGTTCTTTGCACAGAGATCTTCTCGGCGGCCTTCGCCCAGGAGCTCGCGCCGTACAGGATGGTGGGTTCGACCACCGCGGTGTATATCGTCCTGATGATCTCCGGACACAAGCCCCAATCCACCCGAGCCATCGCCGACAGCTTCCTGTATAGGTTAGTTGCCTTGCAACAAGCATATGAAATATGCTTGTTGAAGGTCAACTTGCTGTCGACGATGACTCCGAGGATCTTGAGCTCGGTCACCATCGAGATGTCAACGCCACCCATCTGCACGACCGGAGTGTCGTATCTAAGCTTTCGCGTGACTACCATCGCCTGAGTTTTTTCGGCGGAAAAGCGAAGCTTATTTACGACACCCCACTCGTGCACACAGGCTAAAGCGGCATTGGCATCCCGCTGGATCCCGAGCGCCGTGTGCCCAGAGAACACCAGCACGATATCATCCGCGAACGCCTGCACGTACGCGCCCAGCGTATCCAGGTTGTCCAGCAGAGGGTCCAGCAGCATGTTCCAGAAGAGAGGCCCACCGATGGAGCCTTGGACGCAGCCTTTGGACTGGGGCTTCTGCATCGTCCTCCCCGCGTAGCGCACGACTACGCTCCGGTCCCTGAAGTAATCCTCGACAAGACGTCTCAGATTAACGGGAATACCCTTCTCTATCATTCTGCACTTTATGGCAGGCCACCATGCGTTGTCGAACGCCCCCTCGATGTCCAGAGAGACTATCAGGGCGGTCTCCTTCTTGTGGACGATGCCTCTGACGCGCTGCACCAGGTCGTACAGCGCGTCCTCCGTGCTCCGCTGCGGTACGAAGCCGTACTGCCGCGCATTGGACTTGGGCAAGAAGTGCCAACGGATTCGTCGGCACAGGATCTTCTCCAAAATCTTGCCCAGGATGGAAAGTAGTCCAATGGGGCGATACGACTTTGCGCGGGCATAGTCTGGACGCGCCGGCTTCCTGAGCACCACGACAGATGCTACCTTCCACGGTGCCGGGAAGCACGCTAGGTCAAGACACCGGTTCAGGATGGCCAGGAATAGCTGGGGATCCTGGTTATTTTTTTTTTTTTTATGGGACAAAACCCGCCACACTGTTCCCAACCCACTGCAACTCCTGAAAGCCAGAATCAACAGTGGAGACCGCCAGAAAAACGCCGAGCAATGAAGCTCGACGAGTCCCGGAGAAATGTTTCAACTGTCTTGGGTCCCGCAACGAAATTAATCAGAAAAGAATAGCGGAGGAGTAAGAAAAAAGATATTTTTTCCACTTCCCTCCATAATAAGCAGGAGACAGAATAGAACTAGGCCAATCGGCACAAAGGGACATTATTGCAACTGGGAGAAGCCCAGATTGCCAAGCACCACGGAATAACATTTGATCAAGTTAATGGGTTCTAAGTAGGTATATGCTGTTACAATTGATTCCAATAATAGGTATGGCAAAAGCGCCTGAACGCACGGAAATTAGTTCTAGTTTCAACAAGGTCCGTATAATAAACAACTCCGGATGTAACTTGTACACTATCCAACATAATATTGCGTTCATTCTGCCAAAGAATACACTCCCACAAGATGTGATGTGCTGACTGTTCAAATTCACAGTTCGATGTAGAACACTGACACAAGGGCGAAGGAACAAGTTTAAAAGAATACAGTTTACTTTTAAAGTTGCCATGACCTGTGAGAAATTGGGCAACGCAGTGGTCAACCTCCAGCCATGTCTTAGCCAGCCGATCGCCAACGGATGGAAAGAACAGATGGAGGTGCCGGCCCTTGATGGAATTATCCCACCTACTTTGCCATTCGGATAAGAGGTCCTCCCAGACGTCAGTCTGAGGTTTAAATAATCTAGAAATTCTATTGAGGTCGCGTTGTGTAACAAAGTTAGTGTCCATGGCCTCCCCCTCGCGGAGTAGTACATTGAAGCACGTCGCTGTACTTCAAGATCGACTGGAAGTACACCTGCCAGAACGGGTAAGGCTTCAGTACTGACCGTTCTATACGCCTTGCATAAAAATATCAATGCCAAACGTTGGCTTTGAAGCAGTTTACGTCGCGCCGCCCCTATGCTGGCCCTATCGGCCCAAACAGGTGCACCGTAGCACATACATCCTAAGTAGGTAGCTCCATATATAGTTTTTAAAGTTAGGAATGATAGACCCCAAGTTGCTTTGGATATTCTAGTTAGGGCATAAAAGTTCCTTTTAGCTTTTTCGCCAACTATTTTTATATGTTCGATAAATGAAAAAATCCTTTCTAAGACCATACCAAGGTAGCATACGGATTGCTGTTTTTTAACAGGAACGTTATTAAATTTAATAGTAGGCAATGATTTAAGATTACCTTTTAGTAGAAGTTGATAGGTTTTATGCGGCGCAAACGCTAGGCGGTCCATGGTCGGTGGGGATCCTGGTTAATCACTCGGTAGCATATATCGCTCGTGAAACCATCCGGACCCGGTGCCTTTTTCGGGTTGAAGCTGCGCAGAGTCCGGATCAGTTCCCCCCTGGTGATCGGGGGGTCGTCGGTCTCTCCCGGGAGGCGCGTGCTGACCAGATCCGCACGACGCCTGATGACGGCGTGGACATCATTGTCCGCCGACGCGTCATCGTCGGCGAAGAATGTTCCGGCCAGCAGCGCCACCGATTGATCCGGGCTCTGCACAACTCCACCCTCCACGAGTAGCTGGTCCTCGTGACGACCTGTCGCCCTTCTCAGCACCTGATAGATACCGTCCCACATAGACTCCCTTTCTTGCATCGAGCAGAACTGCTTCCAGCTCGCAGTTTGGGCGTTGACTGCCCTCCGCTCGTACTCCGCCTTGGCACTCAGGTAGTCGTCAACTACATACTGTCTGCGACGCGGCGCGGCACAGCGGGTCCTACGCCGCTTTGTGTTCACGTCGCGCCGCAGCCTTTCAAGCTCGTCGTTCCACCAAGGAAAGCCGCTCTTTGGTCGGGGCGGTCTGTGTGGGGGGATAGCCCTCCCACACGCTTCGGTCACGGACTCAATAAAATCCGTGACCACCCCTTCGAGTTCGCCCTTGTCGCGGGCGTTGGCGACTCGCTCCAGGGTGAGTCCCCGGGCGGATATCTCACTTTGCATTTCCTCAGTGAAACGACCCCAATCAGCCTTCCGGGTGTTGTAGCGCCGACTCGTCCACCGGGTGTTACCCCCGGGAGGCACTCTGAGACCCAGAACCACACGTATCGCCCGATGATCAGAACTTGTCACGGAGTCGTCCACTTTCCACTCAAGGACGCTTCTCAACAGTCCCTGGGTGCAAACGGTAACATCGACATGACTCGTGTACCGCCTGCCCCCACGGACCGTATCGAAGGTGGGGACGGCTCCTTCGTTCAATACGTGCAGCTCCATATCATCAAAGAACCCCCTCAGGGACTCCCCCCGAGAGTCCTCCTCGACGCTGCCCCACCACGGACTCCACGCATTCCAATCCCCGCCCACGAGGATCCTGGCGGTGCCGACCCGACCCAGAAAGTCGCGTATCTGCGAAAGGTACGGTTCGATATCCTCCGTGCCCTCAAGGTACACAGAGACAGCCGCCACGGTCCAATCGCCCGCCTTTAAAACGACAGCCACAATATTCTCGGTGATGATTAGGGGGTTCACAAGAACCTCCAGATCATCCCGGAACACCATGACTGCCGCTTTGACAGGTTTGGTCCTAGCAGACTCCCTCTGTATCACCCTAACGCCACGGAAGCTACCGACCCGCCCCTCCGCGCCAACGTAAGGCTCCTGGACCAGGGCGACACCGACACCACCCCCATGAGCGGACATTACCAACTCCTGAGTCGCCAGGCGGCCGCGCTGGAGGTTGGCCTGATAGACAATAAAATGCCTCTCACATACCATATCCACTGCGGGGCCCTTAGCAGTAGCTTATGGAGGAGCGCGCGATAACCTCCCACTTCTGCCTTATCGGACAGTCGCCGTCGAAGGCATTGTGTCCCGTCGCTCGTTGTTCGGCCCGGTCGCAGTTCACACAGACTGGGGCCTTCCCGTCCATGCGGGAGGGGCACTTCGCACGGTCGTGCTCCCCCCACAATAGGCGCAAAGGTCCGCCTTCTGCTTACATGTTCTGCGGCCGTGGCCGTACCCCAAACAGCGGGAACACTGCACCAACGGCGACTGGTCCTCGGCAGTCAGGCCCTGTATGTCAATATAAAGGGTCTCCGCCTCAGTTAGCTTACGCCAAACCTGAGGGGAGACCTGCAAGACTACATGGGCCTGTAGGGGGTTTCGCGCCCTCCTCCTATAAACCTCCTTGACCCGAAAGTGACTATCGTCCATGCCCTGCCACAATTTCCGGTTCTGACACTTGAGAGACTCAATAATGTCAGCCTCGGAGTTGTAACTGAGCAAGTTACGTATAATCACTCGCGGGTCGCGGTTTGCCGCGGGCGCTGTATCGAGGCCGTCCCGAGCATTGAGTCGGCTTTTGGCCTTCTCCAGCTCCGGCCTGTTCCCACAGCAGATAACTACCTTACCGTCCCTTACTTTCTTTACTCTGTCGACCTGTATTCCCGTTTTCCGGGCGTCGAGGGCTTCCCTTATTTTCTCCACTACTCTTTCACTCGTGTCTTCCGCTTCCTTTGACGAGACGATTAGAGCGTGGTTCGGTCTGCAGGGGAGAGGGCGATTCTTTGCCTTTGGGACCCTCAACGTCTCGGCGTACGTTACCGCCGGGACCCTGAGGGTCTCCACGGCCTTCCCGGCCTCCCGTACGGTTTCGCCGTACTTTTTCACACTCTCCCCGACCTCCCCAACCCTCGCCCCGATCGTCTCCACTTTCGTTCCGGTCTCTTCCATTCTCTTTCTTACCTCTTCAGTCATTCTTCCCGCACATTCCATTTTCTCAGCTACCCCATCTACTTTCTTTCCAGTCCTTTCAATACTCACCCTTACCTCTTCCGTCATTCTTCCCGCACATTCCATCTTCTCAGCCATCCCATCTACTTTCTTTCCTGTCGTCTCAATACTCAACCTTACATCCTTCATATCTTGCACTAAGCCCTCCAATTTCTTCACATTGCCACAAAGCGCCCTGCCCGGGGGATACTCATCAAACCGGTCCATCACGTCTGTATTGATCATTTTTTTGATGGACTCGGTATTGGTGATGAGTTCCCCCATCTTAGCCCCGATGTCTAAGTCGCCTATGCTCCGGGCCAACCTTTCTATAACTTTGTCCTTTGCTGCGAGCTTCTCTCGCAGCTCTAACTCCTTTTCGGCCCGCAGCCGCTCCAGCTGGAGCTCCAGGGAGCGAAGAGTCTCGTCCACCTGGAGGACGGCCCCACGCAGTCCTGACAGACTGCTGAGGACGCCCTCCTTGATGGACGTCTTCAGATTTCCCGAGAGCTCCAGCTGGGCCTTTGCGGCCTGGTACAACCTGTTGGCCCGGGCTGTATGGCTTTCGGCTGGGCAGGCGCTGGGCAACGGCTGTGAAAGAGTCACCGCGGCTCCGCGCGACCTACCTTCTTTCTCAACCTTCTCCACTTTTGGCTCCGTGTGTGCGACGGTAATGTTTTTCACGTTTTTACCGGTCAACTGAGACATCCTTACAAGGGCAGCACAACCAGCGTCAGTAATTAAATTGGATTAAAATCAATATTAAAATAAATGATTTCAATAATTACAAATATATAGTTACAATTATAATACAATTAATAAAATAAAAATAAAACGTTAAAATTGTCCCAATAGGGGACAGTCAGATTGTGCAATTAAAATAATAAAACGAAATTTACCACCAAAAAGGGTGGTGGTCAATAGACACTTAATATAATTAAATTAAATTAAGATTCTCCCAATAGGGGACGGTCACAACACACGGATTAAATACAATAATAAATACAATTAAATTTGTAGGTCCCAATAAGAGGACAGTCAATAATTAAAATGCAGTAAAATATAAAATAATACGGTTAAAATTGTAGGTCCCAATAGGGGGACAGTCAATTACAATAAAATTCAAATATAATAAAATAATAAATAATAATGAATTAAAACTACGCCACCAATAGGGGTGGCGGTCAAAAGGACTTTGTTAAAACTAAATTAAAAGCTTCGTCCCCAATAGAGGGACGATCAACAAAGCAACGATATTAATAACTAACCTAACCTTATACAATCTAAATTCTCAAAAAAAAAATTAATATAATAATTTAATATAATTAATAATAATGTTTCCTAACTAACCTAACAAGTTACAGCTTGCCCGTCAACTATTATAATATTTAATACGCAGCGCCAGGTGAGTCAAGAGAAAGGAAAGGGCAGGACGGGGGTGGGGGGAGGGGGAGGGGGCGACAGGAAGAGGGAGAAGGAGGATTCCCCCGGGGCCAAAGGGTCGGGCTCTTCCTCCTGATTCAGGGGAACCCAAACTCGGGTAGTCCACGACCTTTGGTTCCCGAGATAGTCCGCGGGGGGAAAGTGGGCACGGGGGGGCGTCTCAGTAGGTATACTGAACAATAAGCATTGGTCAGTATCAACATTCATTTAGTTGTAGTTGATGTCTAGTCAGCTTGCACCTCGGACACTTCAGTAGGTATACTGAACAATAAGCATTGGTCAGTATCAACATTCATTTAGTTGTAGTTGTAGTGATGTCTAGTCAGCTTGCACCTCGGACACCTCAGTAGGTATACTGAACAATAAGCATTGGTCAGTATCAACATTCATTTAGTTGTAGTTGTAGTGATGTCTAGTCAGCTTGCACCTCGGACACCTCAGTAGGTATACTGAACAATAAGCATTGGTCAGTATCAACATTCATTTAGTTGTAGTTGTAGTGATGTCTAGTCAGCTTGCACCTCGGACACCTCAGTAGGTATACTGAACAATAAGCATTGGTCAGTATCAACATTCATTTAGTTGTAGTTGTAGTGATGTCTAGTCAGCTTGCACCTCGGACACCTCACTAGGAATACTGAACAATAAGCATTGGTCAGTATCAACATTCATTTAGTTGTAGTTGTAGTGATGTCTAGTCAGCTTGCACCTCGGACACCTCACTAGGAATACTGAACAATAAGCATTGGTCAGTATCAATATTCATTTAGTTGTAGTTGTAGTGATGTCTAGTCAGCTTGCACCTCGGACACCTCAGTAGGTATACTGAACAATAAGCATTGGTCAGTATCAACATTCATTTAGTTGTAGTTGTAGTGATGTCTAGTCAGCTTGCACCTCGGACACCTCACTAGGAATACTGAACAATAAGCATTGGTCAGTATCAACATTCATTTAGTTGTAGTTGTAGTGATGTCTAGTCAGCTTGCACCTCGGACACCTCACTAGGAATACTGAACAATAAGCATTGGTCAGTATCAACATTCATTTAGTTGTAGTTGTAGTGATGTCTAGTCAGCTTGCACCTCGGACACCTCAGTAGGTATACTGAACAATAAGCATTGGTCAGTATCAACATTCATTTAGTTGTAGTTGTAGTGATGTCTAGTCAGCTTGCACCTCGGACACCTCAGTAGGTATACTGAACAATAAGCATTGGTCAGTATCAACATTCATTTAGTTGTAGTTGTAGTGATGTCTAGTCAGCTTGCACCTCGGACACCTCAGTAGGAATACTGAACAATAAGCATTGGTCAGTATCAACATTCATTTAGTTGTAGTTGTAGTGATGTCTAGTCAGCTTGCACCTCGGACACCTCACTAGGAATACTGAACAATAAGCATTGGTCAGTATCAACATTCATTTAGTTGTAGTTGTAGTGATGTCTAGTCAGCTTGCACCTCGGACACCGCACTAGGAATACTGAACAATAAGCATTGGTCAGTATCAACATTCATTTAGTTGTAGTTGTAGTGATGTCTAGTCAGGTTGCACCTCGGACACCTCACTAGGTATACTGAACAATAAGCATTGGTCAGTATCAAAATTCATTTAGTTGTAGTTGTAGTGATGTCTAGTCAGCTTGCACCTCGGACACCTCAGTAGGTATACTGAACAATAAGCATTGGTCAGTATCAACATTCATTTAGTTGTAGTTGTAGTGATGTCTAGTCAGCTTGCACCTCGGACACCTCACTAGGAATACTGAACAATAAGCATTGGTCAGTATCAACATTCATTTAGTTGTAGTTGTAGTGATGTCTAGTCAGCTTGCACCTCGGACACCTCACTACGAATACTGAACAATAAGCATTGGTCAGTATCAACATTCATTTAGTTGTAGTTGTAGTGATGTCTAGTCAGCTTGCACCTCGGACACCTCACTAGGAATACTGAACAATAAGCATTGGTCAGTATCAACATTCATTTACTTGTAGTTGTAGTGATGTCTAGTCAGCTTGCACCTCGGACACCTCAGTAGGTATACTGAACAATAAGCATTGGTCAGTATCAACATTCATTTAGTTGTAGTTGTAGTGATGTCTAGTCAGCTTGCACCTCGGACACCTCAGTAGGTATACTGAACAATAAGCATTGGTCAGTAACAACATTCATTTAGTTGTAGTTGTAGTGATGTCTAGTCAGCTTGCACCTCGGACACCTCAGTAGGTATACTGAACAATAAGCATTGGTCAGTATCACATTCATTTAGTTGTAGTTGTAGTGATGTCTAGTCAGCTTGCACCTCGGACACCTCACTAGGAATACTGAACAATAAGTATTGGTCAGTATCAACATTCATTTAGTTGTAGTTGTAGTGATGTCTAGTCAGCTTGCACCTCGGACACCTCACTAGGAATACTGAACAATAAGCATTGGTCAGTATCAACATTCATTTAGTTGTAGTTGTAGTGATGTCTAGTCAGCTTGCACCTCGGACACCTCACTAGGAATACTGAACAATAAGCATTGGTCAGTATCAACATTCATTTAGTTGTAGTTGTAGTGATGTCTAGTCAGCTTGCACCTCGGACACCTCAGTAGGTATACTGAACAATAAGCATTGGTCAGTATCAACATTCATTTAGTTGTAGTTGTAGTGATGTCTAGTCAGCTTGCACCTCGGACACCTCACTAGGAATACTGAACAATAAGCATTGGTCAGTATCAACATTCATTTAGTTGTAGTTGTAGTGATGTCTAGTCAGCTTGCACCTCGGACACCTCAGTAGGTATACTGAACAATAAGCATTGGTCAGTATCAACATTCATTTAGTTGTAGTTGTAGTGATGTCTAGTCAGCTTGCACCTCGGACACCTCACTAGGAATACTGAACAATAAGCATTGGTCAGTATCAACATTCATTTAGTTGTAGTTGTAGTGATGTCTAGTCAGCTTGCACCTCGGACACCTCACTAGGAATACTGAACAATAAGCATTGGTCAGTATCAACATTCATTTAGTTGTAGTTGTAGTGATGTCTAGTCAGCTTGCACCTCGGACACCTCAGTAGGTATACTGAACAATAAGCATTGGTCAGTATCAACATTCATTTAGTTGTAGTTGTAGTGATGTCTAGTCAGCTTGCACCTCGGACACCTCAGTAGGTATACTGAACAATAAGCATTGGTCAGTATCAACATTCATTTAGTTGTAGTTGTAGTGATGTCTAGTCAGCTTGCACCTCGGACACCTCACTAGGAATACTGAACAATAAGCATTGGTCAGTATCAACATTCATTTAGTTGTAGTTGTAGTGATGTCTAGTCAGCTTGCACCTCGGACACCTCACTAGGAATACTGAACAATAAGCATTGGTCAGTATCAACATTCATTTAGTTGTAGTTGTAGTGATGTCTAGTCAGCTTGCACCTCGGACACCTCACTACGAATACTGAACAATAAGCATTGGTCAGTATCAACATTCATTTACTTGTAGTTGTAGTGATGTCTAGTCAGCCTTCACCTCGGACACCTCAGTAGGTATACTGAACAATAAGCATTGGTCAGTATCAACATTCATTTAGTTGTAGTTGTAGTGATGTCTAGTCAGCTTGCACCTCGGACACCTCACTAGGTATACTGAACAATAAGCATTGGTCAGTATCAACATTCATTTAGTTGTAGTTGTAGTGATGTCTAGTCAGCTTGCACCTCGGACACCTCACTAGGAATACTGAACAATAAGCATTAGTCAGTATCAACATTCATTTAGTTGTAGTTGTAGTGATGTCTAGTCAGCTTGCACCTCGGACACCTCACTAGGAATACTGAACAATAAGTATTGGTCAGTATCAACATTCATTTAGTTGTAGTTGTAGTGATGTCTAGTCAGCTTGCACCTCGGACACCTCACTAGGAATACTGAACAATAAGCATTGGTCAGTATCAACATTCATTTAGTTGTAGTTGTAGTGATGTCTAGTCAGCTTGCACCTCGGACACCTCAGTAGGTATACTGAACAATAAGCATTGGTCAGTATCAACATTCATTTAGTTGTAGTTGTAGTGATGTCTAGTCAGCTTGCACCTCGGACACCTCAGTAGGTATACTGAACAATAAGCATTGGTCAGTATCAACATTCATTTAGTTGTAGTTGTAGTGATGTCTAGTCAGCTTGCACCTCGGACACCTCAGTAGGTATACTGAACAATAAGCATTGGTCAGTATCAACATTCATTTAGTTGTAGTTGTAGTGATGTCTAGTCAGCTTGCACCTCGGACACCTCAGTAGGTATACTGAAAAATAAGCATTGGTCAGTATCAACATTCATTTAGGTCAGTATCAACATTCATTTAGTTGTAGTTGTAGTGATGTCTAGTCAGCTTGCACCTCGGACACCTCACTAGGAATACTGAACAATAAGCATTGGTCAGTATCAACATTCATTTAGTTGTAGTTGTAGTGATGTCTAGTCAGCTTGCACCTCGGACACCTCACTAGGAATACTGAACAATAAGCATTGGTCAGTATCAAAATTCATTTAGTTGTAGTTGTAGTGATGTCTAGTCAGCTTGCACCTCGGACACCTCAGTAGGAATACTGAACAATAAGCATTGGTCAGTATCAACATTCATTTAGTTGTAGTTGTAGTGATGTCTAGTCAGCTTGCACCTCGGACACCTCAGTAGGTATACTGAACAATAAGCATTGGTCAGTATCAACATTCATTTAGTTGTAGTTGTAGTGATGTCTAGTCAGCTTGCACCTCGGACACCTCACTAGGAATACTGAACAATAAGCATTGGTCAGTATCAACATTCATTTAGTTGTAGTTGTAGTGATGTCTAGTCAGCTTGCACCTCGGACACCTCACTACGAATACTGAACAATAAGCATTGGTCAGTATCAACATTCATTTAGTTGTAGTTGTAGTGATGTCTAGTCAGCTTGCACCTCGGACACCTCAGTAGGTATACTGAACAATAAGCATTGGTCTGTATCAACATTCATTTAGTTGTAGTTGTAGTGATGTCTAGTCAGCTTGCACCTCGGACACCTCAGTAGGTATACTGAACAATAAGCATTGGTCAGTATCAACATTCATTTAGGTCAGTATCAACATTCATTTAGTTGTAGTTGTAGTGATGTCTAGACAGCTTGCACCTCGGACACCTCACTAGGAATACTGAACAATAAGCATTGGTCAGTATCAACATTCATTTAGTTGTAGTTGTAGTGATGTCTAGTCAGCTTGCACCTCGGACACCTCAGTAGGTATACTGAACAATAAGCATTTGTCAGTATCAACATTCATTTAGTTGTAGTTATGTCTAGTCAGCTTGCACCTCGGACACCTCACTAGGAATACTGAACAATAAGCATTGGTCAGTATCAACATTCATTTAGTTGTAGTTGTAGTAGTGATGTCTAGTCAGCTTGCACCTCGGACACCTCACTAAGTATACTGAACAATAAGCATTGGTCAGTATCAAAATTCATTTAGTTGTAGTTGTAGTGATGTCTAGTCAGCTTGCACCTCGGACACCTCACTAGGAATACTGAACATTAAGCATTGGTCAGTATCAACATTCATTTAGTTGTAGTTGTAGTGATGTCTAGTCAGCTTGCACCTCGGACACCTCACTAGGTATACTGAACAATAAGCATTGGTCAGTATCAACATTCATTTAGTTGTAGTTGTATTGATGTCTAGTCAGCTTGCACCTCGGACACCTCAGTAGGTATACTGAACAATAAGCATTGGTCAGTATCAACATTCATTTAGTTGTAGTTGTAGTGATGTCTAGACAGCTTGCACCTCGGACACCTCACTAGGAATACTGAACAATAAGCATTGGTCAGTATCAACATTCATTTAGTTGTAGTTGTAGTGATGTCTAGTCAGCTTGCACCTCGGACACCTCACTAGGTATACTGAACAATAAGCATTGGTCAGTATCAACATTCATTTATTTGTAGTTGTAGTGATGTCTAGTCAGCTTGCACCTCGGACACCTCAGTAGGTATACTGAACAATAAGCATTGGTCAGTATCAACATTCATTTAGGTCAGTATCAACATTCATTTAGTTGTAGTTGTAGTGATGTCTAGTCAGCTTGCACCTCGGACACCTCAGTAGGAATACTGAACAATAAGCATTGGCCGTATCACATTCATTAGTTGTAGTTGTAGTGATGTCTAGTCAGCTTGCACTCGACACTAGTAGGTATACTGAACAATAAGCATTGGTCAGTATCAACATTCATTTAGTTGTAGTTGTAGTGATGTCTAGTCAGCTTGCACCTCGGACACCTCACTAGGAATACTGAACAATAAGCATTGGTCAGTATCAACATTCATTTAGTTGTAGTTGTAGTGATGTCTAGACAGCTTGCACCTCGGACACCTCACTAGGAATACTGAACAATAAGCATTGGTCAGTATCAACATTCATTTAGTTGTAGTTGTAGTGATGTCTAGTCAGCTTGCACCTCGGACACCTCAGTAGGTATACTGAACAATAAGCATTGGTCAGTATCAACATTCATTTAGTTGTAGTTGTAGTGATGTCTAGTCAGCTTGCACCTCGGACACTTCACTAGGAATACTGAACAATAAGCATTGGTCAGTATCAACATTCATTTAGTTGTAGTTGTAGTGATGTCTAGTCAGCTTGCACCTCGGACACCTTACTAGGAATACTGAACAATAAGCATTGGTCAGTATCAACATTCATTTAGTTGTAGTTGTAGTGATGTCTAGTCAGCTTGCACCTCGGACACCTCACTAGGAATATTGAACAATAAGCATTGGTCAGTATCAACATTCATTTAGTTGTAGTTGTAGTGATGTCTAGTCAGCTTGCACCTCGGACACCGCACTAGGAATACTGAACAATAAGCATTGGTCAGTATCAAAATTAATTTAGTTGTAGTTGTAGTGATGTCTAGTCAGCTTGCACCTCGGACACCTCAGTAGGTATACTGAACAATAAGCATTGGTCAGTATCAACATTCATTTAGTTGTAGTTGTACTGATGTCTAGTCAGCTTGCACCTCGGACACCTCAGTAGGTATACTGAACAGTAAGCATTGGTCAGTATCAACATTCATTTAATTGTAGTTGTAGTGATGTCTAGTCAGCTTGCACCTCGGACACCTCAGTAGGTATACTGAACAATAAGCATGGGTCAGTATCAACATTCATTTAGTTGTAGTTGTAGTGATGTCTAGTCAGCTTGCACCTCGGACACCTCAGTAGGTATACTGAACAATAAGCATTGGTCAGTATCAACATTCATTTAGTTGTAGTTGTAGTGATGTCTAGACAACTTGCACCTCGGACACCTCACTAGGTATACTGAACAATAAGCATTGGTCAGTATCAAAATTCATTTAGTTGTAGTTGTAGTGATGTCTAGTCAGCTTGCACCTCGGACACCTCAGTAGGTATACTGAACAATAAGCATTGGTCAGTATCAACATTCATTTAGTTGTAGTTGTAGTGATGTCTAGTCAGCTTGCACCTCGGACACCTCACTAGGAATACTGAACAATAAGCATTGGTCAGTATCAACATTCATTTAGTTGTAGTTGTAGTGATGTCTAGTCAGCTTGCTCCTCGGACACCTCACTAGGAATACTGAACAATAAGCATTGGTCCGTATCAACATTCATTTAGTTGTAGTTGTAGTGATGTCTAGTCAGCTTGCACCTCGGACACCTCAGTAGGTATACTGAACAATAAGCATTGGTCAGTATCAACATTCATTTAGTTGTAGTTGTAGTGATGTCTAGTCAGCTTGCACCTCGGACACCTCAGTAGGTATACTGAACAATAAGCATTGGTCAGTATCAACATTCATTTAGTGGTAGTTGTAGTGATGTCTAATTCAGCTTGCACCTCAGGACTTTTCACTAGGAATACTGAACAATAAGCAATTCAGTATCAACATTCATTTGAATTGTAGTTGTAGTGATGTCTAGTCAGCTTGCACCTCCGGACACCTCAGTAGGTATACTGAACAATAAGCATTGGTCGAGTATCAGCATTCATTAGTTGTAGTTGTAGTGATGTCTGGTCAGCTTGCGCATCAGAGGATTACCTCAGTAGGTATACTGAACAATAAGCATTGGTCAGTATCAACATTCACGACTAGTTGTAGTTGTAGTGATGTCTAGTCAGCTTGCCTCCGGACACCTCTCTCTAGGTATACTGAACAATAAGCATTGGTCAGTATCAACATTCATTTAGTTGTAGTTGTAGTGATGTCTAGTCAGCTTGCACCCCGGACACCTCACTAGGAATACTGAACAATAAGCATTGGTCAGTATCAACATTCATTTAGTTGTAGTTGTAGTGATGTCTAGTCAGCTTGCACTTTGGACACCTCAGTAGGTATACTGAACAATAAGCATTGGTCAGTATCAACATTCATTTAGTTGTAGTTGTAGTGATGTCTAGTCAGCTTGCACCTGGACACCTCAGTAGGTATACTGAACAATGAAAGCATTGGTCAGTATCAACATTCATTTAGTTGTAGTTGTAGTGATGTCTAGTCAGCTTGCACCTCCGGACACCTCTCTAGAATACTGAACAATAAGCATTGGTCAGTATCAACATTCATTTAGTTGTAGTTGTAGTGATGTCTACTCAGCTTGCACCTCGGACACCTCAGTAGGTATACTGAACAATAAGCATTGGTCAGTATCAACATTCATTTAGTTGTAGTTATGTCTAGTCAGCTTGCACCTCGGACACCTCACTAGGAATACTGAACAATAAGCATTGGTCAGTATCAACATTCATTTAGTTGTAGTTGTAGTGATGTCTAGTCAGCTTGCACCTCGGACACCTCAATAGGAATACTGAACAATAAACATTGGTCAGTATCAACATTCATTTAGTTATAGTTGTAGTGATGTCTAGTCAGCTTGCACCTCGGACACCTCACTAGGAATACTGAACAATAAGCATTGGTCAGTATCAACATTCATTTAGTTGTAGTTGTAGTGATGTCTAGTCAGCTTGCACCTCGGACACCGCACTAGGAATACTGAACAATAAGCATTGGTCAGTATCAACATTCATTTAGTTGTAGTTGTAGTGATGTCTACTCAGCTTGCACCTCGGACACCTCAGTAGGTATACTGAACAATAAGCATTGGTCAGTATCAACATTCATTTAGTTGTAGTTATGTCTAGTCAGCTTGCACCTCGGACACCTCACTAGGAATACTGAACAATAAGCATTGGTCAGTATCAACATTCATTTAGTTGTAGTTGTAGTGATGTCTAGTCAGCTTGCACCTCGGACACCTCAGTAGGAATACTGAACAATAAGCATTGGTCAGTATCAACATTCATTTAGTTGTAGTTGTAGTGATGTCTAGTCAGCTTGCACCTCGGACACCTCAGTAGGAATACTGAACATTAAGCAATGGTCGGTATCAACATTCATTTAGTTGTAGTTGTAGTGATGTCTAGTCAGCTTGCACCTCAGACACCTCAGTAGGAATACTGAAAAATAAGCATTGGTCAGTATCAACATTCATTTAGTTGTAGTTGTAGTGATGTCTAGTCAGCTTGCACCTCGGACACCTCAGTAGGAATACTGAACATTAAGCAATGGTCGGTATCAACATTCATTTAGTTGTAGTTGTAGTGATGTCTAGTCAGCTTGCACCTCGGACACCTCACTAGGAATACTGAACAATAAGCATTGGTCAGTATCAACATTCATTTAGTTGTAGTTGTAGTGATGTCTAGTCAGCTTGAACCTCGGACACCTCAGTAGGTATACTGAACAATAAGCATTGGTCAGTATCAACATTCATTTAGTTGTAGTTGTAGTGATGTCTAGGCATTGGTCAGTATCAACATTCATTTAGTTGTAGTTGTAGTGATGTCTAGTCAGCTTGCACCTCGGACACCTCACTAGGAATACTGAGCAATAAGCATTGGTCAGTATCAACATTCATTTAGTTGTAGTTGTAGTGATGTCTGGTCAGCTTGCACCTCGGACACCTCACTAGGAATACTGAACAATAAGCATTGGTCAGTATCAACATTCATTTAGTTGTAGTTGTAGTGATGTCTAGTCAGCTTGCACCTCGGACACCTCAGTAGGTATACTGAACAATAAGCATTGGTCAGTATCAACATTCATTTAGTTGTAGTTGTGGTGATGTCTAGTCAGCTTGCACCTCGGACACCTCAGTAGGTATACTGAACAATAAGCATTGGTCAGTATCAACATTCATTTAGTTGTAGTTGTTGTGATGTCTAGTCAGCTTGCACCTCGGACACCTCACTAGGAATACTGAACAATAAGCATTGGTCAGTATCAACATTCATTTAGTTGTAGTTGTAGTGATGTCTAGTCAGCTTGCACCTCGGACACCTCAGTAGGTATACTGAACAATAAGCATTGGTCAGTATCAACATTCATTTAGTTGTAGTTGTAGTTGTAGTGATGTCTAGTCAGCTTGCACCTCGGACACCTCAGTAGGTATACTGAACAATAAGCATTGGTCAGTATCAACATTCATTTAGTTGTAGTTGTAGTGATGTCTAGTCAGCTTGCACCTCAGACACCTCACTAGGAATACTGAACAATAAGCATTGGTCAGTATCAACATTCATTTAGTTGTAGTTGTAGTGATGTCTAGTCAGCTTGCACCTCGGACACCTCAGTAGGTATACTGAACAATAAGCATTGGTCAGTATCAACATTCATTTAGTTGTAGTTGTAGTGATGTCTAGTCAGCTTGCACCTCGGACACCTCATTAGGTATACTGAAGTATAAGCATTGGTCAGTATCAACATTCATTTAGTTGTAGTTGTAGTGATGTCTAGTCAGCTTGCACCTCGGACACCTCACTAGGAATACTGAACAATAAGCATTGGTCAGTATCAACATTCATTTAGTTGTAGTTGTAGTGATGTCTAGACAGCTTGCACCTCGGACACCTCACTAGGAATACTGAACAATAAGCATTGGTCAGTATCAACATTCATTTAGTTGTAGTTGTAGTGATGTCTAGTCAGCTTGCACCTCGGACACCTCACTAGGTATACTGAACAATAAGCATTGGTCAGTATCAACATTCATTTAGTTGTAGTTGTAGTGATGTCTAGTCAGCTTGCACCTCGGACACCTCAGTAGATATACTGAACAATAAGCATTGGTCAGTATCAACATTCATTTAGTTGTAGTTGTAGTGATGTCTAGTCAGCTTGCACCTCGGACACCTCAGTAGGTATACTGAACAATAAGCATTGGTCAGTATCAACATTCATTTAGGTCAGTATCAACATTCATTTAGTTGTAGTTGTAGTGATGTCTAGTCAGCTTGCACCTCGGACACCTCAGTAGGTATACTGAACAATAAGCATTGGTCAGTATCAACATTCATTTAGTTGTAGTTGTAGTGATGTCTAGTCAGCTTGCACCTCGGACACCTCACTAGGAATACTGACCAATAAGCATTGGTCCGTATCAACATTCATTTAGTTGTAGTTGTAGTGATGTCTAGTCAGCTTGCACCTCGGACACCTCACTAGGAATACTGAACAATAAGCATTGGTCAGTATCAACATTCATTTAAGTTGTAGTTGTAGTGATGTCTAGTCAGCTTGCACCTCGGACACCTCACTAGGTATACTGAACAATAAGCATTGGTCAGTATCAACATTCATTTAGTTGTAGTTGTAGTGATGTCTAGTCAGCTTGCACCTCGGACACCTCACTAGGAATACTGAACAATAAGCATTGGTCAGTATCAACATTCATTTAGTTGAAGTTGTAGTGATGTCTAGTCAGCTTGCACCTCGGACACCTCACTACGAATACTGAACAACAAGCATTGGTCAGTATCAACATTCATTTAGTTGTAGTTGTAGTGATGTCTAGTCAGCTTGCACCTCGGACACCTCACTAGGTATACTGAACAATAAGCATTGGTCAGTATCAACATTCATTTAGTTGTAGTTGTAGTGATGTCTAGTCAGCTTGCACCTCGGACACCTCAGTAGGTATACTGAACAATAAGCATTGGTCAGTATCAACATTCATTTAGTTGTAGTTGTAGTGATGTCTAGTCAGCTTGCACCTCGGACACCTCACTAGGAATACTGAACAATAAGCATTAGTCAGTATCAACTTTCATTTAGTTGTAGTTGTAGTGATGTCTAGTCAGCTTGCACCTCGGACACCTCAGTAGGTATACTGAACAATAAGCATTGGTCAGTATCAACATTCATTTAGTTGTAGTTGTAGTGATGTCTAGACAACTTGCACCTCGGACACCTCACTAGGTATACTGAACAATAAGCATTGGTCCGTATCAACATTCATTTAGTTGTAGTTGTAGTGATGTCTAGTCAGCTTGCACCTCGGACACGTCAGTAGGTATACTGAACAATAAGCATTGGTCAGTATCAACATTCATTTAGTTGTAGTTGTAGTGATGTCTAGTCAGCTTGCACCTCGGACACCTCAGTAGGTATACTGAACAATAAGCATTGGTCAGTATCAACATTCATTTAGTTGTAGTTGTACTGATGTCTAGTCAGCTTGCACCTCGGACACCTCAGTAGGTATACTGAACAGTAAGCATTGGTCAGTATCAACATTCATTTAATTGTAGTTGTAGTGATGTCTAGTCAGCTTGCACCTCGGACACCTCAGTAGGTATACTGAACAATAAGCATTGGTCAGTATCAACATTCATTTAGTTGTAGTTGTAGTGATGTCTAGTCAGCTTGCACCTCGGACACCTCACTAGGAATACTGAACAATAAGCATTGGTCAGTATCAACATTCATTTAGTTGAAGTTGTAGTGATGTCTAGTCAGCTTGCACCTCGGACACCTCACTACGAATACTGAACAACAAGCATTGGTCAGTATCAACATTCATTTAGTTGTAGTTGTAGTGATGTCTAGTCAGCTTGCACCTCGGACACCTCACTAGGAATACTGAACAATAAGCATTGGTCAGTGTCAACATTCATTTAGTTGTAGTTGTAGTGATGTCTAGTCAGCTTGCACCTCGGACACCTCAGTAGGTATACTGAACAATAAGCATTGGTCAGTATCAACATTCATTTAGTTGTAGTTGGCAATGATGTCTAGTCAGCTTGCACCTCGGACACCTCAGTAGGTATACTGAACAATAAGTTGGTCAGTATCAACATTCATTTAGTTGTAGTTGTAGTGATGTCTAGTCAGCACCTCCGACACCTCAGTAGGTATACTGAACAATATGCATTGGTCAGTGTCAACATTCATTTAGCTGTAGTTGTAGTGATGTCTAGTCAGCTTGCACCTCGGACACCTCACTAGGAATACTGAACAATAAGCATTGGTCACAATTCAAGAGACTGTCGACAAGCGAACATCAAAGTAAAGTGCTCCGTGTATTATTTTTAATAAAAATAGATTATAGTGTTTATTTGTGATTAATTCTACGTAAATCTGGTCATTACAATATTAACTGTTTGGACAAGTGTTATATCCTGTGTAAAAAGTGAACTTTTTGAACAAAAACGATAAATAAAAATATCATCATAACGAAGTGCATTAAACGTCTTATATAAACTAATACATTAAAGTCTTAAATACTTTCTAGTGACAATCGTTACGGTGTTAAATCAATTGTAATTAACTTCAATTGTAGCAAAATAGCACAAAATAAACAAAAACTATATTTACATTAAACTATATTTACATTATTTACTTTAAATATTCACAAACTTTTTTCTATAAACTTGGGTGTTTATTAGTAAGGTGAAAAGTGTGATTTAAAGCATATGAAAATTCTGAACACAATAGTTACAAAAAAACTGATATTGTGGAAAAATAGTGCAAAAATAATTATAGCATGACTCATCTTAACGGCTTTTTTAAATTTTAAAGTGAACATATGTCGAATAAGAATCATTATTTCGTTTAAGAACGTAACTGTGTAGTTGGTCTCGAGGTAGCAATTGCGCCTGCAATATTGCGTAGGCGGCGTGTCGCGAGTTCGATCCCCAGAGCAAGCGATACTTTTTTAGTTTATATCATATTTTAAAGCTATCGCGTAGAAATCAAACATGAATTTTCTGGATAATATCACGTTCCGCCGTACGAGAACCAAGTCTGACTCAATATTAAATGACAGTGAGGTAATAGCCGCCACACCAACATTAAATGAGACTGTTACGAGTGTACCAGAAATGTCCGATGACGAAGACGATGTAATTAAGAAACTACGTGAACAAATTAGTAATCTCACATTAGAACTACAGAGCGCTCACTTAGAAATTGAATCTTTGTCTTTAGAAAACAGTAATCTGAAATCTTTAAACGAAAAATTGAGTAAAAATAATGATCTTTATAAGAAAGTAACTATAACACCCACAAAACTAAAGTCATCCAGCTCAAAAAAGAAAAAAAGCAATAACAATAAAACCAATAAACAAACACAAACAGAAACGATTAAACCGAAGATTAATAAACCAGAAGTACAAACAGTTAATACAACGAAAACATATTCAAAACGTAACAAAATATGTATTATAAGCACAGACAATAAAAATAACTTGCTTGATATAGCAGAAAACGTTTTTGAGAATTGTGAAATCTGTCACTATATCACACCCCATGCAAATATACAAGTTTTGCTAAAAGGTATTAGAGAAAAGTTAGCAAACTTCACTTTATTAGACTTCTGCGTTATTCTACTAGGTGAGGAGGACTTTAAAACTACGAATAGGTATTATGATGGTATATTACAGATTAGACAAACCTTGCAAGAAATCACAAATACTAATATAATTATTTGCACCCCAACGTACAAGTTTTTTACAAACAACTATTTGTACAATTCAAGAGTAGAAACTTTCAACAATTTATCTGAGGGCACGGGAGTGCCCTCGCCAAGTCGAGCGCGAAGCAAACACTGCCGTACCATCTTTACCCGAACCATTTCGCTGCATTTTCAGGCCCCTAATTATGAACCTCTGGATAGTACCAGAACACTGAAATTTTGGTCATCCAGTAAGCTGTATTTATACACTTCAAATCTAAAATTTCAAGTCTGTATCTCATCCAGTTCTGAAGTTAAGCGAATGTAAATTTCCGTGTTTTCGACACTCACTCACTCATGATCATCAAAATAGAAGTAGTACTTCCTATAAACTCAGAGAGCTGAAATTTGGTACAGAGCCAGGGTTTAATGGTCACATAAAGGGAAAAATATAAAAACTAGAATAATCGAAGATCTGAAGTACCTGGTGACCTTGATTAGAAAGCAGAAGAGCCCAACCAAACTAGTAGAGATTCACGTACCACCGTCAATAAAATATTCAACTTGGTGGGCCGCTTCATCAACTGACTTCAAGAAAAAGGGCAGGTTCTCAATACGTCGTAATCATTTTTTTTTATGTAGGTGTGTTCACCGATTACCCTAAGACGCCTGGATCGATTTTCAAATTTCTTTTTGTTTGAAAGGGTATACTTTTCAGGTGGTCCAATAGTTACCAGATTAGGATCTGATGATGGAAGACCAGAGAAATCAAGGGTAACTTTCAAAAATCGTAGGGGTGACTAGTGCATTTCTAAGTATTTTCAATAAGTATTAGAAAACACTACAATTTAATAAAGGTACGGAGTAGATTTGATGACGAAGCTGGAAGACAGTCGTGGGAACTCCTCAACGATTCACAGCAGCTACCTTGTGTTTATGTTTGATTAATTTGTATTGATGAGAACTTTACACCTCGATGGGCTGTGACTGTCATAAAGGCTCTGATGATGAAGACAAAGGTCAGTCCCGCTACTCCTCAACGATTTACAGTAGTTACTTTGTGTTTGGACTTATATCATTTATATTCATGAGGACTTTGCACCCATATGGGTTATAATGAAGATCTGAAGTAGATTTGATGATGGAGTCGAGAGACAAACGAAGGAAGTCCTCAGCGATTCACAGCAGCTACTTTGTGTTTGTGCCTGATTAATTTGTATTGATAAGAGCTTCATACCTAGATAAATTGGGATTGTCATTAGAGATCTTATGACGAAGACGAAGGGCAGTTAGGGGATTCCCAACGGTTTACAGTAGCTACTTTGTGTTTGGAATTAATTCATTTATATTGATGAGAACTTTGCACCTATATGGGCAAAAATTATAGTCTGCAGTAACCTTTGAATTAGATAGAGATTAGAAGGAAGAAATGTTCGTCGTTCAGTAATCTATAATCAAATCTACTATTGCTACATAAAAAAAAATGATTGTCATTGCAAAAATCCAGCGTAGTGGGACACATATATCTTCTAATTTAATCTAGCTTAGAGCGCCCCACAGCTGGAAATGCCTCCCCTTCTGCTTTGATAAAAACTGTGGATAAGACTAGACTGGCTTTTATACTTTTTAGTTTACACGAAGAAATAGTCGAAGGATTACTAAGTACTACTAACTTTTCAACTCGAACATAAACATTACACAAATGAAATGAACAAATTACCCTAAAATAAATTTCACTCAAAATTTGGTCAAAATATAATCCACCAGCTTTAGGTAGGTTATATCTCTTTTTAGATTTTCCTTGGGAATATGGATTCTTCCGGGATAAAAACTACCCTATTATTTAATCTGGACTTCTATCTTTGTGTCTACAAAATTTCAAAGCAATCGGTTCAGTAGTTACGGCGGGAAAGCGGAACAAACACACTTTCCTTTTTTTTTCATAAATATAGATAAATTGGAAGCATTTTTGACATATTGAGACAGAAATCAGGAATATATAATCAGCCTAAAATATTCCCATTCCTAGGACACATGCCTCCTCTCGATGAGATAGAGTGGCCCAGGCGGGCACAGTGCGGGTTGATAAATGTCACATGCCTTCGGAGTTTTTGCTTCTAAAACATGCCGGTTGTCTCACGAAGTTTTCCTTCACTGTACCGTTTTGAGAGCAGTAGTGATGAAATAATTTACACAAATTAAAGCACCTGATAGGGTTCTAACCTACGGCCTACAACTTGTAAATCGCGGACGATACTACTAGTCCACCGCTGCTCTATCAGTGTGCAAGGGAATTGCATGATTTAATTCAACGACGAAGCGTTTTGCTCCCTCTTTACCGACTGGAACAATTATATAATAATAATAACGTTTATTCAGAAATTATTTACATTGTTACAAAAAATATATTATAGGCTATAATTTATTGTTACAATCGGATTACACATCTGTAACCGAACTAGGCAAAAGCCTGTGTTTCAGTTATCAGCGCCCAATCCCTTAAAAAGTAGACACTAGATATATGTAGGTAGCCATTGAGTACAGTCAACACTTTGTAAATTTACATGTTCAAAAATAGAATAAATCAATCAAAATAACATCATACCAAATAAAATTAACATTTTTATAATTTACCAGAAAAAAAAATTAACTTAAAATTAGATTAAATTAAGAATAAGCAGTGAACAGTACGTGTGTCCTCTATTTGTGTGATATGATTATGTGTGTATGTAATATGGGTGTGTGTATGTGGTAAATAGTCAATCACTGTGGTATATGTAGTATTAACTCAGTCTCTTCGTAATTAAGTTTTTGTAAGTATTTTGTAACCTTTTCCTTACATTGAGTTTTCGTTAAAGGGTAGATATTGATTACTTTATTTATCTTATTATAGATATAAGGTCCAATGAAGTTTGTAAATCTTCAGATAAATTTAGTAGTATTTAGTATTTATATAATTTGCCAGCTGCGGTGTTTTCGTCACAATACAATTTGAGTGTCTTCAAGGCTAAAGTGAATAGGCTCTTAATAAACTAGCGCGCTTTACCATCAACGATCGCATCACTGCTCTGCTTACCATCAGACGGGATTGCGGTCAAGCGCAAGTTAGAGTACCACAATCATATGTACTTAGAAAGCTTCAACTTATAGTGCATTGGACTTACGAGTGGCGGTGATACCCGCTTAAGGACATACTTAAAAACTATCGAACTATTTATTATAGGTGAATTGTCTAAGATATCTAATTAACCTACATAAATCTTCGTTTATGCAAAGTGTTTGATTCTTCTGATCTAGAAGATGGTTGGTTTGGAAAAAAACATATTTTAGTGCTTGAGGATCTTTTGCAACTCAAACCAGCAGTGTAATTACGTAAAACGCCATCAGTAGCAATGGGTTTCATTTTGACAGATCAACAACATTAATTGCGTTATTAACGTTTTTGAGCACTCATTTTTTAAACATATGGAGCAATGGATTAGCAATATACTTCAAAATTACTCCGGTTAATATCAATAGTGTGTTACGTAATTAGGGTGTCGTCAGAGAAAAGTAGCTGTTTAAAAAACTAATCCTCCTAAAAAGGTGGTAGGCCTTGCCATCCACCGCCGGCAGAAGTCAGACCCACCAGACAAAGTCTTGCCGCCAAGCGATTCGTCGTGTTCCGGCATAATGACTGGTGAAGCTGTACGGAGGACGCGTTTGAGCAGTTGTGATGCGATTTATGCCGGGTACGATGCGTGAAATGTTGTTGTTTCGGGATTTTGGTCGTGGAGGGTCTCTAGATCAATCTCCATTTGGCGCAGCATCGTTGGTCGTGTTGTTGGGTTTAACATTACACCACCTCGCTCAACTGCCGTCTTCCTTCCTATTCACTCAGTTTTTTTGAGTGAACAGGCTCTTAATAAACTAGCGCGCTTTACCATCAACGATTGCATCACTGCTTGCCATCAGGCGGGATTGCAGTTAAGCACTAGTTTATAATTATTAAAATAAATAAAATTCCAATCTTTTGTACTGATTTTTTTAAACAATGATCTTACGTTGTATATTAGACCGCTGGATGATTCTACGTTTGTTGAGATGTCAAAAAGAACCAAAGTAGGATTGACAACTCAATCAGACAGAGATATACTGCCTAACCGATTGATACCTCTGCTCTCGCATTCTAATGAAGGAATGTTTATTGGAAATATGTAACACAATGTTTGAGGAACGTACCAGAAGGTACTGTTTGTTTACTACCGTCGAGAAATATGTGTATGCATAATACTATATTCAAAGCAGTCCCGCAATCCGAGATAAAGTTAATTGCTAAAAATTTCTTGGATTGTTCAAAATGTATGATAACAAAAGCCCGGGCTTGTTAACAAAAATATGAGGATGATGCGACGATGACTGCTGGACTGGAAGAAACTATAATCATTGAACAGGGAGCTAAAGTAATGCTTAAGAGAAACATTGATGTTTGGTTTAGTTAATGGTTCGACAGGCTAGTACAAAAAATGAGGTGGGACTCGGAAGAGCAAATAAAGCCTAAGCAATTGTTAGTAAAATTTGCTTATAATTTGATTCACGAATTATTACTTATTATGTAAGTTATAATTTGAGATCATACCCCGGGCATGCTTGTACAGACAACAATTCCCAATCTGTGTGGCGCATGACCTAACATTTCACAAGAGCCAAGTTCTAACTCTAAAAAATGGACATTGGCACCTCCATATTCTCTCGTGGCCAAGCTTATATGGCGCTTTCACGAGTATAAAATTTTCATTGGGCGCACCTCATATTAATTGAAGAAGTAAACATAAATGTTGACTTCCAGAGTATAAAACTCAAGCTTCAGCGATCACTGAATACAACCACGCGCGCCACGCGAACGGGCAATACATAAAACTATTGCTACTGTACAAGAATCAGAACCGGAAAAAAGAAAAGGAAGATTTGTAATAACTACTTCTAAAAAGAAAAAAAAGCTGTGTTAAACAATAAAATCAATAAAATACGCTTCTACAAAAAGAAGTGAAATCCAACCAAAAACATTCTGTAAAAAAATGCCAAGCCTCGCTGGAGCTGCTGGTTTATCTCTAAAAAGTAATGAAATCTAGACAAAGCCGTGCCAAGTTGAAGGTTCCTTATTGCGATTTCTTCAATATTATTATAGTTAATATTGTGTGACTTGGCCGTTGAACATTATACGTTAGTGCGATTTTGTTAACACGTAATGTTTTATCTGTTATAACTACCTATGTTTGTTATGTGAGAATAATAGCCCATACTGGTATTTGTAATTGGACTTAAGACATTGTGCAACACATGTATTAATCATTGACAATGATGACTTCTGTTCTTTTTGGAGCGTCAAATCGACCACCTATCTAATATAAAATAGACGTACAGACGGATTTCTATGAATGATTAGTCCATCTGTACTGATAATGACTTTTTTGCCGTTCGTTTCCGGCTCGTCTATACATAAGTATTTTTGAAATGCGCAACTTTATCAGGCCTGGTTATTGAATCAACGTTTTCCAAGTGGCAATTTTCCATGGTCAATGGGTAGCGGTTCTGGCGACAGATTGGTGCAATGGTGTCATGGAGCACCTGAATTTGTAGCCTTGTATGCCCTTCAACGGCCAAGTCACACAATATTAACTATAATAATATTGAAGAAATCGCAATAAGGAACCTTCAACTTGGCACGGCTTTGTCTAGATTTCATTACTTTTTAGAGATAAACCAGCAGCTCCAGCGAGGCTTGGCATTTTTTTACAGAATGTTTTTGGTTGGATTATATTTAGATACCAATACTCACGAACATGCTTATTTTTTGGACAGTAATAAGAATTTGGTATATGACGACACTATGTTTAACAGACGTACTGGTGCGATAAATAGTTTTGGAATGAAGTTTTTATTCAAGGATATTTATAGAATGATTGTTTACGTAGAATCTTCCATCACTAGCTGCAAATATGAAGTTGACCAAAACATTGAAATGTCACCGACTCATAATGATATCTTGAAACCTACTCCGCAGAAGCTTTTTCGGTCATAAATATATCACCATAATGCACCAAAATATTGCAGGTTTGAGAAGCAAGTTGGATGCATTAGCGATCTGCTTGCAAGAACTATCAGATAATAATAATGATATTGATGTTATTTGTTTGACTGAACATTTTATGATGACAGGCTATGAAGGTACATGTATAATACCCAATTTTTGCATAGCTGCCTACTTTAGCAGAAGTAATTCTAACAGAGGAGGGTCGTGCATCTACGTGAAGAAAGGTCATCATTGGAAAGTGATTCCAAAATCAGTGTTATTCACTGAGTGCTCAACTTTTGAATGCTCTGCAATAGAACTAGTAGACTACAAGGTTATTATTATCTGTTTATATAGGGTTCCGGTTGCTAGTAACTTAATTAATTTCTTTGAAAGATTAGATAAGATGCTTAAATATGTAAGTACAACCTATAAAAAGCACAATATTGTAGTTGCTGGGGATTTCAATATTAATATATTAAAACAAAATAACATCACATCCGAATTTGAATGTTTGCTTCTTAACTATAACCTAAGACTTAAGATAACCGAACCAACCAGGCAAATTAGCAAAACATGCATAGATAACTTTGCTCACAACTACCACAATAAATGTAAAGCAGAAGTGATTGACTTTGCATTATCAGACCACACGGCTCAGATATTGAGGTGTCAGGTCAAAAAAGTGTGTCTAATAAAAAGCTGGAAAATTAAGCGTAGAGATTACTCTGAAGAAAATCTTAAGAAGTTTAGAACTTGTATAGAGAAATTGTCTTTTTCGGAAGTGTACTCAGCCTCTGACCCAAATATAGCCTATAATGCTTTCTTTGATTTGTTCAAGTTATTCTATGATCTTTGCTTTCCATTTAAATATATAACAATTAATACACATCGTAAAGCTAAATGGATGACGCGAGGAATTAAGGCTTGTAGTATCAAAAAACGTGATCTTTTATGGCAATACAGGAAAAAACCAAGCCAGGTTAATAAAACTAAACTGACACAATTTTCTAGAAGATATAAAAAAGTAATCAAATTAACACAGCGTGCACAAAATAATCATTTAATTAGCGTGTCAGATAATAAAAGTAGATCAGCCTGGAAGATCATAAACGAATCTAAACAAAATGTACCAAATGACACTATATCTAGCATTAAAATAAATGACAAAATAATAACTGACCCTTGTGAAATATCTGACGCTTTTAATAATTATTTCATAGATAAAATTGTACCCAGAGATGATTCACTCAGCATGCAGTATAAGTTTTTAACGTCTACTAAGCAAAAGTCTATGTTTTTGAAGGCATGCTTACCACATGATGCATTTCAGATTATTAGAAGTTTAAAAAACACGAACAGTGTAGGTTATGATGGGATATCAACTAAAGTCTTGAAGTATATTGCTGCGAATATTTCTACTCATCTTTCCTATCTGATAAATATATCTATTGAAGCTGGAATTTACCCCGACAAATTAAAAACTTCTGTCATAAAACCAATCTTCAAGAAAGATAATAGTGAATGTCTAGAAAACTATAGACCTATTGCCTTGGTTCCGGTTATATCCAAAATTTTTGAGAAGCATATTTACAAAGAACTAAATAACTATTTAGAGAGTAACAATATTCTGGCACAAGAACAAAAAGGTTTCAGACAAAATAAGTCAATAAATATGGCCATATATGACTTTCTGAATTTTGTTATGGTTAATGTTGATAAAAGAATACCTATCTGCTCTATTTTGATGGATATGACGCAGGCTTTCGATTATGTTGAACATAATTTATTGTTAGGTAAACTTAATAAATATGGAATAAGAGGTAATGTTTTAAAATTATTTGAATCTTACCTCAAAGGCCGTCGCCAATACACTGAATTGACTAGAGTGAATGTCATAACAAGAAAAGAAGAAACTTTCAGATCATGTGAACGTCAACTAAATTACGGTGTTCCTCAAGGAACCGTTTTGGGGCCACTATTTTTTATATTGTATATAAATGACTTACCCAATGCCACTGATAATCCTGTAACTCTTTTTGCGGATGACAGTACAGTAACTGTTAAGTGTAAAGATCTAAGTACTTATGAAGATGACATAAACAACACATTGAACTCAGTCATGAATTGGCTTAATATCAATAACCTTAAAGCCAACTTAAGCAAAACTAAATTAATGTACTTTAGACAACGTTTACCGGCACCAAATAACCTAAATATAAATTATAACATGCAAAAAATAGAGGAAGTAGACAATTATAAATTTCTAGGCCTATATATTGATGACAAAATGACCTGGAAGCCACATATTCAACAACTATGCAAACGCGTTAGTAAATCTGCCTATGCTCTACATACACTTGCATATAAAATAAATTCCGGTGCCCTTATAATTGCGTATCATGGGCTGGTGGCATCTGTTCTCAGATATGGCATAATTTTCTGGGGGAATTCCAC
Organism: Sesamia nonagrioides; assembly: GCA_017933935.1. Lineage (NCBI taxonomy): Eukaryota > Metazoa > Arthropoda > Insecta > Lepidoptera > Noctuidae > Sesamia > Sesamia nonagrioides. Next base: position 12,182 of record JADWQK010000163.1, on the reverse strand, counting down.
CGACAAAGATATTGCCTTTAAAGCGCAGAAACGTTGCATTCGAGCTATGTTTGGTTTAAAGTCAACAGAGAGCTGTCTGCCTTTCTTTAAGAAGCACAACATTCTACCACTACCCTCACTATATGTATTTGAAGTAGCGGCTTTCATTAAACAAAATCCTCACTTGTTTACTTTAGTATCTGTAGCTCTCAATCGGACCCAAAGGGACGAAAGTCGTTTGTGTATTCCAAGAACGAATACTGCCCTAATGTATAAAAGTCTATTTTACATGGCACCAGTTATATATAATAAATTACCGAAAGAGCTAAAAAAATTGCCTGTAAATTCATTTAAAGTAAAACTAAGAAGTATGTTGTGTCAAAAATGTTATTATAGTGTATCGGACTTTTTATTGGACAAATCTTGACATTGTATAATTGTAATTTTTTTTTTTCTTTGACTTTGTATTATTTAAGTCCAAATTATTTTGACATATATTTGATCAATTGTTTTGACTTCATTATGATAACATTATGGGATTTGCTTATTTGACCATGTTGTATTTAAATCAGAATGGTTTTGACGTTAACTTAAAAATTATTATGACTTTTTGACTTTAATTATCCCTATTATAATGTAATCTGTATAATGTAATTTTATTATTTTATTTTTTGTATTTGTATGCCTATAATAGGCTGATCATAGCGCACTTTATCCTCAAATATGAATACCTAACCACTGTACCTATGTATCACAAATAAAATATTTCTGACTTCTGACTTCTGGTCAGTATCAACATTCATTTAGTTGTAGTTGTAGTGATGTCTAGTCAGCTTGCACCTCGGACACCTCACTAGGAATACTGAACAATAAGCATTGGTCAGTATCAACATTCATTTAGTTGTAGTTGTAGTGATGTCTAGTCAGCTTGCACCTCGGACACCTCACTAGGAATACTGAACAATAAGCATTGGTCAGTATCAACATTCATTTAGTTGTAGTTGTAGTGATGTCTAGTCAGCTTGCACCTCGGACACCTCAGTAGGTATACTGAACAATAAGCATTGGTCAGTATCAACATTCATTTAGTTGTAGTTGTAGTGATGTCTAGTCAGCTTGCACCTCGGACACCTCACTAGGTATACTGAACAATAAGCATTGGTCAGTATCAACATTCATTTAGTTGTAGTTGTAGTGATGTCTAGTCAGCTTGCACCTCGGACACCTCACTAGGAATACTGAACAATAAGCATTGGTCAGTATCAACATTCATTTAGTTGTAGTTATGTCTAGTCAGCTTGCACCTCGGACACCTCAATAGGAATACTGAACAATAAGCATTGGTCAGTATCAACATTCATTTAGTTGTAGTTGTAGTGATGTCTAGTCAGCTTGCACCTCGGACACCTCACTAGGAATACTGAACAATTAGCATTGGTCAGTATCAACATTCATTTAGTTGTAGTTGTAGTGATGTCTAGTCAGCTTGCACCTCGGACACCTCACTAGGAATACTGAACAATAAGCATTGGTCAGTATCAACATTCATTTAGTTGTAGTTGTAGTGATGTCTAGTCAGCTTGCACATCGGACACCTCACTAGGAATACTGAACAATAAGCATTGGTCAGTACCAACATTCATTTAGTTGTAGTTGTAGTGATGTCTAGTCAGCTTGCACCTCGGACACCTCACTAGGAATACTGAACAATAAGCATTGGTCAGTATCAACATTCATTTAGTTGTAGTTGTAGTGATGTCTAGTCAGCTTGCACCTCGGACACCTCACTAGGAATACTGAACAATAAGCATTGGTCAGTATCAACATTCATTTAGTTGTAGTTGTAGTGATGTCTAGTCAGCTTGCACCTCGGACACCTCACTAGGAATACTGAACAATAAGCATTGGTCAGTATCAACATTCATTTAGTTGTAGTTGTAGTGATGTCTAGTCAGCTTGCACCTCGGACACCTCACTAGGAATACTGAACAATAAGCATTGGTCAGTATCAACATTCATTTAGTTGTAGTTGTAGTGATGTCTAGTCAGCTTGCACCTCGGACACCTCACTAGGAATACTGAACAATAAGCATTGGTCAGTATCAACATTCATTTAGTTGTAGTTGTAGTGATGTCTAGTCAGCTTGCACCTCGGACACCTCAGTAGGTATACTGAACAATAAGCATTGGTCAGTATCAACATTCATTTAGTTGTAGTTGTAGTGATGTCTAGTCAGCTTGCACCTCGGACACCTCAGTAGGTATACTGAACAATAAGCATTGGTCAGTATCAACATTCATTTAGTTGTAGTTGTAGTGATGTCTAGTCAGCTTGCACCTCGGACACCTCACTAGGTATACTGAACAATAAGCATTGGTCAGTATCAACATTCATTTAGTTGTAGTTGTAGTGATGTCTAGTCAGCTTGCACCTCGGACACCTCACTAGGAATACTGAACAATAAGCATTGGTCAGTATCAACATTCATTTAGTTGTAGTTGTAGTGATGTCTAGTCAGCTTGCACCTCGGACACCTCAGTAGGTATACTGAACAATAAGCATTGGTCAGTATCAACATTCATTTAGTTGTAGTTGTAGTGATGTCTAGTCAGCTTGCACCTCGGACACCTCACTAGGTATACTGAACAATAAGCATTGGTCAGTATCAACATTCATTTAGTTTGTAGTTGTAGTGATGTCTAGTCAGCTTGCACCTCGGACACCTCACTAGGAATACTGAACAATAAGCATTGGTCAGTATCAACATTCATTTAGTTGTAGTTGTAGTGATGTCTAGTCAGCTTGCACCTCGGACACCTCAGTAGGTATACTGAACAATAAGCATTGGTCAGTATCAACATTCATTTAGTTGTAGTTGTAGTGATGTCTAGTCAGCTTGCACCTCGGACACCTCACTAGGAATACTGAACAATAAGCATTGGTCAGTATCAACATTCATTTAGTTGTAGTTGTAGTGATGTCTAGTCAGCTTGCACCTCGGACACCTCAGTAGGTATACTGAACAATAAGCATTGGTCAGTATCAACATTCATTTAGTTGTAGTTGTAGTGATGTCTAGTCAGCTTGCACCTCGGACACCTCACTAGGAATACTGAACAATAAGCATTGGTCAGTATCAACATTCATTTAGTTGTAGTTGTAGTGATGTCTAGTCAGCTTGCACCTCGGACACCTCACTAGGAATACTGAACAATAAGCATTGGTCAGTATCAACATTCATTTAGTTGTAGTTGTAGTGATGTCTAGTCAGCTTGCACCTCGGACACCTCACTAGGAATACTGAACAATAAGCATTGGTCAGTATCAACATTCATTTAGTTGTAGTTGTAGTGATGTCTAGTCAGCTTGCACCTCGGACACCTCACTAGGAATACTGAACAATAAGCATTGGTCAGTATCAACATTCATTTAGTTGTAGTTGTAGTGATGTCTAGTCAGCTTGCACCTCGGACACCTCACTAGGAATACTGAACAATAAGCATTGGTCAGTATCAACATTCATTTAGCTGTAGTTGTAGTGATGTCTAGTCAGCTTGCACGTCGAACACCTCAGTAGGTATACTGAACAATAAGCATTGGTCAGTATCAACATTCATTTAGTTGTAGTTGTAGTGATATCTAGTCAGCTTGCACCTCGGACACCTCACTAGGAATACTGAACAATAAGCATTGGTCAGTATCAACATTCATTTAGTTGTAGTTGTAGTGATGTCTAGTCAGCTTGCACCTCGGACACCTCAGTAGGTATACTGAACAATAAGCATTGGTCAGTATCAACATTCATTTAGTTGTAGTTGTAGTGATGTCTAGTCAGCTTGCACCTCGGACACCTCACTAGGAATACTGAACAATAAGCATTGGTCAGTATCAACATTCATTTAGCTGTAGTTGTAGTGATGTCTAGTCAGCTTGCACCTCGGACACCTCAGTAGGTATACTGAACAATAAGCATTGGTCAGTATCAACATTCATTTAGTTGTAGTTGTAGTGATGTCTAGTTAGCTTGCACCTCGGACACCTCACTAGGAATACTGAACAATAAGCATTGGTCAGTATCAACATTCATTTAGTTGTAGTTGTAGTGATGTCTAGTCAGCTTGCACCTCGGACACCTCAGTAGGTATACTAAACAATAAGCATTGGTCAGTATCAACATTCATTTAGTTGTAGTTGTAGTGATGTCTAGTCAGCTTGCACCTCGGACACCTCAGTGGGTATACTGAACAATAAGCATTGGTCAGTATCAACATTCATTTAGTTGTAGTTGTAGTGATGTCTAGTGTCTAGTCAGCTTGCACCTCGGACACCTCAGTAGGAATACTGAACAATAAGCATTGGTCAGTATCAACATTCATTTAGTTGTAGTTGTAGTGATGTCTAGTCAGCTTGCACCTCGGACACCTCACTAGGAATACTGAACAATAAGCATTGGTCAGTATCAACATTCATTTAGTTGTAGTTGTAGTGATGTCTAGTCAGCTTGCACCTCGGACACCTCACTAGGAATACTGAACAATAAGCATTGGTCAGTATCAACATTCATTTAGTTGTAGTTGTAGTGATGTCTAGTCAGCTTGCACCTCGGGATCACCTCACTAGGAATACTGAACAATAAGCATTGGTCAGTATCACATTCATTGGTTGTAGTTGTAGTGATGTCTAGTCAGCTTGCACCTCGGACACCTCAGTAGGAATACTGAACAATAAGCATTGGTCAGTATCAACATTCATTTAGTTGTAGTTGTAGTGATGTCTAGTCAGCTTGCACCTCGGACACCTCACTAGGAATACTGAACAATAAGCATTGGTCAGTATCAACATTCATTTAGTTGTAGTTGTAGTGATGTCTAGTCAGCTTGCACCTCGGACACCGCACTAGGAATACTGAACAATAAGCATTGGTCAGTATCAACATTCATTTAGTTGTAGTTGTAGTGATGTCTAGTCAGCTTGCACCTCGGACACCTCACTAGGTATACTGAACAATAAGCATTGGTCAGTATCAACATTCATTTAGTTGTAGTTGTAGTGATGTCTAGTCAGCTTGCACCTCGGACACCTCAGTAGGTATACTGAACAATAAGCATTGGTCAGTATCAACATTCATTTAGTTGTAGTTGTAGTGATGTCTAGTCAGCTTGCACCTCGGACACCTCAGTAGGTATACTGAACAATAAGCATTGGTCAGTATCAACATTCATTAGTTGTAGTTGTAGTGATGTCTGACTGTCACTTGCACCTCGGACACACATCTCTCACTAGGAATACTGAACAATAAGCATTGGTCAGTATCAACATTCATTTAGTTGTAGTTGTAGTGATGTCTAGTCAGCTTGCACCTCGGACACCTCACTAGGAATACTGAACAATAAGCATTGGTCAGTATCAACATTCATTTAGTTGTAGTTGTAGTGATGTCTAGTCAGCTTGCACCTCGGACACCTCACTAGGAATACTGAACAATAAGCATTGGTCAGTATCAACATTCATTTAGTTGTAGTTGTAGTGATGTCTAGTCAGCTTGCACCTCGGACACCTCAGTAGGTATACTGAACAATAAGCATTGGTCAGTATCAACATTCATTTAGTTGTAGTTGTAGTGATGTCTAGTCAGCTTGCACCTCGGACACCTCACTAGGTATACTGAACAATAAGCATTGGTCAGTATCAACATTCATTTAGTTGTAGTTGTAGTGATGTCTAGTCAGCTTGCACCTCGGACACCTCAGTAGGTATACTGAACAATAAGCATTGGTCAGTATCAACATTCATTTAGTTGTAGTTGTAGTGATGTCTAGTCAGCTTGCACCTCGGACACCTCAGTAGGTATACTGAACAATAAGCATTGGTCAGTATCAACATTCATTTAGTTGTAGTTGTAGTGATGTCTAGTCAGCTTGCACCTCGGACACCTCAGGTTATACTGAACAATAAGCATTGGTCAGTATCAACATTCATTTAGTTGTAGTTGTAGTGATGTCTAGTCAGCTTGCACCTCGGACACCTCACTAGGTATACTGAACAATAAGCATTGGTCAGTATCAACATTCATTTAGTTGTAGTTGTAGTGATGTCTAGTCAGCTTGCACCTCGGACACCTCAGTAGGTATACTGAACAATAAGCATTGGTCAGTATCAACATTCATTTAGTTGTAGTTGTATGATGTCTAGTCAGCTTGCACCTCGGACACCTCAGTAGGTATACTGAACAATAAGCATTGGTCAGTATCAACATTCATTTAGTTGTAGTTGTAGTGATGTCTAGTCAGCTTGCACCTCGGACACCTCACTAGGAATACTGAACAATAAGCATTGGTCAGTATCAAGATTCATTTAGTTGTAGTTGTAGTGATGTCTAGTCAGCTTGCACCTCGGACACCTCACTAGGAATACTGAACAATAAGCATTGGTCAGTATCAACATTCATTTAGTTGTAGTTGTAGTGATGTCTAGTCAGCTTGCACCTCGGACACCTCACTAGGAATACTGAACAATAAGCATTGGTCAGTATCAACATTCATTTAGTTGTAGTTGTAGTGATGTCTAGTCAGTTGCACCTCGGACACCTCACTAGGTATACTGAACAATAAGCATTGGTCAGTATCAACATTCATTTAGTTGTAGTTGTAGTGATGTCTAGTCAGCTTGCACCTCGGACACCTCAGTAGGTATACTGAACAATAAGCATTGGTCAGTATCAACATTCATTTAGTTGTAGTTGTAGTGATGTCTAGTCAGCTTGCACCTCGGACACCTCAGTAGGTATACTGAACAATAAGCATTGGTCAGTATCAACATTCATTTAGTTGTAGTTGTAGTGATGTCTAGTCAGCTTGCACCTCGGACACCTCAGTAGGTATACTGAACAATAAGCATTGGTCAGTATCAACATTCATTTAGTTGTAGTTGTAGTGATGTCTAGTCAGCTTGCACCTCGGACACCTCAGTAGGAATACTGAACATTAAGCAATGGTCGGTATCAACATTCATTTAGTTGTAGTTGTAGTGATGTCTAGTCAGCTTGCACCTCAGACACCTCAGTAGGAATACTGAAAAATAAGCATTGGTCAGTATCAACATTCATTTAGTTGTAGTTGTAGTGATGTCTAGTCAGCTTGCACCTCGGACACCTCAGTAGGAATACTGAACATTAAGCAATGGTCGGTATCAACATTCATTTAGTTGTAGTTGTAGTGATGTCTAGTCAGCTTGCACCTCGGACACCTCAGTAGGAATACTGAAAAATAAGCATTGGTCAGTATCAACATTCATTTAGTTGTAGTTGTAGTGATGTCTAGTCAGCTTGCACCTCGGACACCTCAGTAGGAATCAGTGTCAACATTCATTTAGTTGTAGTTGTAGTGATGTCTAGTCAGTTGCACTCGGACACCTCATAGGTATACTGAACAATAAGCATTGGTCAGTATCAACATTCATTTAGTTGTAGTTGTAGTGATGTCTAGTCAGCTTGCACCTCGGACACTCACTAGGAATACTGAACAATAAGCATTGGTCAGTATCAACATTCATTTAGTTGTAGTTGTAGTGATGTCTAGTCAGCTTGCACCTCGGACACCTCACTAGGAATACTGAACAATAAGCATTGGTCAGTATCAACATTCATTTAGTTGTAGTTGTAGTGATGTCTAGTCAGCTTGCACCTCGGACACCTCACTAGGAATATTGAACAATAAGCATTGGTCAGTATCAACATTCATTTAGTTGTAGTTGTAGTGATGTCTAGTCAGTTGCACCTCGGACACCTCACTAGGAATACTGAACAATAAGCATTGGTCAGTATCAACATTCATTTAGTTGTAGTTGTAGTGATGTCTAGTCAGCTTGCACCTCGGACACCTCACTAGGTATACTGAACAATAAGCATTGGTCAGTATCAAAATTCATTTACTTGTAGTTGTAGTGATGTCTAGTCAGCTTGCACCTCGGACACCTCAGCAGGTATACTGAAAAATAAGCATTGGTCAGTATCAAAATTCATTTAGTTGTAGTTGTAGTGATGTCTAGTCAGCTTGCACCTCGGACACCTCTCTAGGAATACTGAACAATAAGCATTGGTCAGTATCAACATTCATTTAGTTGTAGTTGTAGTGATGTCTAGTCAGCTTGCACCTCGGACACCTCACTAGGAATACTGAACAATAAGCATTGGTCAGTATCAACATTCATTTAGTTGTAGTTGTAGTGATGTCTAGTCAGCTTGCACCTCGGACACCTCAGTAGGTATGCAGACAATAAGCATTGGTCAGTATCAACATTCATTTAGTTGTAGTTGTAGTGATGTCTAGTCAGCTTGCACCTCGGACACCTCACTAGGAATACTGAACAATAAGCATTGGTCAGTATCAACATTCATTTAGTTGTAGTTGTAGTGATGTCAAGTCAGCTTGCACCTCGGACACCTCACTAGGAATACTGAACAATAAGCATTGGTCAGTATCAACATTCATTTAGTTGTAGTTGTAGTGATGTCTAGTCAGCTTGCACCTCGGACACCTCAGTAGGTATACTGAACAATAAGCGTTGGTCAGTATCAACATTCATTTAGTTGTAGTTGTAGTGATGTCTAGTCAGCTTGCACCTCGGACACCTATACTGAACAATAAGCATTGGTCAGTATCAACATTCATTTAGTTGTAGTTGTAGTGATGTCTAGTCAGCTTGCACCTCGGACACCTCAGTAGGTATACTGAACAATAAGCATTGGTCAGTATTAACATTCATTTAGTTGTAGTTGTAGTGATGTCTAGACAGCTTGCACCTCGGACACCTCACTAGGAATACTGAACAATAAGCATTGGTCAGTATCAACATTCATTTAGTTGTAGTTGTAGTGATGTCTAGTCAGCTTGCACTTTGGACACCTCACTAGGTATACTGAACAATAAGCATTGGTCAGTATCAACATTCATTTAGTTGTAGTTGTAGTGATGTCTAGTCAGTTTGCACCTCGGACACCTCAGTAGGTATACTGAACAATAATCATTGGTCAGTATCAACATTCATTTAGTTGTAGTTGTAGTGATGTCTAGTCAGCTTGCACTGACACTTACTTCAGGTATACTGAACAATAAGCATTGGTCAGTATCAACATTCATTTAGTTGTAGTTGTAGTGATGTCTAGTCAGCTTGCACCTCGGACACCTCAGTAGGAATACTGAACAATAAGCATTGGTCAGTATCAACATTCATTTAGTTGTAGTTGTAGTGATGTCTAGTCAGCTTGCACCTCGGACACCTCAGTAGGAATACTGAACATTAAGCAATGGTCGGTATCAACATTCATTTAGTTGTAGTTGTAGTGATGTCTAGTCAGCTTGCACCTCGGACACCTCACTAGGAATACTGAACAATAAGCATTGGTCAGTATCAAGATTCATTTAGTTGTAGTTGTAGTGATGTCTAGTCAGCTTGCACCTCGGACACCTCAGTAGGTATACTGAACAATAAGCATTGGTCAGTATCAACATTCATTTAGTTGTAGTTGTAGTGATGTCTAGTCAGTTTGCACCTCGGACACCTCACTAGGAATACTGAACAATAAGCATTGGTCAGTATCAACATTCATTTACTTGTAGTTGTAGTGATGTCTAGTCAGCTTGCACCTCGGACACCTCAGTAGGTATACTGAACAATAAGCATTGGTCAGTATCAACATTCATTTAGTTGTAGTTGTAGTGATGTCTAGTCAGCTTGCACCTCGGACACCTCACTAGGAATACTGAACAATAAGTATTGGTCAGTATCAACATTCATTTAGTTGTAGTTGTAGTGATGTCTAGTCAGCTTGCACCTCGACATCTTTCTACTAGGAATACTGAACAATAAGCATTGGTCAGTATCAACATTCATTTAGTTGTAGCTAGAAGATGTTCAGTCAGTTTGCACTCCTCGACACCTCACTAGGAATATCAACAATGCTACTGGTCAGTATCAACATTCATTTAGTTGTAGCTGTAGTGATGCTCAGTCAGCTTGCACTGGACACCCCAGTAGGTGTTACTGAACAATAAGCATTGGTCTGTATCAACATTCATTTAGTTGTAGTTGTAGTGATGTCTAGTCAGCTTGCACCTCGACACTCAGAGGTATATACTGAACAATAAGCATTGGTCAGTATCAACATTCATTTAGCAGTTGTAGTGATGTCTAGTCAGCTTGCACCTGACTCAGTAAGTCAGTATCAACATTCATTTAGTTGTAGTTGTGGTAGTGATGTCTAGTCAGCTTGCACCTCGGACACTACTAGAATATCAACAATAAGCATTGGTCAGTATCAACATTCATTTTAGTTGTAGCTGTAGTGATGTCTAGTCAGCTTGCACTTTGACACTTACTAGGTATACTGAACAATAAGCATTGGTCAGTATCAACATTTATTTAGTTGTAGTTGTAGTGATGTCTAGTCAGCTTGCACCTCGGACACCTCACTAGGAATACTGAACAATAAGCATTGGTCAGTATCAACATTCATTTAGTTGTAGTTGTAGTGATGTCTAGTCAGCTTGCACCTCGGACACCTCAGTAGGTATACTGAACAATAAGCATTGGTCAGTATCAACATTGATTTAGTTGTAGTTGTAGTGATGTCTAGTCAGCTTGCACCTCGGACACCTCAGTAGGTATACTGAACAATAAGCATTGGTCAGTATCAACATTCATTTAGTTGTAGTCGTAGTGATGTCTAGTCAGCTTGCACCTCGGACACCTCACTAGGAATACTGAACAATAAGCATTGGTCAGTATCAACATTCATTTAGTTGTAGTTGTAGTGATGTCTAGTCAGCTTGCACCTCGGACACTCACTAGAATACTGAACAATAAGCATTGGTCAGTACTAACATTCATTTAGTTGTAGTTGTAGTGATGTCTAGTCAGCTTGCACTCGGACACCTCAGTAGGTATACTGAACAATAAGCATTGGTCAGTATCAACATTCATTTAGTTGTAGTTGTAGTGATGTCTAGTCAGCTTGCACCTCGGACACCGCACTAGGAATACTGAACAATAAGAATTGGTCAGTATCAACATTCATTTAGTTGTAGTTGTAGTGATGTCTAGTCAGCTTGCACCTCGGACACCTCAGTAGGTATACTGAACAATAAGCATTGGTCAGTATCAACATTCATTTAGGTTGTAGTTGTAGTGATGTCTAGTCAGCTTCTGCACCTCGTAATACTAGGAATACTGAACAATAAGCATTGGTCAGTATCAACATTCATTTAGTTGTAGTTGTAGTGATGTCTAGTCAGCTTGCACTGACACTCACTAGAATACTGAACAATAAGCATTGGTCAGTATCAACATTCATTTAGTTGTAGTTGTAGTGATGTCTCAGTCAGCTTGCACTCGGACATCGGGCATAGGAATACTGAACAATAAGCATTGGTCAGTATCAACATTCATTTAGAAGTTGTAGTTGTAGTGATGTTCAGTCAGCTTGCACTGACACCTTTCAGTAGGTATACTGAACAATACATTGGTCAGTATCAACATTCATTTAGTTGTAGTTGTAGTGATGTCTAGTCAGCTTGCACTCGGACACTTACTAGAATACTGAACAATAAGTTACTGGTCAGTATCAACATTCATTTAGTTGTAGTTGTAGTGATGTCTAGTCAGCTTGCACCTCGGACACCTCAGTAGGTATACTGAACAATAAGCATTGGTCAGTATCAACATTCATTTAGTTGTAGTTGTAGTGATGTCTAGTCAGGTTGCACCTCGGACACCTCACTAGGTATACTGAACAATAAGCATTGGTCAGTATCAAAATTCATTTAGTTGTAGTTGTAGTGATGTCTAGTCAGCTTGCACCTCGGACACCTCAGTAGGTATACTGAACAATAAGCATTGGTCAGTACCAACATTCATTTAGTTGTAGTTGTAGTGATGTCTAGTCAGCTTGCACCTCGGACACCTCACTAGGAATACTGAACAATAAGCATTGGTCAGTATCAACATTCATTTAGCTGTAGTTGTAGTGATGTCTAGTCAGCTTGCACCTCGAACACCTCAGTAGGTATACTGAACAATAAGCATTGGTCAGTATCAACATTCATTTAGTTGTAGTTGTAGTGATGTCTAGTCAGCTTGCACCTCGGACACCTCAGTAGGTATACTGAACAATAAGCATTGGTCAGTATCAATATTCATTTAGTTG
>JADWQK010001333.1:0-48678 GCA_017933935.1 Sesamia nonagrioides | reverse complement strand
TTTTTTCTTTCACAAATTAGCCCAGGTAACGTATTTCTGGTATAAAACACATGCCTTTAAAGGGAGTATCATCATCATCAACCTTTTATCGTCCTATTGCTGGGCACAGGTCTCCTCTCATACAGAGAGAAGGATTAAGCGTAAACACCACGCTTACTCAATGCGGCTTCGCGATTTCAGACTTAAAGTCGTGGTGGCCTAATGGTTAAAACACCAGCCTCTCAAGCATGAGTGTGCGGGTTCAATTCCAGGTCAGGCAAGTACCAATATATTTTTTCTGACGTAACTTAACCAATGACTGATGAAAAGGCGAAGGAAACGTTTTGAGGAAAAGGAGTATACTGAGTTATTGAGACAGTCTTAGTATTAGTCATGGAGTCTGTGTATTTTCGGGATGACGTAAGAAGACATTTCAAGCTTCGTCATCACCGCGTAAGCAGAGAATGGACATTCCTGAAAAAACAATACCTATGTATATCTAAATAAGTCACTAAGCGTCTGAATCACCCTGTCTAGACTTGTGGAGGAAATGTTCAACGTCAAGGCCATTTATATGCCAAATATGCTATAAAGAAATTTTAGCGTGGGCTCCTAATAACTACTAAACAGTACCAAACTAGCCTGATACATTGGTGACCGCGGGATAACGAAATATAAAGCAAATTTTGAAAATTATAAGGTAACTAGCTGTTTCCCGCGACTCCGACCGCGTGTTGATATAAAATAAGCGCCTGTTAAAAGAATGGAAGCAATATTTATACGTCCGCGTTTGCCCCCGTTTTCGCAACATTTTTTGTTACTGCTCTGCTCCTATTAGTCATAGCGGGATGTTATATAGCCAATGTCCTTTCTCAGGATCTAGACTATCTGTGTACCAAATTTCATTACAATCGGTTAAGTAGTTTTGGCGTGAAAGCCGGACAGACAGACAGACAGAGAGAGATACTTTCGCATTTATAATATTAGTATGGATTACCGTACAATTGTACTTTTTAAGTATATCTTGGACACCAATGACTGAAGGAGAAGGAAAACATCTTGAGGAAACCTGGACTTAACTCTGAAATCGCTAACACGCATTGAGCAAGCGTGGTGATTACGCTCAACCCTTCTCTGTATGAGAGGGACCTGTGCCCAGCAGTGGGACGATAAACAGGTTGATGATGACCGTACAATCCCAATGCTGGGACTCAAGCCCAATGTCTTCGAGAGACTAGTCTATTTTGCTTCTAGTTATCTAAATTAATTTTTGATTCTGTCATATGCTACACTACTAAGTTTTGTGTGTCACGATGAAGATTCCAGAGTACATACGAAGGCTTTAGGTTTTCCATCGCATGCTCATACCGCCTGGTGACAAGGGCCGCATCGGTATCGTTGCGTCACCGTTTAAGAATCCCGACAATATAACCTTTACCTTCTCATTCCCTCGAATACTTTTCTGAACATTTCACGTGGCAGGGCTGAAGCTGTACATACGAACAACTTAAATTGCGCAATTCCGAGCGGTTTTGTTAAAGGTAAAATATGAATTATCACCAACTGGCTTGTATCCTAAAAAATAATTTAATGCCCATCAGATAGATTTATAAAAAATATTGAACACGTATTTTTTATTTTTTCTTTCATTCAAATACTTAGGAAGATATATTGATTTGAAATGTCGCATGACGTCACGCCGTGGTACAAACTATACCACCTGATGTAATTAGCCCCCACTCCGTAGCTTTAATACGCTATATCTCAGTAGGTTTTGGTAAATTCGACAAAATAAAAAATACGGGTCTTAATTTTTTTTATTATCTATAAGACGGACTAATTAGTTTTTCGATATTCATACCTTGGATACTTCCCTTAGGTAACAATTAGCACCAATAACAACAAACAACAATTTCCACCAGTATGGTTTAGGTAATACAGCCAAAAGAGCAAATCGGTTTTTATGAACGCTTAAATAAATAATCCTTCAAATTAACGTGTTATTTATTATGTTTAACAAATATCAACTATATTTCAATGGCAATTGAGTTGATTTTAGTGTGTCTCCACAACCCGAAGGCGACATCGAAGCACTGCAGTTAGACCAATTGTTGGACTTTTGAGGGCTCCAACAACCCGTAACGACTGCCACTAGATGTTCGTATGGCAACCGGGCCCAACGGCTTAACGTGCTTTCCGAGGCACGACCAGACCAGTGCAAATATTCATATTCATGCATACAAATACTTGCACTGTGCGGGGATCGAACCCGCGCCTCCTTGCGCAGCGTCCGCGTCCTCTACCGCTACGCCATGGAGGCTGTCACTAAACTAAATTAAATAAAAAGAAATAAAAGAACGCTCGTTTATAAAAGAAAACGTTTTATTAGTCACAAACAAATATAAAATTTGTTGTTAATGAACATTAATGGCGTCGCCTCCTTTGTTCATGAAGTAAATTTAATTTAAGTACAGTGCATTTTTAGGGTTCCGTAGTCAACTAGGGACCCTTATAGTTTCACCAAGTCTGTCTGTCTGTCCGTCCGTTGATAATCTCAGTGATCGTTAGCATTAGAGACCTGAAATTTGGGATTAATCTGTCGATATATCAACCACGCTAAAAGTGTAAAAATAAAAAGTGGAAAAAAGTATTTAACTCGTAGAGTGGAGAGTGACCTAACCTAACGTGTGCTAAATTGTTGGTATGATGGTAATTGTTATTATTTTCGGAAATATTTTTATGACCTCTATGTAGTTGTTCCGGGTCTGGGTGTTTCTTTATGTGATTTTATATGTTAGTAAATGCACCCACGATATAGGAGAAATTCCTAGTGTGGAGCAACGTTTTAAAAAAAAGGAGTCGGTTAAGGCTGTCCTGCAGTGCGCGCCTAGTACGATCTGTTGTGCGATATATTGTGCACTCGGTAACCACACTGCAACAATTTCTAAATGTATTTGGGAAAAAATATAACATGCTTTAAAAATGATTGGAATCGATTCAGTTGCATATTCTAAAAAACTATTCAGGTTTCGTATAAAAAAGTAACATTTTAGTATACTTGACTTTATAATATATGTGAGATTTACTCCTTTATTTTTGTGTGAAATTTTATTTCGCTACGATCATAGTATTTTCAATCCAATAGTGTTTGCTTGACGTTGTGAGAGATGACATGCGTGCCAACAATGTTCACACCACGGGATGCCAAAGATCTTGCGACATGGAGGCGAATATGTAAGAAAGCGGACCCCGGGCTCCAACGCGAAAGCCGTGAATGCAACCGGGATTATACGCTGAGAAGATGATGATGAGTGTTTGCAATGCAATTCAATGCAATTTCATTGTTATTTTCGTCATTTTACCCAGAAGCCGCTATTCAACGTTTTCATGGTCACATATTAATGATTGTGACTCGATGAGACGAGAGTGAGATGAGATGATGATGATCATCATCTCAGCGTTAATCACAGTCGCATCCGTAGCTTTTTTTTCAGCTTTTGATTCTGGGGTCCGCTTTAACGGTCTAACTGCTGATTTTGGCAAGTTCGATATTTTCCATGAAGCGACTGCCGTCTGACCTCCACAACCCCGAGGCGATATCGAAACATTGTAGCTAGACCAATTGTTTGACTTTTGAAGGCTCCAACAACCCGTAATGCCTGCCATTAGATGTTCGTATGGCAACCGGGACCAACGGCTTAACGTGCCACGGAGGCTGATCGTGACTGTATTCATATTTCACCAGTTAAGTCTCAAGGGCGAATAAGCTCTAGTAATATAGGTCATATCATACTCATCACGTATATTTGCATTTTGCATTTTATGCTACAAATTAATCTGATGACACAACAGCTGTTTCATTTCTCAATACAGTATTTGACGACATGATTTGGCGCTCGTCGCAAATGTTAGCGCCCGTGATGGCCCGGACATGACGTCACGTAGCTCAACGTTTTTATTGTTGTCTATTAAACATTGACTCTTGGAATGCGGCCATGGCATTTGGTTTTCATAAAACTCAATGTGTCCGCCAATGGAGATTATTTTATTAATACAATTTATATTTAATTTTAATTGCAGTGCCGCATGGTTCTGAAATAATTAAAGACGTGTCTACCTGTAACCATGTAATATTTCTAAGTTTTAAATGTAATGGTTCTAGGTAGACATGTTTCTTCGTTTCAGGGCTTCTAAGCTTTTACATAAATAATACTCAACTCGTATGACTTTTGAATTATTTCAAGGATAGTTAATAATCACCCTACTTGAGTCAAATCATTGTGTTTTCAAAAACGTCAAATAAATAAGATTTATTTGACGTTTTTTGGTGACACTCCCGACACAACAGCATTTGGCACATCGTATCTTATATAGCAACACAACTGCTCAGACCCGTCTTCCGAACGGCTTCACCAGAAATCATGCCGGAACACGACGCATCGCTTGGCGGCGTGACTTTTATCTGGTGGGTGGCAACAATCATTGTTTATAAATTAACCCCTTAAACGCTGTGGTATTTTTCATAAACGATGATTAAAGTTAAGTGAAGTTAAAAGGTCAAAAAGGTATGGTTAATGAATCGCTGATCACTATAATAACGGGGAATATGTATTTATTCCAAAGGTATTACAGAAGAATGTATTAACTTACTAATAGACATTGTAAAAATTTATGAAATGTCAATTCCAAAGATATAACAGAGGCTTATTCTTTATTAAGAATTGCGAGACTTTCAAAATGTAGCCAGCGCGCGTCTCCTTTGTTGAACATACATTTTTGACTCGAACGCTTCGCGGCTTCGGTGAATATTGAACGGCTGGAGGCCGCGCCACCCTTGATAGATGGATGTTGAATGTTTGACGAAAGCCCATGCTGTAGTTTTTACTCGATATGTTAGCTCGATCGAATGAAACCATGTGTGAGTAATAATGAGTAAATATTTAGCTTTTATTTAATTCCACCGAGCCGAGTTGATGCGAGCCGTCGAGTTGTGAGTTTTTCCGTCCACACGTACTTTTCGGACACGCAAACGTTTAAAGTTAAACTATCGTGTTTTACCGAATGTGAGTGCGGCCCTTAATTATCTATTTGAGTTGCATGCAAACAATTCGGATGGCATTTACATGCCTCAACGAAGTGCATTTTGTAAGTTTGTTTTCGTTTGGCTTTCAGCTACTTAATTATTTATGCCACTGTCAACCAATGATAGCTATTGTAATATGAGTGATAGTTTGTTCCACGAGGCGAAGCTGAGTGGCACAATATATCAGCACAAGTATTATAGCTGTTTGCGGCAGTGGCATACAAAATTTTTCTACGACCTTGAAATAATTGATATAACACTTTTCATATATTTTCCTTGATTTATGTGGTAGCAATTCTTTTATGGTCTCCATAGCTATTTCTCTCATTTCAGGAGGCGTTAAGATATTGTCCATTTCGTTATTATCACTGATATCACTCATTTTCAAAACTATTTTATTTATCAACTGGCTGACCCGGCGAACTTTGTTCCGCCTTAAAGGCAATAAATATCACATGATCTTATTTTTTAGTTTTTAAATAAGGATAATTAGGGTAGCACAAAACTGTAGAAGAAGTCGAAACAATGAAGCTCATCATCATCATCATCAGCCTTTTTTTATCGTCCCCCTGCTGGGCATAGCTAGAGAGGAGAACGACTGAGCGTAATCACCACGCTTGCTCAATGCGGGTTGGCGATTTCAGACTTACAGAAGTCCAGGTTTCCATAAAATGTTTTCCTTCACCTTGTAACTAAAATTCATCATTAAATCACTTAATACATAGAAGAAATTTCATTTTCTCTACTTTGTGGAGGTGCAAGGTACCAGGGCAGCACAAAAGTGTAGGAGAAGCCGAAACAGTGAAGCTCATTCATCATTAAACCATAATAATTACATCAAAGAACTTTTATTGTGCCTAGTTTGTAGAGGTGCTATGTACCAGGGTAGCACAAAAGTGTCCCGGCGAACTTTGTTCCGCCCTAAAGGCAATATGACATGATCTTATTTACTACTTTTTAAATTAGGATAATCTATATATATAGAAGAAAGTCGTGTTAGTTACACTATTTATAACTTAAGAACGGCTGAACCGATTTGGCTGAAAATTGGTAGGGAGGTAGCTAAGAACTGGGAGAAGGATATAGGATATCCCTTTTATCCCGTTCCCGTCGTTCCTGTGTGAATGAATGAACTTCATTGTTTCGACTTCTCCTACACTTTTTTGCGATCCTGGTACCTTGCAACTCCTCAAAGTAGGCAAAATAAAACTTCATCGATGTGATAATATTAGATTAATAATGATGAATGAGCTTTATTGTTTCGACTCTACACTTTTGTGCTACCCTGGTACCATACACCGTACATAAAAAAAAGTCTCAGTCGTTGATGCATTAGTTTAAAGCAAGAAATACACTTTGCCGGTTTAAAGTTTCTAATAAAAAGCCACAAAGCCAACTTCAACTTTAAACTTTCTAATATTGTATTGTTGTGACATTTATCATTGCCATTCTCCCATTGCTCTTGTGAGTTTTATTTTGCCTACTTTTTGGAGTTGCAGGGTACCAGGGTAGCACTAAAGTGTAGAGAAGAAGTCAAAACAATGAAGCTCATGCATCATTATTATCATTATTATTAAATCATTTTTTCTTATTTTGTCACCGTTTAGACCTACCCTGGACTACGACAAACATTTTAAAACCAAAATCAGCTCAATCGGCCAGCTTTCCGCCCGCGGCTTCGCCCGCGTGGACTTCGGTTATATCGCGCTTTTTAAATTTCCCTCGGGAACATCAAAATTTTCCGGGATAAAAGGTAGCCTATGTTCTTTCTCAGGGTCTAAAGATTGTCTGTGCCAAATTTCATCAAAATCGGTTGAGAGGTTTAAGCGGGAAAGCGTAACAGACAGACAGACAGAGTTACTTTCGCATTTATAATATTAGTATGGATAGAAACAATGGCGCGAAAATAGCGCGGCGCGCGCATTGTTGTTACTTGTTTTGTTGTTGTAATCCCACAAATGAAAGGCAAAGGCAATTCTATACAGCCTAATAACATGCAATGTTTAGTCGTGACGCAAATACGTGCGCTTTATGGCATAATCATATGTTGATTTTTTGTAGCCATAGCCATAAAAAAATTAAAAAGTTTCATTGTAGTACGGTTTACCCGTGTTGAAATGGTCATTGTAACACGACTTGGCAGGAATGTGTACTATTGAGATATGACTTATGGTTATGTATTATGCAAATTACCAAATGGTCGTAGAAAAAGTTATTTTTGTGATTGCTTAAGTTGCTACTGGAATAGGACACTATGGCTAGCTCACATCACCTAAGCTTTCAAAGTGAGATTATTTACAAAGAGTCAACTGTAGCAGTTCTGTATCCAAAATCATCACAAAACATTAACCGAGAAGGTCAAATCCCGGTCAGTCTCTAAGTACAAGTAATCCTGAAAATGATCTGCAAAATTTTAGAGAAAACACGCCTTATAAGTGGTCACTATATAGCACAAATAGCCCGAAAACTAAAGTTTTTTTTTCATTTCGCGTTCCAATACGCGCTATGTCATTTATAGCAACGACACTTATTGATGACTCTGAATCAATAGAACTGGATGGAATGAAATCTTTTCTTCACTCATATATACTTTTAGTGACCATTCTATCTTTGAAGATTTATTGCCCCGAGGAGTGTATCTTAGGAGATAAAAATAGATAAAAGCGAAATAAGTTGTCGAAATATAGTTGTGCCTTCTAGACATAGGTAGTCATAGCCGTGGGTAATTAGTTTATTCATTAACAATTTATATCTGAATTTTCACAAAATAAATTGGATTGTAAAAAGTCTATGTGTAGGTAATGTTTGATAATTGACACTCTCCATAGGCTCTAAGACTTCATCATTATCAACCTTTTTATCGTCCCGTTGCTGGGCATAGGTCTCCACTCATACAGAAAAGGATTAAGCGTAATCACCACTCTTGCTCAATGCGGGTTGGTGATTTCAGACTTGAAAGTCCAGGTATCCTCAAGATGTTTTCCTTCACCTTATAATCAGTCATTGGTGTCCAAGATATACTTAGAAAGTACATATAACTTAGAAAACATTGGTACTTGCCTGACCTGGAATCAAACCCGCACACTCATACTTGAGAGGCTGATATTTTAACCACTAGGCCATCACGACTCAAGACAAAACATAGCAGTTGCAAAAACAAACGGTACAAAAACAGTACGAAAAGATCAACTTCAATTAAAAAAAAAAAACTACGTTTTCGGCCCCATATTAATACAGAAAAAAACAAGAATGATAAAAGGATACCATAGAAACTAAGAATACTAATACAAAATACTGATATTGAACAAAACGAACT
The DNA here is from genome assembly GCA_017933935.1 of Sesamia nonagrioides. Taxonomy (NCBI): domain Eukaryota; kingdom Metazoa; phylum Arthropoda; class Insecta; order Lepidoptera; family Noctuidae; genus Sesamia; species Sesamia nonagrioides. The sequence continues at coordinate 40,300 of JADWQK010001333.1, read as the reverse complement.
TGGAAAAATACAGAACAGACATGAGATTAGCTACTTATTTCTCTTCGCGTGTATTTGGAGCAAGCTTACACCGAATAATCCAGTATTGGCCCATCACACAAATAGATTTATCAATACATCTCATAAAACAGGCATTAAAGGATAGATCCCTTTTTACTTAAGATCCTCCACGTAAGCCCGACCTCCTGAGCTCCTCGTCTGGGCTGATCTCATATTTTTCTATTACGTCGTCGCCTAAGAGAATTTCTATTATGAATGTTGTTACGGAACCTGATTATCTTGGAAGGGTATGTGATACAAACGTGCTTGAGTAATATGACTTTTCCTTGTTGCTATTCTGGTCATTCATTTCTTTCTGTGGGTGTTAAGAGTTTCCCTCGAGACCCTCGCCCGATTCGGGATATCCGGCGCATATTCGGCTCTGAATTGCGTTACTCCCTGGGTAGTACCTCAATCTTCATCCCCTCTGACGTATGTATTTATTACTGAGAAGCGGTTCGTCTCATGTACCGAGGTGTGAAAAAGTTTGGATCTGTCTGTAGATTTCTGTTTAAGAGACACCGCTGGCCTTAGCTATAACTGCGCCAAGCCGATCCGACCTTAAACCCCAACAGAGTTTGTCAAACGGGTAGTAATAGGTAGCTGAATCGTGAATACGTTTGTGCCTCTTTTTTGGATGGAAAATCATCAAATGACATCTCCCACTTTCGGCAGAGCGGAAGGGCATGTCAGACTTTTACTGTCTAAAATTGACACCCAGTGTTCCCTAACTTTTTTTTTATATAAGTTATAAACTAGCGCTGACCGCAATCCCGCCTGATGGTAAGCAGTGATGCGATCATTGATGGTAAAGCGCCATTGTTTATTAAGAGCCTATTCACTCTAGCCTTGAAGACACTCAAATTGTAATGTGACGGAAACACCATCGCTGGCAAATTGTTCCAGTCCCTCGATATACGCGGTATAAAAGAGGAAGCGGAACGCTTCGTCCGGGTCGCAGTGGTGTCAACAACGTAAGGGTGGAAACTCGCCGTACGACGGGTCGTCCGATGGTGGAACGGAGATGGGGGATAAAATCATGCAATTCCCTTGCACACTCACCAGAATGCATTCTATAGAAGACCGAAAGGCTGGCTACTCTACGCCTGTGCTCCAGGCTTTGGAGACCGTTTCAAAACTAACTTGCCTGTGTGCCACAATATGTTTTTTTTAATAATTATATACTAGTGCTTGGCTGAAATCCCGCCTGTTGGTAAGCAGTGATGCAATCGTTAATGGTAAAGCGCGCAAGTTTATTAAGCCTATTCACTTAAAAATCTTAGTGAGTAGGAATGAAGCCGGCAGTTGAGCGAGGTGATGCAATGTTAAACCCAACAACACGACCAACGATGCTTCGCCAGAGGGAGGTTAATCTGGAGACCCTCCACGATCAAACTCCCGACACAATAACATTTGGCGCATCGTACCCGGCACACATCGCAACACAACTGCTCAGATCCGTGCTCCGTACGGCTTCAGCAGACATCATGCCGGAACACAACGAATCGCTTGGCGGCAAGACTTTCAAACAACTTGCGGCATGTTTGTACCCCCTAGTATCTTTTACGATAATTGTTCTATCCAGCACTTTATTATAACTGATAGGTAGTAACAGAAGTCTCGGTGTCATCCAGTTTCAGTCAAAAATTCTAGCTTTGGTTCCAGTTTCCGCCAAAAAATGGCCGAATCATTAACTCGACTAAAACTGTCGCAAGGCTGCTGATTTTGAGCTGTCGATTTTGATAGAATAAGAGTGACTGACAGATCGCCTACCACCATTTACCACCATTCTAAAGATGTTTAATGGCAGTTCTAATTTCTGACTTCAGGATGTCGGGTTCCAAGTTCTTTCTCTCAGGCTCCATACACTGGAAAGCAATCGACTGTGGATCTTCAAATAGTGACTGATAGTAGCATGTCCATACTTCAGATACTCTCTTCAGATACCCTCTCCAGTTTGCTGTCCACTTCACCTTGATCGTTTTCGACAGCCCAGGTATTCGATGGCAGCGACTTTGTGATGAGACGAATTTTACGATGCAGGTCTCTGGGTTCTCTGGGCGTTTATTAATGAAGATCTCCCCTGCGATCGAATCAGGATGTAATCTATCTGGCTACGGTATGTCCCATTGAGTGACGTCCAAGTATATGGCCGTCCAGGGTGACACTGGTAAAGACTATTTGCTATCTCAATGACATTTTCGGATACAAACTGAATTAGTTGTTCGCTTCTATCGTTACGAGCACCAAGTCCAAACTGACCGACGCATTTGCCAAGTTGATGGGTATTGATTACAATTTTGGGGATAAAGTCTCCCAAAACAGTAAGTAGCTCTCTGTTGGGTATTTATTTTGGTCTGTTAACTAGGCCTCGTGATACTTTTGTTTCCCTTTATTTAACTACCTACACCGATGGAGTTTAAACTAGGCTGTTTCACGATAATTATATATTTAAAAGTAGGTCACTTTTTGTTCTGTATAGTGTATTAGGTATATCACGTTGCACCCGCGACCGGCGGGGCGAGGGCGCAGGATATTAAAATAGCTTCACAGACGTGACCAGGCCGCAGCCTCTTTACAAGTTATTGAGGGCACAATATTGCCTTATCGTTACAGCGGTTGACACAGTTTATTATCCACTATGGATACTAAAGTGTATTTATGTTCTCACTATTACTTCTTATAATTTAGGGCCCCGTTTTACTCTTTGGGTACAGGATCCTAAATCTTACCCCACTGTCTGTCTATCACCAGGTTTGTATCTCATGAATCGTAGGTAATAAGCTAGTAACTTAGTAAGACAGTTGAGATTTTCACAGATTTTTATTGCAGTTATGACAAAAATGGGATGTAAACACGTGGCGCCATACAGAGTACACTATTTTTCATCAATGCACTTTTGTGTTGAGGACAGTTAACTTTTAAATTGTGACGTTTACTGTTATAATTTTCGTACATCGTTAAATTATATCTGATAAATATCGCCAACTCATAACATCATAACTCAAGCTTCATATGTACAGACACGGTACTGTTTTAATATGTTTAGTTTTCTGAAGTATGGTCTACAGCTATATATTTGATCGAGCTTGCACATTGCTCTTATGCCCTTTTTTGTACTTTGAATATTTGCTCTTTTTCAATACTTAACTCATCTTTCTAGGTTTCCCGATTAGCATTAAGACATTCATCAATCTTAGTGCCCCGAGCGCTCTTTTTATTTCCAGTCTAAAACAGAACTGAATCAATATAGGTCTATAGCGACCACTTATTATCACGATTCACGATCGAGCGATAATAATGTGTAGAATAATCAAAAACTCATTAGATCGCTTTTATCGCCATTTATTTTAAAATAGATTTTATTTTTATAATGATTCATTCAACATTACTTAGTTTAACGATACTAATATGTTATAATGTAACTATGGAATTACAATATTCGATACCTTAGATAAATAAAGGTGAATAAAAATTACCTTAATTTTAAATAAGCAGAACCTTGTACAAGTTTTGCTTAGATGTTACATAAGGACTTTCTTTGTACCTGTGCAATATAGCATGAAGATATTGATTTAATTATAATCTTGATTCGTTTGTAGTAAATGTATTATATACTAACTTTCCGCCCGCGGCCTCGCCCGCGTGGAATTCGGTTATATCGCGCTTTGTAGATACCCTCGGGAATGTATTTTTTTTTTCAATAATATGTAGCTTATGTCCTTTCCCAGGGTCTAAAGATTGTCGATTAGAGTTACGATGGATTCAATACATGATTTGTTGATAAAAAAAATCACGTATTCTTAATAAAATAGGTGCATTATTACAGTTCGTTATTCAGTATCGAAATTAGCTTAATGCTGTAGAGGCGTCTAACTTTTAAACCAACCAACTGTCTAATTTTTAAACCAAGAAATTGCCAAATCGATCCAGCTGTTCTCAAATGCATTAACAGCATTAGGTATATACACATTTATTTATATACAAATAGACAAAATATACTTATGTATATGGACCTTATTGGTAGCATCTTAGTTTTTTTCTTCTAATGATGTCTTACAAAAACATCGTCGATATTCAACTTAACTACCATAGAAATTCTATGTATTTCTAACGCCAGGCAACCTTATGACCTTACTGTCATTTACTGAAATCACGAAATAATGTCCTGACTTTCTAAAAACAAAAATAAAACATTCTATTTATCTTTGCTCAAGTGACTGCAAAGCGTCCTTCGAGTCTCAAATGACGTCACAAATTGGTAAACAAACAAGGTTTCTTTTCTAACTCGTAACAGATTGACAGGCTGCTTAGTACCTTGTGACGTAACGTGATTACATGACCCACAGAGACTATTGTACGCAGTACTTTAGTCATTTTGATTTCTTTCTTGATTTTGAAAGAGATAAATTGAAAACTGCTGCTGTCCACAAGCTATTGGACCTGGTCCATTGTAGTCTATGAATGCCAGTATAATCAGAAAAAAATCTCCATATTTTTGAAGTAAAGTACACTAAAATAAAGGGAAGCAGTTTTACTAAACTAAAAAGTGACTAAAGGCTTATAACTTACATTTTAACCTAACTAAATACCAGTTACTCTCGCAGTTTTAGGTATAAAATGGCATCCATATTTTATTTATCTGCGCTGTTTTCTCAATAACTCGAAATATGATTCTGTTGTATATCGGGATTATAGCTTATGGATAACAGTATGAAGATACAAACAATAATAGGTATACTAATACAAAGCCTGTCTTCAAAAGGTCGATTTTGGCGACAAGACCGCCCATTGTTTTTTTTTTTTGGGATTGGAAATCATCATCTCCCGTTCTGGGTGGAAGGACGTGTCAGATTTTTACTGACTAAAACCCACCCGTGTATCTCCATTGTCACTATATGAGAAATTTCTATAGTTGTTCACCCTACAAATTTAGTTAGTGGGCCTTAACATAGATAGAAAGCGACGAGAGGTCTACTTTAATTCTGGCTTTTATCCAGCAGTGGGATGATGCAGGCTAACAGTAATTTAGTCTAGATGAATACGAGTAATACAAAATATTGTGTTTGTTAGAGTTTAGTGCAGTTATGTTTGGACCCTGATTGCTTAATAATTGATTTAACTAAAATAATTATCACTGAGACGTCAATGAAAGGCAGAGGTTAGCAGCAGACTATTTATTAGGGCCAAAGTACCCGACACTTATACTATTACATAAACACAGGTGTGTTAAAATAACCATGATGTCATCAGACTTCTTTCTTACAATAACCATTATGTTATCAGACCTTTTTCTTATAATAACAATTGTGTCATCAGACCTCTTTTTTATAACCATTATAACCAATTTTTAATAACCATTATATCATCAGGCCTCTTTCTTACAATAACCATTATGTTATCAGACCTCTTTCTTACAATAACCATTATGTCATCAGACCTCTTTCTTCGTAAACAATGCAGTGAACTTCCCAGCTTGGTACGTTGGCATGAATGGCAGATATTGGGTCCACGTCCACCTAGAAATATTAATATAATAAATAAAAATCTAATTTGGGACCCGTTCTCTACTTAACAAAAACTGCTAGAGAATTAGGCTGAGGAAGTAATTAATTTCGCCATTATTACAAGTGAAATGTGAAGTCTAAAAGTTTAACAACCAGTTTTATAAAAGGTTATCGGGTTATTAAGCAGTAAATGGGTTATGGAGATCAGAGAGCTGATCTGGTGGCACGACTGATATTTTTGTTTTCATCATGTTTTAATATACGATACTCATCACGTTTGCAGAATTTGACTAGGATCTTACCTACGTATAAGTCCCATGCCGACCGGGAAGTCGTAGGTGTCGCCTTCTTCTGACCCGCCGGCTGCGTCCAGGCACATCTCCTTACCCCAGGCCGCTAGTCCACGCTCCTCGTCCGTGCCTGGTATGAATACAATACTGTGTCGGTAGTACATGGAGTTTAAGGAAACTGCCGATTACGTCGTGATGATTTAGTACAATGGATGCAAGAATCACAGGATCTGTTGTGATAATTTTTGAGGGTATCTTAAGTCCAGCAGTGAAGGTCTTTTTGCTACATGGTGATAGAAGATATATCATCAATTTGGATGCTTGGATGATGGATTTAATATGCTAAGAAGAAGAACAAGAAGAATTATAGTAACTAATAGACATTATGTAACATCATCATCATCATCTCAGCGTTAATCCCAGTCGCAACCGCAGCTTTTGGAGTCTGGGGTCCGCTTTACCAGTCTAACTGCTGAGTTTGGCTAAAATTCGACATTTTCCGTGAAGCGACTGCCGTCGAACCTCCACAACCCGAAGGCGATATCTAAGCATTGCAGTTAGACCAATTGTTAGACTTTTGAGGGCTCCAACAACCCGTAACGACTGCGACTAGATATTCGTATGGCAACCGGGACCAACGGCTTAACGTGCTTTCCGAGGCACGACTAGACCAGTGCAAATATTCATATTCATGCATACAAATATTTGAACTGTGCGGGGATCGAACCCGCGCCTCCTTGCGCAACGGCCGCGTTCGCTACCGCTACGCCACGGAGGCTGTCAGACATTATGTGACAATATTTTGATTTTTCGACTGTGGAGTTTACCACTCTTTGGAAAGGACAATTTTCTGACTGGCCGCCTTCTTGACAGCAGAACAGTGCATAGATAAGCATAATCAGCTTTTAATATTCCCTCTGCTGGGAAAAGCTTCCACTCGGTTGTTAGCGTCAATAAAAGTTAAGTTTTCGTTTATTAACGTGCAACATTCGACGGTGCTCCTACTAATTTATTAATTGGCAACACTCGAAATGCTCTCATTGGCCATTGTCTCTGATTGGTTGAAATCAACCAATCACCGATGCGCGCCATATTTTATCGAAATAGTGGGAATAGAAAAATTACGAGGGAGAACAGCCCAGCTCATGGGGCATTCTTTTGCGCGGAGTCGAAAAGCGAGGAACTTCAAAAATAAGTAGTGTGACCTGAAAACCTAAGGTAATATGTTATATTTCCGTAATTTCTGTAATATGTGTTCTAAGTACTAATGCTCTGGCATATTACTTATGCAACTTAGCATAGGCAATACCTTGAAATGTAACGTTGTTGCCGATATTAACAATAATCTGTGTAATGAATTGTTTTAATTTGTAATAAATTCTTGTAAGATTGTCAAACTTCTTTTCATTCAAAACACTTAAAAGTACAATGCTATCACGGTGATAGTAGTAATAACGGTGACAGGTGTCATTTGTGACCCCAAAATGCCGGTTAAGCTTAAGGCGATTAGTAACGACGATGACCTTGCGCATCTGGGCGGGGCTAGGCAGAAACCCCCGCGCACCCCGCATCATATTTACGTGCACATTTCCTACTCGCTTGCTTCAAGCGCGGACGTCTCGCAACAAACGTAGAATGCCATACCATGTCTATAAAGTATACTATTCTGTCTAAAAAGTACCTAATATAGAATTACGTGGTATCAAAACTCATGCCCTAAAGTGAAACATATTAGGTAATTACTTTTATTATGTTGTTTTCGATACTGCGTTGCAGGGACGTTTTTGGGGTCATCCATAAAGTACGTCACACATAAAAGGGGGAGGGGGGTGTCGACAAAGTGTGACATGGTGTGACAAGGGGTGGGTGGGGTACTATGTTTCGTGACATCACATTTCAAAATCGAATATAGCTAGAGGTAATAATCGCGTTATTTGAAATATTAATTATAAACTAAAAAATATTTCCAACTCTATCTTTGGGACAATACGGTTTAAATTAAATAAAACTAAATTCGGAACTGCTGTTTTAATTTAATAATTTTTCGATGTGAAATTGCAAAACATGTGACGTCACAATGGGGGGGGGGGTCTCAGAAATGTGAACACCTGTGACAAGGACGGAGGGGGGCTCAAAAAATCATGAAATTCGTGTGACGTACTTTATGGATGGCCCCTTTATTTAAAAAAAGGGAAAACAAATATTAATTTATAAAATGATTAATGCAAAATGGGAACCGGTTTATTCTTTTTAGGTTCCGTACCTCAAAGGAAAAAAACGGAACCCTTATAGGATCACTTTGTTGTCCGTCTGTCTGTCTGTCTGTCTGTCTGTCTGTCTGTCTGTCTGTCTGTCAAGACCCTTTATCTCAAGAACGCGTGGACGTATCAAAATGAAATTCACATAAAATACTCGGGTCTATTTTCCCTTTAAGCTGTGAAATATCAAACTTCTAAGCCAAGCCAATCAAAAGATACAGCCTATTATGTCGATATTTTCAACAAATTTTCGACACTCGCAAGGGAATCAAAACCAACAGGATACTTCCCGTAAACTCAGAATCTTGAAAATTGGCATGAAGCATTGTCATATAATGCAAATACCTATAGGAAAAATTGCGAAAATCTAATTTTTTTAGTTATATAATATAATAAACATATTTTAATAAAATGGAACTTACTACCTTATTTCTCACGAACGAATAAAGTTATCAAATTGAAATTTATACCAAATACCTAGGTCTATTGTCCCTTCAAGCTGTGAAAATATCAAACTTCTAAGCCAAGCCAATCAAAAGATACAGCCGATATGTCGATATTTTCAACAAATTTTCGACACTCGCAAAGGAATCAAAACCTACAGGATACTTCCCGTAAACTCAGAATCTTGAAAATTGGCATGAAGCATTGTCATATAATGCAAATATAGAAAAAATTGCGAAAATCACATTTTTTTAGTTATATAATATAATAAACATATTTTAATAAAATGGAACTTACTACCTTATTTCTCACGAACGAATTAAGTTATCAAATTGAAATTCATACCAAATACCTAGGTCTATTGTCCCTTTAAGCAGTGATAAAATCAAACTTCTAAGTTAAAGCGAACAAAAGATACTTACAGCAGTTTATACCGACACCTTAGACGAATTTCCGTCACACGCTAGGGAATCAAAACCTACAAGCAAAGACATTAAAATTATATTTACAATAGACAGGACATCACGAACAAAATTGTAAGCCAATACTTTTATCGACTTGGTTAAAAGTCCCTCAGTCTAGTCTGCGCGTCAGGACGTAATTTGTGTCCACCAAGAATAAACATTTTCTAAGGAAATATGCCATGTTGCGCTTTGTGTTACTGTACATCTCGTTATAGTAAAACGACTGGACCTAACTTCGGAATATTTTTCTATGAATTATTTATATTTCGTCTGCAATTCAAATTTAAAAAAAAATCTTAAATAGTTCTAGAAATTTTTCCATTATTGTAATAAGCGCCCTCTATTGTTGAGTAGTTTTACTATCTTCTTGTAGAGACGTAGTAATGTTGTTTATCGACTTAGTTATCGATAATACTTATTAAGATGAATACATTTTGTTGTATTTTATTGAAATTTAAAATATAGCTAAATAAACTTAAAATATTACTATATTTCAAGTTTATTTATTATTAACTCTATTGAAACATAATCATATCATATTAATAAACAAAATTGAATGAACAATTACTATTCATTTATCTAGGTTTTTGTTATTTTTGGTTTCCGAATAAAAATAATGTTGTAGGAAAAAAGTGGATACGATTTGTCCAGATAGACCGTAGAGAAGAAAATTGGCTTCCGTCTCATTCGTCGAAATTATGCTCAATGCATTTTAAAAGAGAAGTTATCTACTTTGGAAAGACTTGTCGATCAAATTAAAAAACAAAGAATCGGTACCTTTTGTTCAGTGTTTTCACCGAACACCTTAGCAAGCAATATCGGCGTAACGCGTTGACCTACAATTATTAATTAAGTTATTAGATATTACATTCAGTGCATTTTTGGTCTCCGCGGTAGCCGGGTGCATTCGAACATTTTCCTAACATTTTTAACTATAAGAACAGTTTGTGAGTTGGTCAATAAATAGTGTTCAACATAAACATTTGTTTCTCCTCAAAAACACCGACACCTCGCTACGTACCCCGACATAATTTTTTTGGTCCTTCGAGCCGGATTACGCGTCGCGTAATTTCGAAAAATTCGGGATTTGGTGTGCGAGGTCTGAACTATCGTCACGAATAACAGTGTGTGTATGTGGTGAAGCTGTCGGAGCGAACATTGGAGCACAACAGTGGAGAAGCAGCGAAGGCTGAGTACTAACAACGGAACATACAAGTAATAAATTTCCTTATTTTTAATCAGTAGGGAATTTAACATCCTAGAACAATGTCAGAACTCATTGAAACACAAGCAATGATCTATGACAGCATCATAAAACTTAGCATTAACTTGAAGAAGGATAGTGCTGATAGAAAGACAGTAGATTACTTTAAGCGGAAGCTTAACACCTTGGAGAGTTACTGGAATGACTACCAAGCTAATCATGAGCAGATTGAGGGAGAGGTAAGTAAAACTGATCCTTATTTTACTGACCGAGAGTACGAAAAAACACGTGCGGCGTATGAGTCAACCAAGGCGTTGATCAACCAACAGTATCAACTGCGAGACATAAAAATAGGAAGCCACTCTGCAGGTGAGCAAATAATACGAGACAGATCACCCTCGACATCGAGTATGCGTGCAGAAGAGGCAGGACCAAGTGGTCCAAAACATTTGAGTGATCGACCAGCTCTGAAGTCGCAAGTTGTGCCAAACAGCAAGGTAGAAGAAATGTTGAGAAAACAGTATGCGAACTTTAAAGCGTTTGTGCGTACCACCGCAAACATAGACGTGGATTCGATCACAGAAAGGTGGGAATTTGAGGACGTATTGAGGTCATTGCAATCTAGATGGGCAGCTATCGACATATTACATTGGGACATCGAAATTGAGCTGGAGGGAGAGAACGAACAATACAACAACATGTACGACAAATATGAGAAAAAATACAACACCCTGAAAAGGGCTATTAACACAAAAATGTGGTCAGTCGCACACAGGGAAAAATCAACACCTCAGCTGGATATACCGAACTTCAACGGAAATTACAACCAATGGGTATCGTTTCGAGACCTATTCACGGAAGTAATCCACAACAACCCCTCATTATCAAGCGGCCAAAAGATGCAATATTTAAAGGGCAAGGTTCGCGGAGAGGCAGAGAAACTTATACAACATCTATCGATAAGTAGCGATAACTATACGGTATGCTGGAATATTCTTACCCATAGGTATGATAACAAAAAACTAATTTTCTCGTCCCATATGAACATTCTTCTAGGCCTGCCAAACATACAACAACAATCGCTACAGCAGATTAAGCGAATGCATGACACAACGCTGGAATGCCTCAACGCCATCAAAAATTTAGGAGTTGACACCACGTCATGGGACCCAATAATCGTACACATTCTAGGTCAAAAGCTAGATACAGAAACATATACAGATTACATAGAATCGCTGAAGAATTCAAAGGAACTGCCGGTACTTGCAGAATTTTTAGAATTTTTGGAAACAAAATTTACGTCATTGGAAACAGTTCGTCGTAAAGACAATACGCCCTCCAAAACTTTTCATCAAAATCAAACATCAAACAGTAAGAAAAATTATTACAGTAATTCGAACAACAACAACGGAAACAGGACAATTGCGAAATCAATGCACGTGTCTAACATAAAGTGCCCTCTGTGCAATAACCAACACGGAATCTATAATTGCAAAACATATTTAAAAATGAGCGACGACCAGAGGTTAAAAACTGCAACGAAATTGAAACTTTGTACAAATTGCTTATTTAGCCATTTCGGTAAGCAATGTACCTCCAACTTAACATCGAAAATGCCAAGATCAACATAACACTATTCTACATGACGCATTTTTGAAATTAGGAAACACGTCAACTCTGTCGTCAAGCGAAAAAAGGGTTGAAAAACAGAGCGCAAAACATAATGACTCCGTGACGGGCACCGTCAATGCCTCTCAAGAAGAAAAGGCAGAGATATTACTAGCGACTGCGCTGGTAAAGGTCAAGGGGGTGGATGGAACCTACCAAACCATGCGCGCCTTGATCGATCAAGGATCTCAGGTCTCCTTAATAACAGAGGAAGCGTCGCAGATGTTAGGTATCAAGAGACGACAATGCAAGGGAGTCATCTTTGGAGTGGGGCAAAAAGAAAACAATTGTAAGGGGAGAATTAGCATAGAATGCGCTTCGACGTACAACAACTTTGAATTCGAATCTGAGGTGCTCATCATGAACGAACTCATAAAAAGCCTGCCTAATCAAACATTTGCGAAGCCTAATTGGTCTTACATAAAAAACATTAATTTAGCCGACCCAGAATTCTACAAAAGTCGACGAGTTGACTTGCTTTTTGGGGCGGATGTCTATGCTAACATTATGCTAGGTGGCATTATAAAGGGAGAATATGCCCAACAGCCGATAGCTCAAGAAACACAGCTAGGATGGTTACTATGCGGTAACGTAAAAACATACCAATGTAATGTGGTCCTCAATAACGTTGAGGAGATCCGCAAATTTTGGGAAATTGAAGAGATTTTAGAACCTTCAAACTTATCTGTAGAAGATCAGGAATGTATAGACTTCTATACGAAAACAACACGAAGAAACAGTCAGGGTCGATATGAGGTCAGAATACCACTTAAAGAGGGACTTAAAAAGCAATTAGGGTCATCTAAACCTATGGCTATTGCCCAACTAAGAAACTTAGAACGCCGCTTAACAAAATATCCAACGTTAGCCGAAAAATACCAGGCCTTCATGAAGGAATATGCTGCATTGAACCACATGAAACCAGAACGGAAACACGATAACATAACACTCGAATGCTTTTTGCCTCACCACGGCGTGCAGAGAGAAGAATCCTCAACAACAAAACTTCGTGTAGTATTCAATGCATCCGCCAAAACATCCACCAAATACAGCTTGAACGACGTCATGCTGAAAGGGCCAAATTTGCAAAAAGATCTACAGGCCTTACTACTTCAATGGAGACAATATCCCTTTGCTTTCACTGCCGACATCGAGAAGATGTACCGCCAGATCTTAGTTAACCCCATTGATCAACATCTACAAAAAATTGTTTGGCGTGAGTCACCGAAACAACCTATACAAGTGTATCAACTGAACACAGTAACATACGGGACAAAGGCCGCGCCGTTCTTAGCAATTATGACTTTGAAACAATTGGCGGCGGACGAACGATATAAATTTCCAAAAGCAGCAGCTGTCCTAGAGAACAGCTTTTATATGGATGACCTGTTACACGGCTGCTTCAACATTCAACAAGGTAATTATTATTTCAAAAGTTGTGGAAACATGATCTACATTGGGATGATAAAGTGTCCGATGACATACATAAAGAATGGGTCAAGTTAACTACTGAAATTGACTGCATCGAACATTGCAAGATTCCTCGGTGGATATTATGTAACGAGCAAGACGTCATTGAACTGCATGGCATATGCGACGCGTCCATTGGAGCATACGCGTGCGTGGTATATGCACGAACAAAACACCAACAAGAAACAGTAATTGTAGCGGCAAAGTCGAAACTTGTACCGAGTAAAAAGAGCGTAACATTGCCACGAATGGAGCTTTGTGGTGCTTATCTACTATATAAGTTAATCAACAAAATAAAACAGAGTCTAAGCTGTCAAGTAGAAATCAAAGGATGGTGCGACTCTATGATAGTCATAGGGTGGCTTCAAGGCGATTCGTCACGCTGGAAACCTTTCGTGGCTAACAGAGTTAAAGCTATCAAACAGATAATGCCGAAAAACTGCTGGCGATATGTGAAATCGGAAGACAACCCGGCCGACTGCGCGAGTCGAGGCTTAACAGCGCCACAACTGTTAAAACATCATTTATGGTGGAAGGGACCAACATGGCTAGCGTCTTATGATGTAGATACGGAAGAAAATCAGACTATCTACCAAACAGAAGAAGAGATCAAAAAGATAAAAATCGTAAACATTGTTCAAGACATTAACAGTAATAGTATAATAGATAATTTATTATTACAACATAATTCGTTTATAAAAATAACACGTGTCTTGGCATGGGTACTGAGGGCATTGACACCAAAGCACCAACGCAAACATTTACCGAAGTACCTAACATTATTAGAATTGCGAAAAGCCAAATCAGCTATTATATTACGAGTGCAAAGTATAGAATTTGCATCAGACATAGCAATGTTAAACAAAAACAACAAAGTAGCATCAAACAGCAAGTTATTAAATTTAAACCCATTTATGGATAAGAGAGGCTATCTACGAGTGGGAGGACGTTTGAGGAACGCGAACATCAGCGACGAAATGAAACATCCTATGATAATCCCCAACAAAAGTCGATTGGTGGAGTTACTCATAGAAGAAGCTCATCAGTTAACATTCCATAGGGGTCCACGAATGACCTTAGCCGCTCTACGACGACAATACTGGATAACAAGCGGATACAGTACGACTAAGAAACAGTTAAGAAATTGTGTAACTTGCCGGAAGTATGAAGCAAGGAAGCAATATCAATTGATGGGTGCTCTTCCCGCGACTAGAACCAATCCCGCCCCTCCATTCTACCACACGGGGGTGGACTACACAGGTTTTGTGAACATCAAAACAAACAAGGGGAGAGGAGTGAGAACATTGAAAGGTTACGTGGCTGTATTCGTATGCATGGTCACTAAAGCAGTTCATCTAGAATTGGTGTCTGACCTTACTAGTTCAGCATTCTTAGCTGCACTTAAGAGAATGGCAGCCAGGAGAGGAACACCACATAATTTGTATAGTGATCAAGGAACCAATTTTATCGGAGCTGATAGGCTACTGCAAGAGGAGTACAACCAATTGCAACAAGTTTTCGGAGATAGTTTCCAGGCAGAAATAGCTGAAATGAATATACAATGGCATTTCAACGCTCCATCTTGGCCGAGCGCTGGAGGGCTGTGGGAAAGAGCTGTTCGCAGTTTAAAGTACCACCTAAAAAGAGTGGTGGGTGAACAAAACTAACGTTTGTAGAGTTCACCACTGTACTGACACAACTGGAGGCGTGTTTGAATTCCAGACCGTTATATTCGCTTACCGAAGACATTGACGATCTAGATTACTTATCACCGGCACATTTTTTAACAGGAAGATCAGATTTAACAGTGATTGAAACGAAGGAGGATGCAAGAAAAAGATGGTCTTTAACAACCAACATTTTTAAACAGATTTGGAGAAAATGGAAGAATGAATATTTGAGCCAACTAACTGCGAGAGAAAAGTGGTGTAAACCTCAGGAAAACCTAAAAATAGGCAATATTGTAGTAGTGCATGACGATAACATTCCAGCTGGACGATGGATTATGGGCCGAGTAATAGATCTGCATCCTGGTATTTCAACGCTCCATCTTGGCCGAGCGCTGGAGGGCTGTGGGAAAGAGCTGTTCGCAGTTTAAAGTACCACCTAAAAAGAGTGGTGGGTGAACAAAAACTAACGTTTGAAGAGTTCACCACTGTACTGACACAACTGGAGGCGTGTTTGAATTCCAGACCGTTATGTTCGCTTACGGAAGACATTGACGATCTAGATTACTTATCACCGGCACATTTTTTAACAGGAAGATCAGATTTAACAGTGATTGAAACGAAGGAGGATGCAAGAAAAAGATGGTCTTTAACAACCAACATTTTTAAACAGATTTGGAGCAAATGGAAGAATGAATATTTGAGCCAACTAACTGCGAGAGAAAAGTGGTGTAAACCTCAGGAAAACCTAAAAATAGGCAATATTGTAGTAGTGCATGACGATAACATTCCAGCTGGACGATGGATTATGGGCCGAGTAATAGATCTGCATCCTGGTAACGATGGCCTTGTCAGGGTGGTGTCGTTGAAAACAAAAAACGGTATCATAAAGCGGCCAGTAGTTAAACTTTCTTTATTACCGGTAGAAATCAAAACAAACAACCAACAGAACAGCCCAATCGAAACAGATAGTTCAGCTGAACAAGGTTCTGAGATACAAAACAACAGGAAACGAACAAGAAGAACAACTCCAGGAACATTATCGTACATTGCTATGGCATTGACCCTGTTTATGTCAATTTGCACTGTTGCAAATTGCAACTACAACATAACATCAATAAACAATAACCAATCCTTCTACTTTGACCCTATATCAAAAATGAGCCTCGTAAAGGACAGTTGGATCCTAGTCGTATACTATAACATGTCTCCGTACTGGGAAGGTATGCAGGCATTTGAAAAAGTAACAACATATCTGGATAAAACATGCAAAACATCAGGAAGTGAACAGTGTAACATGATAGTCCCTCAGCTGATCCATGAGTGTAATGAACTGACCTACTACAACGAACTGCTGATAACGCAACACGTAAGTGGACACTCCAGACGGCGGCGGGGACTTATCAATGCAGTTGGAAACATTGCAAATTCCTTATTCGGAGTATTAGACGAACAATTCGCGGAAAAATATAGCCGAGATATCAACATGATACAACAAAATGAAAAACACTTAGTGGGTTTATGGAAGAATCAGACCTCGATTGTTGAATCGGAGTACAATTTGTTAAAACGAACCCAAGAAATTATGGCAAAACAACATAAAATAATCAATAAACATCTGATTACGTTGGACAACATCTCAAATAAACTACAACGAGAGATAAATAACATATCCTTACTTCAAGAATTCACTATGACAGCACTAACAGCCAGTAATTTACTGCACAACTTGAAAAGAACTCAAGATATTTTACTGGACATCCTAACAAATGTCCACAATGGACAGTTTAACATCCATCTGCTTACCCCTAAACAGCTCCAAAATGAACTTAACATTATTTCTGGACATTTATCAGATGATTTAACATTGCCGATTGAACCGCATGATATTCGAAAGCTTTATTCTCTGATAAGTATTAAAGCACGAATAACTGAAGAATACTTTCTCTTCCAAATAACATTCCCACTTACCAGTAGAGACCGTTATAAGGTGTATAGGATACTTCCTATACCACACCAAATAAACAACACTATGGTAGAGATGGTCCCATCTTCAGAATATGTCGCTACGGATTTAAAAGGTGACTCATACTTAACAATGACGCCTGAAGAACTTTCACTATGTAAACAAAAAGGTGATAAGTTTATATACGACTGGAAAAAACCGATATATCATCTTAACAGCAAGAACAATTTTTGTGATCTCGACCGAGACACATATAAGTGCAAGATAAGAAGATCTAGATGTGAGAATAAATGGACATCACTAGCGAACCCGTCATTATTCTTGTACCATTGCTGCAACATTTATACCATCAAAGTTATTTGCGGAGAACAGATACGTCAGATACAGTTGAGTAAAGCTGGGGTAATTTACATTGAGCCAGGTTGCCTGCTGAAGGGTCAGGACTTCACTTTGAACATACAGAGGCAAAAAGGAAACAGTATTGATTTGAGCCCGGATGTTTTGATACCTGAGATGGATCAACTAAATTTGGTCATTAACAGCACAATGCCTAACAACATTTTTAAGGACGTAACAGACTCAGACGAGATGAAGTACGCCTTAAAAGATTTACACAAACGAATCAATGACATGAAAAACAGTCAAGTGGAAGTAGGTGAAACGTTATCCACTCACGACATCCATCAATATGCAGTAAGCTATATCCTGATTGGCGCGCTGGCGCTGACGGCGGGAGCGCTGCTGTACAGGTGGCTGCGGCAACGAGCGCGCCGCGCTCACATCACGTCGGATATGGAGCTTCGACCCACCAGAAGTATTAGTGAAGTGAATGTCAACAGTGTCAGTGCGCGGCAAAATATTAGTGAAAATCAGCCTAGTAAGACACATGTGTATGAAGAAACAGACAATATAGGAGTGAATAGGGCATGTCCTCGCATACCTAGAAAACCCTTAGGAACAATAAGTTCTTAATGTTATTTTAAACTGGAACCAGTTTTAAGTATTTTTAATTATTGTACTAACATCGTAGTCATAAGTTATTTGTCTTCACCCTGTAAACATTATTAGTATCATTATCATTTCATTACTTTACTAACATAACACTATTTCATCTCCGCATACCTATCTTTCGTGGTCCGGAATATGTTCAGTGTTTTCACCGAACACCTTAGCAAGCAATATCGGCGTAACGCGTTGACCTACAATTATTAATTAAGTTATTAGATATTATATTCAGTGCATTTTTGGTCTCCGCGGTAGCCGGGTGCATTCGAACATTTTCCTAACATTTTAACTTTAAGAACAGTTTGTGAGTTGATCAATAAATAGTGTTCAACATAAACATTTGTTTCTCCTCAAAAACACCGACACCTCGCTACGTACCCCGACACTTGTATTAGAAATGAAATAGTAAGTTATTAATTTCAGTACTTTTCTACTTAACCGTAAAAATTGGGATATAATTTACGGTTAATTGGATAAGTACATAGATTACATAACTTATTTATAATGGAATATATTCATAAAATATGTAGGTACGTATATGTAGTACAATGATTGCGAGCTACTTTGTGATTTTGGGGTTCCGTACCTAAAAGGTAAAACGAACCCTATTCATGAGACTTCTCTGTTCGTCTGTCCGTCTGTCACCAGGCTGTATCTCATAAACCGTAATAGCGAGACAGTTTTAATTTCCAGAGATTGTGTTAGTATTTCTGTTGCCGCTATAACAACAAGTATTATGAATAAAAATAATAAAATATTTAAGGGGGCTCCCATACAACAAACGTGAATTTTTGCCGTTTTTGCTCCATATTAATAACGGAAACAGATAGACGCTTAAAATGTTCACAGAATATTTGATTATATATTCAAATTACAAATAAATAATTAAAATAAAATAAATACTGAAGGCGGGCTCCCATACAATAACCGTGATTTTTTTGCCGTTTTTAAAGATAATGGCGTACGTATCTGGTAAAGGTCTTGCTCCAGCAGACTACCATTTTGTCGTGATTTGGACAATTATCTACGTGACAAGAAGTTTTCTTCCCAGGAGGCAGTTCTGCTTTCACACAGTTTGTGCAGTCTAGATCCTCAGAGTTCTATCACAAAGGCATAAACGACCTTCCTATATATTGATTATAAATGAATTATTTAAAAATAAAAAAATAAGCAATTATTTAGATTTTCAGTACTAATCGGCAATTTTAAACTTTAACGCCTATTATATTAAAAGAATTATATAACTAAGAAACTTGTAAAGTTGAAATTACCCATAATTATTCTGCTTCCTAATTTTTTGTTTCAAGCTATCATAATGCGACAAAACATTGTCGTAGTAACTTCTTTGAATATTATCGATAACTTTATATCGAAATGATACAAACCCTACCACAGTTTTTTGCATTGCCATTTAAAAATATTTGCAAACAAACGTGTAAAAAGAATAATTTTGCTAAAAACGAAATGCAAACGAAAATTGCAAAACAAAATGCGCTTTATGGCCTAAAAGGTCTATTACACTCAAAATCGCAATAAACTGAGCGTTAAAATAATTCGTAAGCATAAAACATCTAAAATGCCAATAGACGGTGTCACGGTAAATGAATAGTAGCGAATAAAATTCTAAAACAGTTTTTGTTTGTACAAAACAAGTTTCACCTAATTTGTTTACTTTTCAATATTTATTTACCCGATTTGAACTATACTAGGGTATTAAATCGGATCTGGTACATAGACCACACTGGCCACCTACCGGGCAATAGCTGAATATATTTTATATAAACTTATTTCATTTTTACTATTTGATGTCTCCAATTGTCGATCTAATTTTGCTTTATTGTACTAGATGGCGGAACTGAGTCATAGGATCACAGTTTTTCTATGCCATTTTGACACATACCCTCTCTATATATCTTAAATCTCTTTGCCTACAAGGTACTTCCCGTGAACTCAGAATCTTGAAATTCGGCATGAAGCAACGTTATATTATAGTACAGACAGATAAAGGAAAAATTGTGAAAATGATAAATTTGAAGTTACATAAAATATTAAAATATTATTTTTGCTTACATGACATAAAATATTTTTTTAATAATTATAAACTTACTACCTACCCTTTTCACATGAACGCGTAGAGATATTAAAGTTGAAATTCATATCAAACACTTCTTAAATCTAATTGCCTCTAAACTGTGAAAAATTCTAAATCAATGCTAGTATTATAAATGCGAAAGTAACTCTGTCTGTCTGTTACGCTTTCCCGCCTAAACCTCTCAACCGATTTTGATGAAGTTTGGCACAGACAATCTTTAGACCCTGAGAAAGAACATAGGCTACCTTTTATCCCGGAAAAATTTGATGTTCCCGAGGGGAATTTAAACAGCGCGATATAACCGAACTCCACGCGGGCGAAGCCGCTGGCGGAAAGCTAGTACGTCATAAATTGTAAACCGCTACGTTTGTACGGCGGAACCCTCGGTGTGCGAGTCTGACTCATTTGGCCCATTTTTTTTATTTATAGTTATTATTTAGCATTTAGCGTTTTTGGTATAATTCCCATTGATACTTACCAGGACTTAAAAAAAATCCCGGAAACTCCATCATCTAAATAAAACTCACAGGTCAGACTAAAATAGGTGCATATTATTTAGAATACATATTGTTTAAAAATTTAGCTGACCAAATTTTAGGTAATGAACACCTGGGACTAATGAACTTAAAGAATGAAAAAAAGAAATTGTTTTGATTTACCTACTAGAAAAAAAAATTGGGGAAATTTAATCAAGTTTCATATGGATTAAATTACAAGTATCAATTATATATTTTTTTAGGGAAGGAAAATATTATTGTTTTGGACTTAGCAAAAATTTGACGATTTTTTTTTTTGAGATGTTCTTAATTTTTATTGGAGGAATGAACAGGGTGTGGCCTTAGAAATAGGGCATGCAATTAGCGTAATTTTTGTTTTACCGGTAAAAAACGGTAATTGAAATATTTTTACCGGTAAACCGGTAAAAACGGTAAATTTATATTTTTTTTTTCAAAAATATTAATAATGTGATTGGGTAGTCTTAAAGCAGAAAATAAATAAGTATACAAGGTACAATGGTAGTGAACATGTTACATATTGCTTAAAATGAGCATATAAACACAATTTTTAAAACCATGACCGTTCCTTTGGCGCAGTCAAGCGTAAATGTAGCACCTTTAGATTAATTTAGACAATTTTCATTTTCAAAACGCAGCCAGCCAACGGATGCTGGTAAATCTACATCAAGCCCGTGGAGAACCCGGAAATAACCTCAATGTAGCTTGGTAAACCTCCATGCGATCTTTAGTGTCAAGTAGGTATACTGGCTTGCACCAGTTCTTTTTAGCCAAGGCAAGGAGAGCGGTGTGAGTCCCTTGTCAACCGCGACCACATCTCGTTTTTAGGAAATATTCCCTGAGACTGCATATCTCGCGATTGTGGAGGGTCTAAACTTTTAAAAAGCTTCAACTTTCACTTTTTCGCGGGGTATACACTAATACAGCCTCATAACCGATGTCAGTGGGTGATGCAATTGAATTGTAGTCAGCACCGTACGGACCATCCTATCCAGGGTGTCGACTTCGGTCCGAGTCCATTTTAGTATGCTGAAAGAGTACATAAAATCGGGATGATCCAACCGTTGAAGGCTCGTACCTTATTTCCGCTTAATAGAAGACTATTTATTACTTTTTTCAGCGATGCGAAGATGAATATGAGATGCGAAACGTTTCTTCAGCGATTGCTTCATACCAGTAACGGCAGTAACATTGATACGTTGGGTATCAATGTTACTGGTATAAAGCATTCGACATACCCAATATTTATAGGTTTCAGATGCAGAGAGCGCTCTAAGGTTTACGGAACGTGAGTTGGGTTCCCATGGATGCCGCAATCTCTCATCGCTTTACATGCATGACCACACATTTATCCACACAAAATTCCATCCTGATAACGCTACTGAAAGTTTCAGTAATTTTCAGTAGCTCCTTCAGTTGAAATTTGTGGGGAGCAATGAATTTTAAGTCACTCATGTAAAGGAGGTGCGATATAACCTGACCACCTCTCCTCAGCCGATAGTCTAGACGTGTATTCTCCAGCAGTGTACTTAGAGGATTCAAGGCTAAGCAAAATCAAAGTGGACTCAAAGTATCGCCCTGGAATAGACCTGGCTCGGATCGCTATTCCTATGAATATCTCGATATCCAGGATAGCGAAGGACCGTCCTCCATTAGCCATACACGTCATCAAGATGGTGTGCAGAGTTGCATCAACTTTATAGAACTCCATCACCTGCATGAGCCTTGTATGTGGCACCAAGTCATAATAGGCCTTATTATATAATAATAATTATTATTATTCATTTATTTCTCCTCACAGTGTTTTGTTTATAGCTAAAACCGTACAATTACTCAGTCTAGTATTTGTTACATATGTGAGGAGCTGGTGTCCGTGAAAGGCAATATCAAAAAAAAAAACTATTCAACATGTCGATAGATCCTTTTGGGAACGACGAACTTGTTGGGTAATGGCCATGTTATTAAGGAGTAGCTCCTTAGTACCGCGGGAGCCGCTCCTACATCCATTTTGAGAGGCAGACATGATGAGTTGCTGTCAATATGTTTGTTAATTTTAACTTTAAAATTTGATGTAAGAACTTTAAAGATGGTCGATAAACAAGTGATCGGCCTATAATTTTTGGGTTCCGCAGTACTACCTGATTTACGGAGCAGGTGGGTTACTCTAGTTGTTAGGAACTGAGGTAGTGAACCAGACTCAAGCGAGCGTGCAGCCTTGAAAACCATTTGATCCAAAAAAAGCGACAGGCACCAACCAGATACTGCGCCAAAATGAACACATGGCATCGTCATCCAGTAGGTAAGTGTCAGCCACCTTGGTCTGGTCGATAAACCCACCTTTCATTGTTTTAGAAAGTGCGATTCTGGGTGTACCATACATTTTCTGCTTCAGGAAGTCGATGTGCTCCCTGACACGGGTCGTATAATCCTGTAGGTTGGTATTTGTACCTGAAAATACCCGCCTTACAAAGCGCATCACTCTAGGACGAGTATCACATTCCCTGAAGCAGATTAGTTTACCGATAAGTGCTCTGGCCCCACCAATACGGTATTCAATCCTGCACTGCCAAGCTAGTAAGACTGGTTACGTTCGTCTAGCTCTGGAGTCATTGGAAAATTTGACATGAGTTCGATAGTCGTTGTACGGTACAGTTATACAAACTAATGAATGACACGAATCGTCACAAAAGCCTACGTCAAAGCTACTGTCAAGTGTCAAACATTATATATAATGGAAAGTTTGACGTATGCGTGAATAAATGAACAACGTTGCCCAAAAACGTAAAACCGGTAAATTACCGGTTTTATATTTTTTTACTGGTAATTTTATAGTTACGAAAAAAGGCGAAAGGAGAAAAGGCGGTAAAAATGAAAATGGTAAACCGGTATTGCATGCCCTACTTAGAAATAACTTTAACCCGAAGGAATCTAGAAGCGCGATATAACCGAATCATACTAATATTTTATATGGGAAAGTGTCATACTAATATTATAAATGGGAAAGTGAGTTTGTTTGTTTGTTTGTTCTGCTTTCAAACTGTAACTGCTGAACCGATTGCTTTGAAATTTTGTAGACGTAAAGTTAGAAATCCGGATTAAATGATAGGGTACTTCTTATCCCGGAAAAATTTGGTGTTCCCGAAGGAAATCTGAAAAGCACGATATAATCGAATTCCACGCGGGTGAAGCCGCGGGCGGAAAGCTAGTATCAAAATAAAACATCATATAAAATCACGTAAAGCGTCCCAGCGCGGCAATAAATACAAACATTCAATAATTATACACAAAATCACTAAAAATACTTCGTTGCACTCGAAGTACTTAGTGTTACAGCTTGCGCTTCCCGCCCATCTATGAAGCTATACTTAGTTTCATAATTATTTTATATTGATTGTAGTTGCGTAATTATTCATGTTAATTTAAATTTATTATGATTACTTTAAATTACTTGGGAGGATTTTAAAACCTTAGTTTATTCTAAAATCACACTTGGAAGTACACTTCCGGTCTTTCGGCCATTAATTTATGAATTATAGAATTATTGATGCAACTTCTGATTACCGCCAACTTTTATTACAAAATCCTATCGAGCATTAGTCTTCCCGCCCATCGGATATTCATTTATTGAGTCAAGCATTGTTCAAATAAATAAATAAATATAAACAACTTTCGATATTTTAGGTTAATCCAAATATCTGTACACAATTATTAACAATTACTAGCGTGACTATTAACTTTTTCTTAATTTTATTCAATACCTGATAATTTCTGTTTCCGTTGTCTATTAGTTTTGTGTATAAAAGCTACTGATGTATGTACTGTTGATCATTAATTAAACAGACTTGTACTGGATCATACTACGACGTTATTATTTTCCCCGCTTCTGAAGCATGTCTTTACATTAGTATCCAAGGGTGCGCGGAGCAAAAAGTGACACACCCTCCTCTCACGAGCGCTGGCGCGAGACTGCCGGCCACCCGCGCCCGCGTCCCGCATAGAGCCCCTCTGAACCTCGTAAGGTGGAAACTCGTACGGACACTCATTTTTATTACTTTTCTTATTAAATATTTCATCAATTTTAAAATAGAACTATGATTCTATAGTTCTTACAGGTACACGTTACTGCGAGTAAGAATATTTAAAAAAGTCTAAGCGCTTTAAGAGAAATATCGATTTAAAAGTTAAAAAACGCCGTGTAGAATTTTTTTTTTTGACGTAAATATAGGCCGTATAGAAAATAATAAACAATGAATATGTTGTGCTTAAATCTATGAATATAATATATTTTTTTCAAAATTTTTGATCCAGGCATTCTGGAGTAATAAACTTTGAAAGATGAGCGTTTTTGGCCGCTCGAGGGTATCTATCACCTTAAGGGGCAGGTCTATAAAACCATCATTAGACCTGTTCTCCTGTATGGCAGTGAGGCGTGGCCTGTGCTTGAGCGACACAAGCAGGAGCTGCGTGTCACGGAGATGAAGATGCTGCGGTGGATGTGTGGAGTTACGCGGAAAGACCTCATCAGGAACTCCCGCATCCGGGGCAGCCTTCGTGTCCGTGACATTGCAGACAAACTGCAGGAGGGTCGCCTACGCTGGTACGGCCACGTCTTACGCAAACCGGTTACGTGGGTAACAAATGTCTTGCCATGGCGCCTCCGCCGGGCCGGAACAAGCGGGTAGACCAAAGAAGTGCTGGCTTGACGTTGTAAGAGATGACATGCGTGCCAACAAGCTCTTACCACAGGATGCTAAAGATCGTGCGAAATGGAGGAGAATGTGCAGGAAAGCGGACTCCGGGCTCCAACGCGAAAGCCGCGGATGCAACCGGGATAAACGCTGAGATGATGATTGATGAGTAGTAATAACATCATCTGGGTTCAGGGTTGAAAGATGCCACATGTTTTGGAAAATTGCCTGCAATTTGTTACCTTGCAACAGTTTATTTGAGTTTGACTTAATAAAGAAAATGTTCTTCTCACCTGGTATCAGGTTGTCCAGCAGACAGCCGGTGATGCCCCCCACCAGTATGGAGGTGGACAGTAAGACCTGCAGCGCGGCGTCGAGTGCGGCCCACCCCGTGTGTATATGACCGCTGTGGGCTGACATCCAGCGGGTCAGCACCAACGGGAAGAATATGCTGAACCCGATGATGTACAGGTTGCGAGAACTGTTCAGATTGACGTATTGGAGAGCTGACAGACCTGGGTAATGAAAAGGATATAACAAATACTGAACCAAACCAAGAAGTCGTCAGACACTTGTTTTCTCTTCTTCTTCTTCTTCAGCTTATAGAGGTCCACTGCTGGACAAAGGCCTCGCCGAAGGCTTTCCACGATGACTGGTCTTGTGCTGCCTGCATTCATCGGCTTCCCGCGACCTTCACCAAGTCATCGGTCTACCTTGTTGAGGGCCTCCCTACACTGCGTCTTCCGGTAGGTGGCCGGTAACTTGTTTTCTCAGCGAATGTGTTTTTTTTTTACTAGATATACCGGGGTACTTCTGGTTACATTAAAGATCAAAGGTTAGCGTTATTTTTTGTATATAGGTACAACGCGTCCCGGAATTAACGCACATCAATTAGAATACCTGCTATATTATAATCATAATCCATACTAATATTATAAATACGAAAGTATCTCTGTCTGTCTGTTTGTCCGGCTTCCACGTCAAAACTACTGAACCGATTGTAATGAAATTTGGTACACAGATATTCTAGAATCTGAGAAAGGACATAGGCTATATAACATCCCGCTATGAATAATAGGAGCAAAGTAGTAACAAAAAATGTTGCGAAAACGGGAGAAAACGTGGACGTGCATATTGCTTTCAATATTTTAATAAGCGCTTACTCAATATCAACTGAGCAATATTATTCAAAATGTTGCCAGTTGGCGAGGTGGTTTGTTCTTTTTTGCTTTTGTTTGTTCAGTTGCTTCTTCGGTAATAGCTGCTACATTACTTAGTGGATGACGAACAGCGCACTCAGTTCTAAAGTTACCATTGAACTTAGCTCATGAAGAAATGCATGTATGCAAAATTAGTAAAAGCAGTGAGCGCGAAAGAATGTTACACCAGTGTAATTTGATGTGATTGCTAGGGGTACGCCGGCAGATGAAATAAATGCCTGTTTGAAAGCATCTGCATTATGGGTTCACGTGAAAAAGTATTGTCTCAACGAATATGCGAGTACAACTTCACCACGATTCTCAAGCCGGGCAATATGCAGCTAATCTTCAAAAATTCGGAGAAGATCGTATGTCGACTAACAGGAACGGTATGATTACACTGAGTCATGAGTTCTGTTAAATTGTGGATAGCTCAGATGACCTATCAAATAATGTCTATCCGGGTCTTCAAACAAATATGGCCAACCGAGAATGGCTATGCGAAAGGGCAATTTAGGCGCCGACTAATAAAATCCATACTAATATTATAAATGCGAAAGTAACTCTGTCTGTCCGTCGGTCTATCTGTCTGTCTGTCTGTTACGCTTTCCCGCTTAAACCTCTCAACCGATTTTGATGAAATTTGACAGACAATTTTTAGACCCTGAGAAAGAACATAGGCTACCTTTTATCCCGGAAAAATTTGATATTCCCGAGGGAAATCTAAAAAGCACGACATAACCTAATTCCACTTGGGCGAAGCCGCGGGCGGAAAGCTAGTACATAATATGAATTTTCATTACTATGTATGTTGTGGATAACGAGTTGCTCATTTGACTTACATAGTAGTGTGGCAAACGCTGTGACGTTATTTTGTAATGGCGGTACGTCGACAGAGACGTTTTGGAAAGTGGGGATTGTCGAACGGTGACTTCGCTTTGAGGCGCGGACCAGGGCACTTCTCTGGGGCGGAACTTTTTTTTTATACATTATAAACTAGCGCTTGACTGCAATCCCGCCTGTTGGTAAGCAGTGACGCAATCGTTGGTGGTAAAGCGCACTAGTTTATTAAGACCTTTTCGGTTTGCATATTTAAATTGTTATTGTCAAGATTGGAGTTTGAGAATACAGTTTGTGTTTAAAATTCAAAACTTCACCTACGTATAACTTAATGAGCATTATAATTTACGTAAGTATTTTAAATTATTTTTGAGATAAACACATTAAAAATAACATAACTCAATTCACTAAACTCATCATCATCATCCAAGCGTTAATCCCAGTCGCATCCGAAGCCTTTTCAGCTTTGGAGTCTGGGGTCCGCTTTACCAGTCCAACTGCTGATATGGCTAAACTTCGACATTTTCCGTGA
Organism: Sesamia nonagrioides; assembly: GCA_017933935.1. Taxonomy (NCBI): domain Eukaryota; kingdom Metazoa; phylum Arthropoda; class Insecta; order Lepidoptera; family Noctuidae; genus Sesamia; species Sesamia nonagrioides. Next base: position 12,452 of record JADWQK010001333.1, on the reverse strand, counting down.
AGCGACTGCCGTCTGACCTCCACAACCCGAAGGCGACATCGAACCATTGCAGTTAGACAAATTGTTGGATTTTTGAGGGCTCCAACAACCCGTAACGACTGCCTCTAGATGTTCGTATGGCAACCGGGACCAACGGCTTAACGTGCTTTCCGAGGCACGACCAGACCAGTGCAAATATTCATATTCATGCATACAAATACTTGCACTGTGCGGGGATCGAACTCGCGCCACCTTGCGCAGCGGCCGCGTCCGCTACCGCTACGCCACGGAGGCTGTCAACTCAATTCACTAAACTATTCTGAACAAACTACTTTCATAATGTGCATCAATTCAACCAAACATTGTATGAGCACAACACGTTGCGTGTGTTAGGATAGCAGAGTGTGGATAATTAAATAATATTAAAGCAGACATTATAGGAGAAACATTATGTATATATTTAATTATAACATTACACACTGGGCATATTTACAATCATCAGCAATATAAATTACATAATACCAGGCACATAAGAATTGTGTGTCTATAACAAACATTAAGAATACATAACTGGTAGTGTGCTCGGTCCGAAGGCTCGATGAAGACTGTCTACTAAGGGACGAGTCACCGTATTTATAGGAAATGCCACTCTCAGAGTACCATCGAGCCGTTTTTATAATTTTATAAAAGTTATTCTACCCTCGGAATCAACTAAACTTAAGCAATCCACAATACAATACTTTTATTAGAATTATGACTCGTTATATATAAAACACGTGCGTTACATTGCGCGCTACCGTAAACAGCAATGTTTTATGTCCATAGTAATAAAAGTCGTCCGGAAAAAAATGTTTGCTCATGATACTTAGGTTGATGTAAAGAATTCGTACAAAACGGCTATGTGATGGGTGTTTTAACCATGTATAAGGCCGTTTCTAAAAGAATATTAGCTCAGCGACCGCTTAACGGGTTATTTTCTGAGTTATACTGATGTGTATGGGACAGCTTGGCAATAATGATTTGTATCAATTCAGAGTAGTATAATCGCCTACGTCCACTGCTGGACATAGGCCTCCCCCAAGGTTTTCCACGATAACCGGTCCTGCGCCTCCCGCATTCAGCGATTTCCCGCGACCTTCACCAGGTCGTCGGTCTACCTTGTCGGGGGCCTACCTACGCTGCATCTTCCGGTGCGTGGTCGCTACTCGAGAACCCGCCGGCCCCATTGGGCATCGGTCCTACGGGCAATGTGCCCAGCCCTCTGCCAGTGTGTGATGGGATGTGAATGTGACCAAACTCACCGAAAGCTGTGATCATTCCGAACATGACGCAGAACAGTCCCCCCACGATGGGCTGCGGGATGATGATGAAGAGTGCGCCCAGCTTGCCCACCACGCCCTGCACCACCATCAGTGCGGCCGCGAACTGCACCACGCGACGGGAACCTACCTGCACAACACAGATATTTAGGATCCCATACCCATAACCTAACTTATGTATGCCTGTGTGTATAGGTATATCTGTAATTCATGTTTTGATAAGAAAATAAGTATGTATTACAGATATATTAATTAAAGGACTGCACGGTTAGACAGTTAGCGCCGTGGATAAGCTATTGACTGCTACGCTGCGTGTCGGTGGTTCGAATCCCGCACGGAACAAATATTTATATTAACTAAAAGTACTTGTTATCCATACTTACTAATATTATAAATGCGAAAGTAACTCTGTCTGTCTGTCTGTCTGTCTGTCTGTCTGTTACGCTTTCCCGCTTAAACCTCTCAACCGATTTTGATGAAATTTGGCATAGACGATCTTTGGACCCTGAGACAGAACATAGGCTACCTTTTATCCCGGAAAAATATGATGTTCCCGAGGGAAATCTAAATAGCGCGATATAACCGAACTCCACGCGGGCGCGCGGGCGGAAAGCTAGTATAGTAATTCTAGTCCTCTATACCAGTGACCAAATGAGGAATACCTTTAAAGGTATAGGTACTTTAGAAATTCACTTTGTAAATTCTGTACCTGCTTTCACTTCTGTACACATATCCAAACGCCATCTCCTATAAAATTCTGCTAGTAAAATATACCCCAACATGTTGACAATTACTCATGTACATACTTACATTATAACGAGCAAAATCCAATTTGGTACAAGTCTCCGGTGCATTGCGGTTGGCATTAATTAACTAGCTCACATCCTCTGTTCTGACATCAAGGGGGCTTTAAGAGAGACAAGTGCGTATTTTCACATCTATACTGTTTTGTAATAATAATTAAAAGAATTACATTTTTTTTATTTCTTTTTTTTCCATTATTTCGGTGGTAGGCCATAACATCGGCTGCCGGCAGAAGTTACCACCTACCAGACAAAGCCTTGCCGCCAAGCGATTCGTCGTGTTCCGGCATGATGTCTGGTAAAGCCGTACGGAGGACGGGTCTGAGCAATTGTGTTGCAATGTGTGCCGAGTACGATGCGTCAAATTTTGTTGTGTCGGGAGTTTGGTCGTGGTGGGTCTCCACATCTATCTCTCTCTGGCACAGCATCGTTGGTCGTGTTGTTGGGTTTAGCGTTGCACCACCTCGCACAACTGCCGTCTTCCTTCCTATTCACTAAGTTTTTTTTAAGTGATTGGGCTTAATAAACTAGCGCGCGCGCGGATTGCAGTCAAGCGTTAGTATACAATATGTAAAGAAAACCCTGTCCGATCCGTGAAGGTATTGTTAGGAATCGATAACTGGTTCTACTAATGCCGACAAAGCCGGACTAAAGTTAAAAAAAATCCCCCTAAAAAAATATATATGATTTTGCAAAAAGAGGTAACTTAATACATGTGCGATAGGACACCCTCCTGCGGGCGACGGCACGCGACGCGTGCTCGAATCGCATAAGCGTACCGTCAAAATGGTTTTGTCACTTTTTTTTAAATTACCAAATTTCGGGGAAGTTGGAATTAATTCGCGGGAAAAAAAGATTATTTTAAAATTCATTAGTATTGTTACTATGATGATTATGTAAAATTTTATACGATATTTGGTCATGTGTTTACCTAACCTTTACTATCCTTACGGGTCGGACAGGGTTTTCTTACATATTGTATAATTATAAAAAAAAACCTATTTATTTAGTTCACAACTAAACTAAATTTATGTTTAGTTTACCTTTTTCTTACTATTTCATTAAGTAAAAGACAAAAGATTAATATTAGTTCAGCCCTGTCAACTTAAGACAATCGACAGACAAATAAGACGTTATTAAAAACATGGCCACTAAAAATACGTTAATATATTGTACGTCAGCTGCTGAGCGCTCTGGATCAATGAGGTTCAGCTGGTAGCTAATTAATAATTCTTAATTAAAAACCAGTGAAACGTGCTTATTTAATAGCAAACCGCCCAATAGTTGTGTAAACCACATAAAGTGATTATAACTGCGCCACAGTTCGCTCCGAATGTCCGATGCTTTTAACTACGCTACCGCAATATTGAAGCACACAAAACTATATCATCGTACGTAGTGCTGGCATTCTGAGCTGCATTCATTTAATTAACGCAAAATTAACAAACTTTATATGCCATGTTATGATAAGTTCATCATTCATCATCATTATCAACGCTTTTATCGTCCCACTGCTGGGCACAGGTCTCCTCTCATACAGAGAAGGATTGAGCGTAATCACCACGTTTGCTCAATGCGGGTAGCCGATTTCAGACATAAAATCCAGGTTTCCTCAAAATGTCCCCCTTAACCTTTAGTTGATATAAGTTGATGATAAGTTATAATTTACTTATTGTTCTTGGATATTTCGACCTTTATTTCATCCCTTCATACATTCATATTAACACACGCCTACCCTAGACCTACACACAAAACTTTGGTAATCGGATGAAGTTGATAGGGGGGCGCTGTTGGTAAGCATTAGTCTACTTGTCACTTATCATTATCTACTTGCTGCCTTTTCCCAACTATGTTGGGGTCAGTTTCCAATCTAACCGGATGCAGCTGAAAACCAGTAGTTTACATGAAGCGTCTCCGTTTCTGAGCTCCACAACCCAGATACTGGGTAATAAAATACCTCTTGGTAAGACTGGTTGATATTCGGACTCTGGCATTATTTTGAACATAATAACTTTTCAGCATTGTACCTTGGTAACTCCAATGGCACCGACGTTCTCCCCGAAGGTGTTGGTGCCGTTGCCGGAGCCCCACAGCCCCGCCAGCACGGTGCCGAGACCCTCCGTGCCCAGGCCGCGGTTGATGGCGTGGAGAGGAGGTGGTGGAGCCGCTGTGTGAAAAGACTTGGTTTAACTTTACTAAAACAGTCGGTCTGCTATACAAAAATTATGAATGAGCTGGTTTCCCTGAACATCCAGAGGCCTCGTTCCTTTGATGGCAACAGCTTGCTTTTTTCTTACTAAACCTCAAAGAGGATTTGTAGAAACAATTATTTCCGGGGCCTAGCACTGTTCACAGTCTAATTAAAACTGTGGTGGTAATATTAAATAAATAAATAAATTAATTGGCTCACAGATGTGCTCGTTGTAGTAATGGGGTCAAAATCACTTTGTTCAAAGCTTTTTGTCAGTCGTTCTACACGGGCGGTCTGTGAGTTAACTGTACGCGGAAGGCTCTAGACGCCCTGCGGGTGCAGTATGATAATGGTTTTCGGGTGCTGTTGGGGTTGCCTAGGTACTGCAGTGCGTTGGACATGTTCGCTTTGGTGCGGCGGGTTGATGACTATCATGCCATCATGAGGAAGAAGGCGGCCTCGTTGCTAGATAGAAGTAGGACCAGCGCTAACAGCATCCTACAAACCATGGCCGACAAGTACGATACGCCGGTGCTTAGGCACTGGTTAGCATTGCTTGTGCGGCAATCTTGATTAGTGTTTTTTAAGTGTTACTAACCCTTAGTAGATAAGCTACTAACCATTGGACCATACGGATACGGACCTTGTAGAAACTAGAACTAATTTCCGTGCGTTCAGGCGCTTTTGCCATACCTATTATTGGAATCAATTGTAACAGCACATACCTATTTAGGACCCATTAACTTAATCAAATTTTATTCCGTGGTGCTTGGTAATCTGGGCTTCTCCCAGTTGCAATAATGTCCCTTTGTGCCGATTGGCCTAGTTCTGTTCTGTCTCCTGCTTATTATGGAGGGAAGTGGAAAAATATATTTTTTCTTACTCCTCCGCTATTCTTTTCTGATTAATTTCGTTGCGGGACCCAAGACAGTTGAATCGTTTCTCCGGGACTCGTCGAGCTTCATTGCTCGGCGTTTTCTGGCGGTCTCCACTGTTGATTCTGGCTTTCAGGAGTTGCAGTGGGTTGGGAACAGTGTGGCGGGTTTTGTCCCATTAAAAAAAAAACATTGGACCATTGTTGTCACTAAATTATTATTAATGTAAGGTGTCATAATAATAATTCAATTCCCATAAAACTGTTTTAAGTGAACTGAAGAAATATAGATGTACTATCTATATTTCTTCACTCTGCCAATTCCTGTGGGGAAAACAGCCATGCTATTTTGTGCTATATGAACTCACCGCACATCTTGGCCGTGGTGGGGTAGTAGCTGATGGACTCCACGGTGCAGGCGAGAACTCCTGCTAACATGCCCAGCACTCCGGCCACGCTCACGGTTGGCGCGCCCCATTGACCTTGCACAAAATAAACAATACTTAAGAGACTCCAACCAGATTTTTGTAAGTCATAAGAAGTCCAACTCCGGCGAAAGATGATCTCTCGACACCCCTCGACTATGAGTGGTGCTTATGAGTTCAAACAAAATTAAGTAGTATCTTCTTGATAAGAGTCAATCCACAAAAGAAGGCCAAGACTAAATTAAAACGTTAAAAATCGCACCTCAGCGACAATCAATGTTCAAAGATTTTTGATATTTTAAATGACAATTGATAGACGGAGACAGATTAGACTGTTTGACTGTATTGCCCTATCATCATCTTCAAATGATACGATATTTCCATACTGGAAGGCTTTTAATCATTACATGAATTGCAAAGGCTGTTATCATAATGGCCTGTATCTTTAACAAAACTCACCAGGATAAGGCACCCTGAACCAGGGTGCATCTTCAATGATGTTCAGCTTGACGTCCGTCCTGGCCGGGTGCTCGAGCGGGAACACATCAGCAAAGGTCAGCACGGCACATAGCGCCCACATAATTACTATCGTTAGCAATACCTACAAACAAAATACAATTTCAAGGATGGAAGTAAATAATATCATCTTGTTTTCCTTATATTTTCTAAGAAGGACGTTCGTCGTGTTTGTACAGCAATAAGGCTTTTCTATGAAAGGGTTTTTCTAAGAAATTTGATGTTTTTCGCTATTGAGTTTCAGTAAATAACTAGAGTGTGAACTCCTTATTTAAACTAAAAATAAATCAACAAAGACATAAGATGTATCTAAATCAGAATACATGAATAAATGATTTAGTTTCTGTAAGTGCGTGTGGGTGCGTGTCGGAGCACGCGGAATTGAATCACTGTCAAAATTAAAGTGGTCTTTTTCCCGTTAAAATAAGGCTGCTTTTAGGTATTACAACTATTTTAAATTTTAATAAGATTTATATTGTTCGGAATGGCGTCTCTTGAGCGAGTATTTGGACGTTTTGAGCCCGAAATGGTAATGTTGAAGGTTGCCATTGTGCCGTTGCTGCTAAAGGTAAAATAACTGTGAAGTACTGTAGCTGACTTACCGGGAACAGTTTAAAGAGAGGGAACCATATAATAGTGATGCCCTGGCCTCGCTTCCACGACAGAGTCGGTATGGTCACGTTGGACATGCACTGTGAAAATATAGTCAGCAACGTGAATGTCCTGCAACAAATAACTGGTTTTAGATATGAATTCTTTGAAGTACAGTCCACAAAATGTCTTCTACGAAAATCGCCCTTACTGCTACGACATACCTTGGCTCTCAATATCAATTATTGTGACTACAAATGTGCGATTACCTATACCTAATTAATGTTTGACAGCTCTGCGCACTTTTACTGTAGAAGTATACTAGGCACAGCGATTTGGTTATATTTTATAACCACAAAAGTCATGCTTATAAAACCCATAATTTATTTATTTTACCGTTTAAGTACATATATATATACAGGATGAATCTGACATCGTATTTATATCGTTTATGAGCGGTTACAGAAATCACAATGTTTAGAAAAGTATCGGCTCGGCCTTTGAACGATGCAAGCGTGCCGCCGCGCGTGTTTGTAAGAATGACGTTGACCCCTGAAGTGAACTCGAGTAAATCAGCTGATACGATGTTTTCTCGAGTTTTGTTCACATTGCGCTTTTTTGTGTAATTAGCGAATTAATTATTTTTTACTTCAAAATCCTATTGGGTTATAAAATTATAGCAATGATGAATGGTCTAAAGTGGAAAAAACTACATATTTTTTAAAAAGCCGACGATAAAGTCCACCCCTGGGTGGTTCAGAATCATGTACTGGATCCATGGTACTCGTCTGTGCGTCGATGTCAGAGACAGCCTTTATAAACAGATAAAATAGAACAGAAAAATAATATATAGGTGATGCTCATTTCATAAGAATCTCTTCCAGCATACGTTTACGAAAACTTAGATATGATATTTATCAAAACCGATAATAAGTGAAAAATATGAGTTATAAATGAGAATAAGCACGTAAAATCTATCTTCCATTTTATTCAAAGCATTTTTCTTGACAACTTCGTCTGAACGAGTCTGAAAATAGGTTTCGTATAAGCGCGCCACCGCGCACTGGTGCGCTCAAGTGAAGAGATTAGACATGTTAACATAGATCCTTTTGTATCCAGCCTTCAACTGATTCAATAATATTCTTAAACATACTCATATCTTTCATGAAACGTGCGGTCAGCAAATAAATCTAAAAAAAAAACAAACAGTTCCTTCATACACTCACAGTTCAAAAATAAATAAAATAAAATATTATTGTTAATAAAATATTTTTTCTTACTATACTTCAACCCGACAACCGTTGGGGTAAACGAGTCCTCGAGTGGAGACCGCGTCACGGCAAACGTAGCGTAGGACGCCCGTGGGCAAGATGGAGCGACAACATCAAAAAGGTGACTGGTAGTGGCTGGCGGAGAACTGCTCAGGATTGAGCTTATTGGCGTACCATGGAAGAGGCCTATGTCCAGCAGTGGACTAGTGGAGGCTGATGATGATGATGACGATGATACTTTAACTATTGTATATACAATTACTCTTCTTCTCTCTCTTCTTCAGCCTGTAGATGTCCACTGCTGGACAAAGGCCTCCCCCAAGGCTTTTCATGATGACCGGTCTTGTGCTGCCCACATCCATAGGCTTCCCGCGACTTTCACCAGGTTATCAGTCCACCTTGTTGGGGCCTCCCTACGCTGCGTCTTCCAGTACGTGGCCGCCACTCTAGAACCATAATGCCCCCCCATCGGCCATCGGTTCTACGAGCAATGTGCCCTGTCCACTGACACTTCATTTTAGCGACTCGAAGGCACAACATACAACTAAACAGCGTATTAAGGGCCTTACTCTCATTTAGTAGCGTAAAATGGTCACTTTAGGAAGCTAATTTCTAATTAACGGCTTGGTTTTGAGATTTCAAAAAAATATGTCTTGTCTATTGATTCATGTACAACATTTACTCCAGATGATTTTTTCGTAAGACTAACACTTTAGGCTTAAAAAAATATTTTCCAAAACGCTATTTTTGGCTAATATTCGTTATTACTTCTAAACGGCATTGATGTTTGAAAATATTTTTACACTGAAAAATTCGTGGTTAGAGGTACTACAGATATGCCAAAGCTTATTTAAATCCATCAACATTTGCCAAGAAAATATCCTTATTTTGAAACTAGGTTCAGAGGTACTCTGCGCAGGCGCGGGCGGCAGTCGTGCGTTAGCATTCAGACGGGAGGGTTGTGTCGCTCGCTGCTCTGCTCCGGCTATCACCGACTACGCGTGTTTATTTGTGTTAGTGCAAATATATACGAGCAAATCGTGTCAGTGTGCGATCATAGATTAGCTCGCAAATGAGAATTGAAAATGCGTGTGGTGGCGTAAGTATCTACCTACCTATAGTCTTGTATTTATACCTATATATTACTGTATTTATCTTTATGATTACTATTAGCTTTTGTAACCATTTTTTCTTTTATAATTGAAGTTAAATAATTGCGAATTGTTCCAGGAAATAAGAAATCATTAGAAGTGATAGACAATATAGATATAACAATATAATATAGAAGACTCTATTCAGGTAAGTAAACACTCGCACTTAGATTATAATTTATAAGTTTTTAATTGACTATATTATAATACGTTATAGCAACCAATAGTTCGATAGTTTATATCAACATTTGCATATAAGTTCACATATAAGGTTCCAGTTAAATATCAAGTAACATATTATGGCGGCCTCCGTGGCGCAGCGGTCAACACGCCTGCCTGCGACGTGAGGCCCCGGGTTCGATCCCCGGCCAAGTCATGATGGAAAACGATCTTTTCCTGATTGACTTGGGTCTTGGATGTTTATCTATATATGTATCTGTTATAAATATAGTATCGTTGAATTAGTATCCCGTAACACAAGTCTCGAACTTACTTTGGGGCTAGCTCAATCTGTGTGATTTGTCCGTATATATTTATTTATTTATTTATACTATTTGGTAATTTGTAAGGAGATTTAAAAATATAAATCTTATTAGAAATTTACGTAACTTGAAAATGTGATTTTTTGTTTTAGTATGGTGATATGAACCAAAAATTAGGGTTCAATAAAGGGTTTTGGTGAAAAACAGTTTTACAAAAAGTTTTGAGTTGATATGACTTTTAGTTTTCGAGATATTAGCAAATAGGTATGTGTAATAAAAACTCTTATCTAACTTCGATTATTTTAAATGATCGATTATCTTCCTGTAAATATTTTATTTCTAGTAATGGTTTAAATTTAAAGTATGCTGTCGGGAAGCCGATGGACGCGGGCTGCCCAAGACCGGTCATTGTGGAAAGCCTTTGGGGGAGGCCTTTGCCCAGTAGTGGACCTCTATAGGCTGAAGAAGAAAAAGAAAATGGTGTCATTTTATAGACTAAGTTTAAGAAATTCAAAAACTATGTAAGTGATGAATTCTGTCGATGATTTTATATAATTTCATGGTCCATCTCATTGTCTATAAACATTATTGCACCCTACGTCTCGGCCAATCAAGGCAAAAGGACGAAATGTCATTGTATAAAGTGTAGAGGACGCATTGGATGCACTATATTTTAAACGGAATTTCTTATAATTTTAGCAGAGCAAATACAAATAGGTACCTAAACGTATTTTTTTTTTTTGTACTTTGATGCAATAATATCATGAATGTTTAGAATGTCACAGTTATTAGTAAATTTTTCTGCTTTTTACAAATAATATTGTAATAAAATTATTCGACTTACTGATGGAAAGATATACCTACCTCCTCGCTCTATACTTGAGGTCTGACTTTTGCCTTCCATGTTATAATAACACAATACGGCCATTTAAAAAAAAGTCGATAACATTTCAACGATCACAAAAGTTGAAAGCATATCCGATTCATGTAAAAAAAGTCGAGCTTTCGAATTTTTTCTTGTACTACATACTTAATTTTGCAATGAAACTAATTGGACGCTTTATACACAGACATTGGTCGTCTAGTGTACGACTACGTACTCCCTAGTCTTTCTTTTAATTCCTTGACAAAAATCTCTAACAATGTTGCCAGGGTTGATTAAAATATAGGTAATATCTTTTTTCAGCTCAAAATATCACCAAAACCTCAACAAGTCTTATGCTGTTTCATCGAAGGGCGACGCATAGTTACTATTTCTTACTTTTATTCAGAACCAAAAAAGCGCCAAGCGCGGAGTTATAGAGTGTGGTTTAGAATCTGTGGATATTGTCGGAGAACGACAATTGGGACTATATTTCCTATTTACTTTTAAATGCCGTATGTGTATGGAAACATTTTGCATAGAGAAATGACAATCCTACAGAAATCAATATCAGCTGTGCATTTGTAGGAATAATAGCAATAGGATGTATCTAGCCATTATCAATTGAAAAAACTTTCTGCAGCTTTAGATTTGCCTATAATCTCGCATGTGAGTTATCGGATCGAAGAATTAAAATTTATAGATGTTTACAATAACTCGTGTTTTATTTGAAACCTCATTACGAAGGAGTACAGTCAATCCGACGTCACTGATACAGTATAAATAAAGTACTATGTCTTCATGGAAAACGGCCGAAATTACGCGCTTTATAATCTCATGCTATAAACAATATGTAAAGAAAACCCTGTCCCATCCGTGAAGGTATTGTTAGGTATCGATAACTGATTCTACTAATGCCCACAAAGACAGCCTAAACTTAAAAAAAAAATCCCCCTAAAAAAATAAATATTATTTCGCAAAAAGAGGTAACTTAATACATATACGGTAAGCAACCCCTTCCGTGGGCGGCGGGGGGCAGGGCACGCGGCACTTGTGACGTGGTCGCCTCACTATTCGCTTATAATAATACCGGTGTTGTCACTTTTTTAAAAATTACCAAATTTCGGGGAAATTGGAATTAATTCCTGGGAAAAAAGGATTATTTCAAAATTCATTAGTATTGTTACTATGATGAAAATATAAAATTTTATATTATATTTGGTCAAGTGTTTACCTAACCTTTATTATCCTTATGGGTCGGACAGGGTTTTCTTTACATATTGTAAAGATAGCACGGTTAGCGCAGTGGTTAAGCTACTGACTGCTGCGCTGCGTGTCGCGGGTTCCATTCCCGCGCGGAACAAATATTTATATGACCTACAAGTAGTTGTTCCGGGTCTGGCTTTTTGTGTATGTGAATTTATATGTTTGTAAACGCACCCACGATATAGGAGTAATTCCTAGTGTGGTGCAATGTATTTTTTTTTTTTTAATAAAACTATCACAGAGTTCCTAGTGCGAGTTTGTTTTACGTTAACGCGATGGACTCGTTTATGTCGTTTGCACTAGTAATACTACTAGTAATTAATACAAGGACACTGCAAAGACACGATACCTTACTTGCTATACTCATTTACTGAAAAGTAGTGAAAAAAAATATCGAATATTTTAATATTTTGTATCGATAGATACAAAATATTAAAATATTACCATCTACCATGCATTTTTATATTAATATATTATCGTTTGATGTTACCATTTATCGATACAAAATATACATATATCGGTCTTGCATCCATACGTCCCCGTCTAAAACCGTAGGCACAAATGGCGACCTATACGCGGCGTGTCTGCGCCTCTGGATGTTCTTTGATCGTCGTTTTAGTTTAGCGCGCCACCGCGCGCATTTTACGAATTCGAGAGTACGGCGTTTAGCTCCGCCCACATGCACAAGGTCATTGAGACTACTATACACCTTAAGTTACTAA
>JADWQK010001805.1:0-15233 GCA_017933935.1 Sesamia nonagrioides | reverse complement strand
AACAATATTGGGGGTAATTTTTCAAGTACCCTCGCCACGAAAACGGGAATCACATCCGGATCTGTTCTTTTAAATACACTAACAATGTCTTCTAGGTCTCTTCCTTCCTTCCCTTTACCTTTTCTTGTGATTTCACGTTGATCCGTTGGCAGCGATTCAAATAACAACGATTTTGATTTGCTGATTTCACTGCTTGAGAATGCCGAAATACAGATTCGTTTTAACGTTTCTTCATCAATTACTGATATTTTATTTTGCACATAGGCTAATAATTCGTCGATGACGATATTGCAAACGTTACATTTTAACATTTGAGACATGCTTATTTAGTACTTCGACGCACTAAGCGCGTCACACGAACAAATACACAACCGACCTAGACCGCGGCGCGCACGTGACTTCCAAAAAAATAGAAAATAGCATATAGAAAATAGAAATAAAGCAGGTGAAGGGTTTATTCGAAAATTGAAGCATAGTAGCATATGGATTTTATAATAAGTAATGATTGTATATTTTGTTGTGATCCAAAAAATTATGTACCAAATAAATACTTTGAAATTATAAATATTATTTTTAGCGGCGTTTTCCCTTTAATCTAAACTGGGTTCACTGAAAAGGTACAGGTGTTCTATTTCCTTCCAGTTTGAGCTCCAGAAAGGTGAAGGTAAACACCGTGATGAAATATGAAGACATGTGCAAGAACTTAACACTCGAGGCATGGGTGTACCCAGAGATGGGAGTGGGAGGCAGCTCTCCCCCCCCCCCCCCCACACGGAAATCTCGCAGAAGAATATGTATGATCTCCCCAAAGCAACAAAGTATAAACGAGAACTTATCTTTTGTTTCTATAGTAGTCTAGTCTAGTAGTAGTCTAGTCTAGTAGTAGTCTAGTCTAGTAGTTGGTCTCCAAAGCCTAGAGCACAGGCGTAGAGTAGCCAGCCTTTCGGTGTTCTATAGGATGCATTTCGGGGAGTGCGCGAGGGAATTGCATGATTTAATTCCCCCATCTCCGTTCCACCAGCGGACGACCCGTCGTACGGCTGGTTTCCACCCTTACGTTGTTAACACCACTACGATCCGGACGAAGCGTTTCGCCTCCTCCTTTATACTGCGTACATCGAGGGACTGGAACAATTTGCCAGCGGCGGTGTTTCCTGTCGGACTACAATTTGAGTGTCTTCAAGGCTAGAGTGAATAGGCTCTTAATAAACTAGTGCGCTTTACCATCAACGATTGCGTCACTGCTTACCATCAGGCAGGATTGCGGTCAAGCGCTGGTTTATAATGTGTAAAAAAAAAAAAAAAAATACTTTCTAAGTATATCTTGGACACCAATGACTGAAGGTGAAGAAAAACACTTTGAGGAAACCTGGACTTTAAGTCTGAAATTGCCTCACCCTCGATTGTCTCATGGAGTAGACAATCAGGGCGAATACGATAGACTGTCAATAGTTACTGTGTCAAACTAGGTGGCGAAGGGTGAAATTTTGACAAAGAGAAGCCGGTCCAAAAAAATAAACACTTAAACACTTACCTACTGCAGGATATCTTGGAGGAGGTCTTCAGATAAGAATAATATTAAAAGCCCCACCTTCACCATACAAAAAAAGGACTGATGATTTGATAACAGTGTCTTTCAAGTATGATAAAAGCGGCTTTGAGAAAAGCCTTTTTCGACGTGCATCTCCATATCACACATGCATGCTTGTTAGTAAGTACTAAGTTAAGTACCTATTGTTAGGGAATAAGAGTCAAGAAAAAATAAAATAAAAAATTACAAAAATAATAAAGTGTTAAAAACCGAACCACACAAACACCGATCCAAAACCAACAAAAATATTAAGCAAAAATAAAGCAAATTATACACAATCACAACGTTATTTATATTGTAATGCAATGCGTCTATTTTTTTTAACAAAATGAGCTAAAATGATGTTATAAAAATTCGGATTACTTTTCATTTTATTAAGCAAATTTTTTTTAATTGACATGATAGCCAAATCGGACAATCTCTGCTCTTTTTGGCAGTTTCGCACATATGTGTGAATGCGTTTTAAAGCAGAAAATGACCGCTCAGCTGAAGCTACTGAAATAGGGAGGGTCAGAATTAAACTGCAAAGAGTCGAAACTTGAGAAAATGCGTCTTTCAAAGACGTATTCTGGAGCTGTAAAAAAAGCTCATAGGTGTCCAATTTATTTAACGACGCTGACGTAAATAAGACTTTAAGTTCATTCAGCAGGTAGTCTGTTGAGCAGCACTCTATATGAATTAAAGCCATAATAACAAACAAAATCCACAGTATTTAACCAAATCTGCGATTAAATTACCTTACAGAATCAGTCACAGTTTAAATAACACAAATATTAAAATATAACAAACGAAAAACGAAAAACGAAGATATGTCACATACTAACAATAATTTATTTTCAACCAAACGAAATGGAACACGAAAATATGCCAAAATAAAAAGAATATGACTTGCGAAGGATTTCATTATAACGCTAATTCTTTTAATTTTGTCGTGTTTCCTTTCTCTAGTGGCGTGGTTTCTTTGTCTCTTCCTAATAGAGGAGAGGAGAGAACTGCAAGCCGTTTGGCATTAGCCTATCTTTTCTCAAGTTTTACGGACGGTTAGCGAGCATTAGAAAGAGATGGTCTGACACGCTCTGTCTCTTTTCGCCTCATAGTAAAACGTTTGACTGAGGTAGGCTGTAATTCGTCGAGTTGCCTTCAATGTAATGTACGAAAAATTTAAGCGCTGATTAATTTACGACTATAAAATGAAATGTGATACTTAGGTTATTGCTAAGAATTACTATTGCTATTGTAAATCGCGCAGGCATTTGATTAATAATACTTTGTTAATGAAATAGAATGTAAATACTTTTGTATGAATATGGAACTGATTTTTGAAAGGTAACCCGGTGGGAATCGGCTTGTATGGACTCTTCGCCACTGCAAACTACCGATATCAGGTACGGGATTCGAATTTTAGTCGTGCATTGTAAGGACGACAGCAGGTCAAGCTCCCCCAAACTGTCAGATATTCCCAATCAACCTTGAGCCTTAATATTTTAAGAGATAAAGTTGAAAATTTAATAAGGAAATCTGATAGACTGTCGTAGCTTGTTGTGCTGTTGTCTGTACTTGTCCACGAGTTTCCGACGACTATGTTCCTGCAGTCATCATCATCATCTCAGCGTTAATCCCAGTCGCATCCATAGCT
The DNA here is from genome assembly GCA_017933935.1 of Sesamia nonagrioides. NCBI lineage: Eukaryota > Metazoa > Arthropoda > Insecta > Lepidoptera > Noctuidae > Sesamia > Sesamia nonagrioides. The sequence continues at coordinate 12,006 of JADWQK010001805.1, read as the reverse complement.
TTTTCAGCTACGGAGTCTGGGGTCCGCTTTACCAGTCTAACTGCTGATTTTGGCTAAACTTCGACATTTTCTGTAAAGCGACTGCCGTCTGACCTCCACAACCCGAAGGCGACATCGAAGCATTGCAGTTAGACCAATTGTTGGACTTTTGAGGGCTCCAACAACCCGTAACGACTGCCACTAGATGTCTGTATGGCAACCGGGACCAACGGCTTAACGTGCTTTCCGAGGCACGACCAGACCAGTGCAAATATTCATATTCATGCATACAAGCATTTGCACTGCGCGGGGATCGAACCCGCGCATCCTTGCGCAACGGCCGCGTTCGCTACCGCTACGCTACCGAGGCTGTCCTACCTATGTTCCTGCAGTATCTACCTATATACTGAATACAGAGTTTTTTAAACATTATGCAAAAACATTGCGAGGAAACTTTTAAGACTGTCCTATTTTCAATACAATATCATCTAGTTGAAACTATAGATGTACAAAATATAACAATATGGATGTTTCCTGGGCAAAAAAAAAAGATTCAATTTAGTCCGTCATTCAGATTATAAAAAAATATTGCATACGTATGTTTGTTTTTATCGATAATAAAAATAACAAATAAAGGCATCAAAGATCAGGAGTGAGTGGCTGGTGACGTCACTCCTCGCTAAAAGTGTAGCGTGCACTGACGTCTTAATTTTTTGTTTATATGAAAAAAGAAAAAATACGTGGCTAGTATTTTTTGGAAATCTGACTGACTAATTCTTTTAGTCAACTACGCTATTGTAGGAAGGTTATGAAAATAAAAACATCTTGTGATCGTGGCGCACGGACTCCCGACCCGTCGTCAACTGTTGGTTAGAGGCGGATCGCGGGCGACAATGTACGCTCCCTCGCTCCTACGCGGCCTCGTACACATCCGATAAAGGACGTGCAGCAACAATTAATCATCATCAGCCTCTATTCGTCCACTGCTGGACATAGGCCTCCTCCATGGCACGCCAGCAAGATCGTTCTTGAGCAGTTCTCCGCCAGCCACTACCAGCCACCTTTTTGATGTCGTCACTCCATCTCGCCCAAAGGGCGTCCTACTGATATACGAGACTTGGGAATCTTGTTTTTAAAAAAAACTAATATTTAAGCTAGAATAGAATTTAATTACTTATTAGGATCTAGATTATAGAAATAGTAGAAATGGTAAGAGTTAGGACCTCCGACCCGTACCGAGATTTAGAACCAACTGTCTCGCTGGGCTCATGAATGACGTACTGTAACCCATAATGCTGACGTGGCACATCTGAGCGTTGCTAAGCCATTCCCCTAACATTGTAAAGGTATAACAGCTCCCCCCATAAGACTGAAATTCGGGGATAAAAGCCGAAATTCAGGAATTTAAACTATATCACGTAATCTAGGTAATTGAATTGAAGAGTTTTCGGGTTCAGTACGAATATTATAATTACTGACATCGTCATCGGTATGAGTCATTGGTTTAACACAAGAAATATAGAACTTAGATCTATGTTTACAAATAATTTTGCATAACTTGAATGACATAAAAGAAATTAGTATAACTAAAATACATATGGTTAGAATAGAATAGTGTGTCCCGTATTTTACTAGAATAGGTTCTTCATTAATAAGTTTATTTAAATCTGAATATAACTTATTATTTTGTTTCTTTAAAGTTAAATCATCTAAGTCGATATTTTGTAGTAAAATAGGGGATATGATATTATTTAAACTAGTAGTAGACTTATTATCTAATTTACAACATGGATCATTTATAATGCTAAAGTCTAATCTAGGAATAGGAATTTCTACATTGATTGAGTCTTTTGACGATATAAGTTTTGCACTTTTTGTGTAGACTGTACACTGATTTGGAATCCGTAGTATACCAGTTCCGGATACTATCATTTCACGTAATTCGGAGTTATTACAGTCCATTGACACTTTGCTTGAACGAGACTGCACGAAAATCCATTGATTGTTTATAAGCGATTTCCAAATGTCCAATTCGCCAACAATTGTTTTGGTTTCACACTGAGTAGATGGTTGACTGATTCTTTAATAAATGCTAAGTGTAGTACAAAATAAATTCATCATTAGTAACTAAAGGAATTTGTAATACAAATACAAGTTTATTCTTATAATAATAACAAGCGACTTCAGATATGCTTAATATTAAATGGATATTATCTAGACTTAGCGTTACAGGAATTCCAGTGTCTCTAGGTAGGTGCCTGTCGTTATCAACGAGTTCGTAGTATAATTGCGTTGGACTTATTATGTTTGGATGCAGGATGTTTTGACTACACAACAGGATAGCGTTTGTTATGTCTTCAAGCTGAAACGACAATGCTAGTAGAGAACTTTCGAGATTAGCAAGTATGGAATAGAATTTAGTTTCGGATATCAGGATTTTAGAAGTTTCTGTGATATTATTTAATTGTAGTAAGAGTTGGCTTAGAGTATTTTTGAGAGAAACTTCGTTATATTTTAATTTATTAATCGTTTCTTTGTATGATTCTAGAGAAGTAGTAATAATTAAGATATTTTCTTTCATTAGTTCCGCGAGCTTTTTCTCGTGGTTTTGAAATGATTCAATAGCGGAATCGTATTTTGATGCGTCGTCTTCATCTAGAATGCCGAAAACATGTTTGAAAACGGTGCCTATTCCGGCGAACCAAGCTGAACGTTTATTACGTTTTGACATTAGATGTGAGATAGAGTCAAACTCGCGTTTAATTTCGTTGTACCGAAATGTGAGTGGAGATAGTATATCATCACATTGAAGGTTGCTTGATTTTTGACATGTTTTCATAAGTATGCCTATGATATCGTTGAGGTTAGAAAGGTGGGGATTTATAAGAGAAATGTTTACATGACTAATTATATTTAACTTCCCCTTAATCGCTTTAAGTTTTCCTATGTTATCGAAGTATATACCGGAACTAGAAGGAAGAGGCTTGATAAAATCTTGATGCGCATTGACCGAGGCGCTGAAATAGAATTAATGAAATCAGTTAGACTACGTTAAAGACCTATTCTAATTACTAGCTAATATTTACATGTAAATAATTACTGATTGATTATTTTAATCGATCTCTAACATTAGTACGGAGCCGTTAATTACCGCAGGTTTCATTTGATCGAAATGATGAGTCACATGACGTCTGTTTATAAGAAGTGTAGCTGTGTTGTTATTGTGAACTTTAATGATTTTGTAAGGTCCTTTCCAGATAGGTGAGAGTGCCTTTTTGAGCCTCAGGTGGGCTTTAAGGTAGACGTAGTCACCAGCTTTGTACTGTGGTGGTGATTTAGTATGAGAGTCGTAATAGGATTTAGAAGATTCCTTGGATTTTAATATATTTTGTAAGGCTTTTTCCCTAGTGTGTTTAAATTTATGTTGTAACATTCTAATGTAGTCTGAATAGGTTGTGTTAGGTTCAGTTTCATAGATGGAGTTTGGAATAAAGGGTTTATGACCAAATATTAGCTCGTAAGGAGTAAATTTTGTCGTTGAATGTTCCGTCGTGTTATAAGTCAGCATAGCTGTATAGACGTAAGTCGGCCAGTTGTCTTGGTCTGTATTTACGAAGGATTTTAAATATTCCTTGAGAGTCGAATGACTGCGTTCTAAAGCGCCTTGCGTCTGAGGATGATAAGGTGATGACCATAATTGTTTAATTTTAAGGAATTTGCAAGTTGTTTTAAAAAGGTCGGACGTAAAGTTAGTGCCTTGATCAGTTAAGATAGATTTAGGAATTCCGAATAAGGATATAAAATGAATAAGACAATCGCTAGATTCTTCGGCGGTTGTACTACGTATCGGGTAAGCGGTTGAATATTTCGTAAGATCATCTTGTAAGGTAAGTATATATTTTAGTTTAGCGGGACCGGACTCGGGCAAAGGTCCTACTATGTCCAGTGCTATTCTCTGAAACGGTGCTGTGGATGTAGTAGTGATTTCCATTGGGGCCTTATTTAATTTTCTCAGTGCTTTATTTTCGTGACATAGTTTACATTTCTTGACATAGTCTTCTATGTCGCTTCGCATGCCTTTCCAATAGAATTGTTCTCGGATTCTGTTATACATTCGCGTCGAGCCTAAGTGCCCGGCTGTAGGAATATCGTGGTTTTCACGCATGATTTTGGGTCTTTCACTCAGTGTAGGGTATATTGTTTTATTTAGGTAAACGTGGATTTGAATGTTTGTGTTGTGAAAAATATGAGTTAGGATATTGTAGATTTTGGTGTAGGAGTGATTATCAAATGGATTTTTGAAATCGGAGATAGCAGCGTCTGTTATTTGTTCGGATTTCAGGATTTCGCTTCTAATTCGTTTCAGAGTGTCATAAATAGCATGATAAGGTAACTCGTCAAAGTGGTGAACTTTTGTAAAGATGAAGTAAACAGTTTTGCCGTCGTATTCAGTTTTTAGAAAGTGGTATAATTCTTTTTCAGAATTAAGGATTTCGTCTTCGTTGCCGGAATTTAGGAGAATTTCGGGGATGTAGGGATTTGATTCATCTAAGTCTATTGATGTAGGAATTAATATTACCTTGCATGTTGTTTTTAGTAGGCTTTCGTTGTGTTCTTTTAGAATTGTGTTGCAAGTATTATTTTTATTTGACTTTAGGAATTGGGAATAATTGTCTTCATTTAGATTTGATTGCTCATTTGGTGAGGGAATTTGTAACGAGTCGAAGTCAAGGTTAAGGTCGGTACTGTTAGGGCTAGTCTCAAGGTAAGGTAAGTTTGGTCCTAGATCTATGAGATCTGGAGATAGTATTGGTTCATTTTGCGGTATAGGGTTTTGTAGTATATTAGAGTCGGGATTTATTTCTTGATTTAGCAGGTCGTTATCTTCGAAAGAGAACGGAATGGGAGATGGAAAAATTATAAGAGGATCCTCTAAAGGATCATCGAATTCAGTGTCAAGGTCTAGTAATAGAGGATCAGAGGTTGTCGAGGGTTTACCTTGAATAGGGTTAACTGGATATCGAGACAATGCATCAGCATTAGTATTCATTTTCCCTTTCTTGTATACAATATTATAGTCAAATTCCTCTAATTTGAGTCTCCAGCGTACTAGCCTAGAGCCAGGATCCTTACAGTTGAATAACCACTGTAGTGGTTTGTGATCAGTGACTATGGTAAATCGATTTCCGTACAGATAGGGTCGGAAGGCTTTAGTTCCAAAGATAATAGCTAAGCATTCTTTTTCGGTAACGCTATAGTTACACTCAGCCTTATTGAGTGTTCGAGACGCGTAAGCGATTGGACGGTCCTTTCCGATTGGACCTTGGGATAATATGGCTGAAACAGCGAAGTTGGAAGCGTCACAGGTGAGGATAAAAGGTTTGGTAAAATCGGGATATATTAACACCGGTGACGTCACTAATTTAGTTTTTAGGTTTTCGAAAGCGAGCTGTTGTTCATTGTTCCAATTGAACGGTGCGTCCTTTTTTAGGAGAGATGTTAATGGTTTTGCTAGTTTGGAAAAGTCAGGTATGAAACGTCTGTAGTAAGATACGAGGCCAAGAAAAGATTTTACATCTTTTGGGCATTTTGGTTTTGGGAATTCAGTGATATATTTGACTTTTCTAGGATTCGGTTGAACACCGTCTTTGTTGATGAGGTGACCAAGGTAAGCCACTTCTTTGCATAGAAACTCGCATTTATCTGGTTGGAGTTTCAGGTTATATTTCCTGAGCCTATCGAAAACAGCGGACAGATTTTGAATGTGACTTGGTAAGTCAGGTGAGTACACTACAATGTCGTCTAAATAAACAAAGCATCGTGAGCCTTGAAGTCCACACAAGCATGTGTTCATTACTTTTTGAAAGGTAGAAGGGGCATTTTTCAGCCCAAATGGCATTCTCGAAAATTGGAAATGACCTTGTGGTATAGAAAAGGCGGTTTTGGGAGCGTCTTGCTCGGACATTGGAATCTGATGGAAGCCTGAGGCTAAATCTAAAGTTGTGAAGTATTGACTTTTCCCCAATTGATCTAAAATTTCAGTTATTTGTGGAATAGGATATGTTTCTCCAATAGTAATGTCATTGAGTTTTCTATAATCAATAACGATTCTCCATTTTTGTTGTCCCGAAGCATCCAGCTTTTTGGGCACAACCCAAATAGGTGAGGACCATGGTGAATTAGAAGGTGTTATGATGTTTTCTTCAAGCATTTTGTTAATTTGATTTTCAACTTCTTTTTTGTGACACTCGGGAAATCTATAAGATTTAGTTTGAATAGGAATATCTGTGTTTGTTCTGATATTGTGTTCGGCAATTGTAGTGTATGTGAGCTTATCGCCAGGGATATGGAAGATATCGGAAAAGTCTGTACAGACTTGTAATAGGGCATTATATTCCTCTTCATTGAGGTGAGACATCCTAAGATGCTGGAGAACCTTTTTAGTTCTTGTAGAAATGTGCATAAGAGGCAATGATTCTTGAGATTTTGAACAGGCTTGAGTGCCTATAGGTTCTAGTGTTAGATTAAGGTTAGATTGGAGTATAACGGACTCTTCGGAGATATTGACAACTGTAATGTTAATACGGTTGTTTTCTTTCACGCTAACTACGCAGTTGGCTACTAATAACGAATCAGAGATGTGTTGGTCTATGAGCAGACCTTCCTTTATATTTGGATTACTTACTGTGCATTCAATTACAGTTTCAGTACGAGGTGGAATGTTATATAATGGTTCAGCGAATTTTAAGTCGATATAATATTCATCTATCTGTAAAGTTCCTTGAAGATAGTCGATTTGGCAACCTAAGTTTTTCAGGAGGTCGTTACCTATGATGCCGTCGAAACTTAGGCTAATATTTTTGACAACGTGAAAATCATGAATATAGGGTTTGCCATGTTTTTTGAATGTTTGCATTTTAAAGCTGCCTAGGGTTGAAGTTGTTTCTTCTCCAGGATCAATTCCTTTGAGGATTATTATATCATCACTTAACTTTGGGACTTTGGACATAGAATCTAATTTCAGCAGACTTATACAGGAACCCGTGTCAATTAAGAAGGATAAAGGTTTATCGGCAACCGGAGTATCGATTATTACGTGAGGTAAGTATCTTTTCTCTGTGTTTTGATGTATTTTATAGATTTTCACATTTGTTTTCTGTTTCTGTGTTTTGATGTATTTTATAGATTTTCACATTTGTTTTCTGTTTCAGATGTTGTGAGTTATCGGAGAAAGTATTGCGATTTGGAATGGGAATAGAATCGGTGGATTTCATGTTTGGGTTTTGCACTTTACAGGATTTGGTAGGAATAGCGGATTCAGTGTGTTCAGTGAGTAATTCAGTAGATTTGGTAGTGAGTTTTCTCTTCATCTATTTAGATTTCATTTCTTTTGTTTGTGAAGTTGACAATCACAACATATCATAATTTTGAACTTGGCTCCCATTTTGTACTTGATTTGGGCGGTCCGCCTCATCAGTGACCTTCCACGAGGTCTGTTCCTTTCCACTCTACCCTGGACGACCAAAAGTTCTATGGTGTTATTATTGCGCCTTGATACGTGACCGATAAATCCGAGTATACGGGACAGCACTAATTCTGAAAGACACTGTTTGATGCCGAGTTCTTGGAGTATACAAACGTTCGTTCTAAAGTCGGTCCATGATACCGCCAACATTCTTCTTCAACACCACATTTCTAGAGCGTCTATCTTTTTCTTTTCCAGTACTCGAATCGTCCACGTTTCAGTTGCGTAGAGAAATATGAGAAATATTAGTGCTCGAACGAGTCTGACCTTTTTTTTTTGGTTTGGGAAATCTTCAAATGTCTTCTCCCCGCTGTGGGCGGAGCGGAAGGGCGTGTCAGACTTTTACTGACTTTGCTTCACTTGCCTGTGCGACGGGCAGAGCCACGGTTTCTTTTTTAACCAACCCGCAACCCTGACCCAGGAGGCATCGGTCTTCGTGGACCCCGTCACGATGTGCTGACATCTCTTTGAGGCGCGCGTGAAAGACAACACGCCGTCGACTCGGGCCTGGTCCTTAGCGGGCGGCGAGCTGCCCAATGCTTACCGCCCGCAGTCCTGCGCCTACGGTGGCTGGGAGTTCGATCTTGTCTCCCGCGGCGGCTAGTGGCGTGAGAGTGCTGGGATTCCCGCTGCTTCACGCGCTCCGCCTCCTCCCTTGCCAGAATCACTGCTTCGCAGAAGGAGGTGACGGCCTGCCATGCACTCTCACTCCGGATCATGGCTTGGACCAGCTGTGGCCCGGGGTGGGGTTGTAACGAGTCTGCCCTTAGTGGCTTTAGTTATGTCGCTATTCCTCCATATTTTTTTGAGTTTGTCCATTACCCCTCTTGTCATGGTCTTACGCAGGACTTTTTTTTAAATGTAATTTTGTTCGTTTTAAATGTTGCTTTTTAATGTTTGTGTGTGTGTCTCAAAAATATTTATCTATATTTCTTTGTAAATTAAGTCGGGCAATATTAAAGTCCCATAAACCTTTGGCTACTTACTATTAATTGTCTTCTATACATTCATCGCATTGAATCAAATTACCTACCTAGTTAGAATAGCAATCAAAAGATGGCCTCAAGGAAGAAAGTTGTTTTCGTAAAGACAACAACAGGGAATTACGGGCCAATCATATGAACAGGATAACCGTCAAAATAAACTAGAGGCGCGCTGTCACCAACATTTGGTTAAAGGTTGGTGTAATAAGGTAAACCTTCAGGATAACAGTTTTAATCAACAAAATAGAAGAAACATGTTTTGATAAATTTTGATATGACAGAAGAGACATTAGTGATATTAAAATAGAACATTGCCTTTATGACAATGTCACTGAAGAGTTTGGTTCGTAGTTTAAATTATGATTAATACTATCAGCTTCCTCTAAGGTTCCGTACAGGCATTTTTTGCTCACGTCGCGACCTACTTTGCGATTCGTATTGTTTATGTTAATATCAATACCTTTTTTAGTTGACCAATAGCTGCCGTAGCGCTATAATCGCGGATTAGCATCCAAACTACTTTAGTGTACTTTTACGAATAAACAAGTGATAAACATGAAATCTGTGGTTTTCGTCAAGTAATTTTTAACTATCTCTGAGTCATACTCTCGAGGTTCTCGAGTGATGACCACACACCGGAAGACGCAGCGTGGGTAGGCCCTCGACAAAGTGGATCGACGGCTTGGTGAAGGTCGCGGGAAACCGCTGGATGCGGGAGGCGCAGGACCGGTCGTCGTGGAGAACTTTAGTGGAGGCCTATGTCCATCAGTGGACGTCTTTCGGCTGAAATTATGATGATGATGATGAGCCATACTCTCTCTCTATATGATACATTATTTCGTCACACCACTTTTAACCTGATCTACCTCCACAGCGATGTTCTGACTCAGGTGCCCAATGAGGGACGTATACATCGAGTGGTATAAATTATTGTTTAATTAATAAAATCATCTACGCACAACGATACCGTTTTCGCTCTTTAAATCGCAAAGGATTCTTTCAATTTTCAAAAAAAGTTTAAAAGAGCACGCCAATACACGATATACTAACAAATATGTATATTCCATTTGAAGAAAAGGTACAAAGTCTGGAAGTAGTTACTTATGAACTTAAGAGCCCCGGTGCAGTATGAATTAAAAATAACGAAGATATTTCACTACTTTAAAATATGATTAAACGGAATTCAAGCGAGGTTCTAGTTGAATTATATGAAGTCTATACATTCATTAGTAGTCGTGGTAGTCTAGTGGTTAAAACACCAGCCTCTCAAGTATGAGTGTGCGGGTTGGTTCGATTCCAGGTCAGGCAAGTATCAATATAATTTTTCTAAGTTATATGTACTTTCTAAGTATATCTTGGACACCAATGATTGATTAAAAGGTTAAGGAAAACATCTTGAGGAAACCTGGACTTTAAGTCTGAAATCGCCAACACTCATTGAGCAAGCGTGGTGATTACGCTCAATCCTTCTCTGTATTAGAAGAGACCTGTGCCCAGCAGTGGGCTGATTAAAAGGTTGATGATGATGATAATGATATATTCATAAACGAGATAGTTTAAGAGACACATTATGAGGGGCTTTAGACCGATTAGGTTAAGCTACACTTACTGCGTTTAGTCTGTGGACGGGTGACCATCATTACATACCGAGATTCAACGGCTTAAGAAGGAACTCTATTGGTGCTTTCTCTATACAAAGGTATTCCGCTGTTTTCTTCTTGGATAATGCTTTTGGAGCAATTTTTTTTCTACAATTTCACACCGTGATTATAGGTGCCCCTATCATTTGATTTTTTCCGAAAAATAATTAATAAAAGAAGTGCGATACTTCAAAATCGCGAAAAATAACCTATTTTTACCGTGATGTTCAGATGACTACTAGATCAACGTGATAAGTTTTTGACAAAAAAGAAAATAATAGGAGCATTATGCTTATGCTATTATTTCCTTTTGCTCTCAATTTTGATATAAAAATAATTGAGATCTGTCGTGTTTTGAAAAAGAAAACAGCGGAATACGAAACTTCTTCTCGTCAACGTTTTTGTAGGTAAAATCAGCCTGAGCTACAACTATCCTTTTCGGACGTAATAGTTTCTTTAAATACCTAATTTCCAAATTCCTCGGTACTAGAGTCCCCCCGTAACGAAACGTGCCGTAGGCTATTAGTTCCGGCTGTCATGTGTAGATCTTTGACAGTCGTTACAGGTCGTCAGAAGTCAGTAAGTTTAACAACCAGTCTTACCAAGGGATATCTTATTACTCAGTAACTGGTTTGTGGAGGTCAGATAGGCAGTCGCTCCATGTATAATACTGGTACTGAGCTGAATCTGGTTAGATTGGAAGTCGATCCCAATGTAGTTCGAAATAGGCTTGGCAAATGATGTTGATCTATACGTTATTATCATGAATATTTAAGCCAAAAGACATAGCCATAGGCTCCACCAAGCACTCCACTTCGATCGGTTCCATTAACGATTGCCAATCAGTCTTCTCAGCCTATAGAGGTCCACTGCTGGACAAAGGCCTCCCCCAAGGCTTTCTTTCCCTTGGAGGGGTTTGCCATAATCCCCACGCTTGGCAAACGGGTTGGGGAGCGCAGTAATTTGATATTCCACAAGAGAAGCGCTGTTGCGCGCTTTCCTGGTTTCCTTAGTCGCCTTATACGACACCCACGGGAGGATATGGGTTGGTACTATTCTAAACCCGGTACCACACGGGTATATCAACATAGGTACATTCAAACTTCCATAAAGAGGTACATTTCCAGTTACCAAACATAATAACGTATATACATTAATTTACCAAAAGATAACATCAATTAGAATCATAACCCCTCATGCTTGGTGGATAAGCATGTAATCCAGCGGAAACGTCCTAAATCTACACAAAATATGGGAACGAAATGATATCTCATCATATGAAATGTTTGAATGGCAGAGTTGGTATTTAATATCCATACAGTATTCGCTTTGGATTTGTTCTGCCTGAAAGCAGGGATCAAATTAATGTGAAATAGCAAACAATGTGTTAGATACAGTAAGCAGCTTACGAATGGATGTGATTTAGGTACAATCTTGTAGCCCAGTATCAATTACCAAAATATTTCACTAACACTGGTGCTGCAAAATGCCACCTGGCGACTTTGGATTCGGTGGCCAGGCGTGCGAAGAAAATAATTGGTGACCCAGATTAGGTTCAAAACGGTCACCAAAACCTGGAGCACAGGTGAAGAGTAGCCAGCCTTTTTTTTTTCGGTGTTCCATATGATGTATTTTGGAGAGTGTGCGCGCAAATGCATAGCTTATTTCCCCTCTCCGTTCCATCATCGGACGACCCGTCGTACGGCGAGTCCACAGTTACGTTGTTGAGACTACTACATTGAGGGACTGGAACAATTTGACTGCGGCGGTGTTTCCGTTTAACTACAATTTAAGTGTCTTCAAGGCTAGAGTGAATAGGCTGGGTGTAGACAATCAACGATTGCGTCAATGCTTGACGGGATTGCGGTGAAGCACTAGT